>CM019181.2:7213004-7481250 GCA_009739505.2 Apolygus lucorum | reverse complement strand
ATCTCTTACCTTTTCTTTCTCATCGAAGATTATTTATGGCGAGCCTTGCGAGTTGTCCACTTGAAGATGCTTCTTCCCAGCTTTACTTTCTAATTAAAGAGCCTTCCTTATGAATGATTCGCTTATCTTCCACGGGTTCGTATTTAAATGTGAAGTCATTTTTTGTTCCTTACGATCCTTCTTGGCCTATGAGCCCTCGGGCTACTGTGTAGTTTTTGTTTTTGGAAGCTACTTCGGTTCCTCAATGCAAATCGTGGAGCGGGAGGCCCCCATCAATGTAATGGTTGACTACGGAAGATATGAACGGGCGAGAAGGTAGCAGAGGTGCCGCTCCACCTTTGTTGGGCAGATTATCTTTTATTATCTCTGTTCAATTTCGCATATTGAAAAACTTGGCATCCCGATCATCAACTACATAGATAAGCAATCTGTTTAATCACCGACAATGTCGGTCCAACGTAAATTTGGTTTCTCCATTACAGAAACTGGTAAAACATCGCGCATACTTTCCGATCCTGAAATAGTTTACTTCTGCTTGAATTTTGCATTTCAGAACTTATTACCCTTGCTATGTTTCATTGTCAAGAATATTCGAAATTCAAGTCCGATTTTCATGAAATTTTTAATAGGTTTCGATTCACCAGTATCAGTTTAATTGATGTGTATCTAAGCAATGGAGAGGTCAACTGGATGGCGTTTCCATCTTGTACCTACGCTCTTTTTTCCAATTTCCGGGGTCAATCGAAATCTCCACTTCCTTATCCACCAGTTCCCTCAAAGCAAATCGAACCTGTCTAGGTCTAAAATTTAGGAGATTGCTTTGTGTTTCAAATGATTGACTGCTAAATCCTTGATTCTGTACTTTCTCTGAAGTATCTGTCAATTGATTGGGAATGAGGTCTTCAGAAATAAAACTCCTCTTTTGCCGAGCTTTCGGTGAATTAATCACCTTCCTCAGGGCTTAAGGATGTGTTACCGTGTGAACATCACAACAGCGCCAATCAACAAACCAGTAGTTAGAGATGCCACCATAACTGGTGGAAAATTAAATTCGGAACTATTGCAAGTAAAGTGAAAACAAGGTTATCTGTTACCATTGTTATCTAAGTTATGTAGTTAACACTGTTTTCCCAAGGCTGTGCTTCCTGATATGTTTACTCAATATTTTTAGCTGAAATGATGTTTTAAATTCACCTCTTGTTTTCACTTTACTTGCAATAGTTCCGAATTTTTCCACCAGTTATGGTGACATCTCTAACTACTGGTTTTTTGATTGGCGCTGTTGTGATGTTCACACGGTAACACATCCTTAAGACCTGAGGAAGGTGATAAATTCACCGAAAGCTCGGCAAGAGAGGAGTTTCATTTCTGAAAACCTCATTCCCAATCAATAATTGATTGGAATCTGTCAATTATTGACATATATAAATTTTTTTTTTTTTTCAACAACAAAACAATTTATTTTTGAATTAATCCTATGTGGGCTATGTGGTTTCATCAGTTTCATGATTTGACAGGCATAAAGACTTTGATACTTCTGGTTTGATGATTGGAACTTATTGATCAAACCATGTCCTTAGTCTCTGAGGAGAGGGAGCGGGGATCCGTCCTTTCGCGTTCCTCTTAGTCGAAGGGATACAGCTCGGATGACTGCGAGTTGGATCTTAACCCATCCGGCTATATACGATTGAGGCTTGCGCCACTTGTCAGTTAGGGTGTCCACGAGTCACTTTTGAAAGTTTGTGAACTCTCTGTGGGGTACTGCTTCACAAGAGCACACCAGAGTCGTGAAAGTCCCACGAAGATCCTCTGCTGCTGTGTTGTACTTCATGCTTTGACCTTGCGCCTGACTCAGATATGTCGGACCTTTCCCGGGTGGAGTAGGAAGTGGTTGTCAAAGAAAGACGCCCTTTCCCTACTCCAGCCCCCTTGGACTTTTATATCAGCTATAAGCCCTGGTGCTTGATCACTACCTTCCCGCATGACAGGCTCTACCACAACACCGTTCCATGCTAGGGCTGCTAATTTTGTAATTTCATCCCTTATGAAGTCATGGCACTGCTTCACAAGTCCGCCGCGCTTGCAGTTCAGAGCATGGTTTACGTTCATGAGAACTCTTGTTCCGTCTCAGCTTGGGGGACATCCATCACATGAATTTGTTGGGTCGATCATCTTACATTTACTGTTTCTCTAAAGGTATCAGAAAATTCCTTGTTTACTCGTTGAAGATGTTCAATTCCTTGTGGTAGACGTTCCTCATCACGAGAGTGACCGATTACAAATGCTTGGGATGAAGGGGGGGGGGGGGGGATTTGCCACTCAGCTATAGGTATCATAGTTGTCTGGGGCCTCATCCGTTTTTCAAGTAGAGCCTCAAATTCTTGTAGGAAGAGATGCTCCTACTATGAAAAGGGCGAGAAATAACCCAAATATGAAGGGCAGATATGTGCCCGTCATCATTGCATCAAATCTGTAATAGCGACTGAAATGTGAGACATCCTTCAGTGAAGGTTTGAGAATTCTGCAATTTGTAATCCGCGTTGATATCTTCAAAACCTCAGCACTCGAAAGCTTTCCTAACATTTTCCTCCCCTAAAAAATTACTATTTAATTCATGCTTAAAGTAGATATTTAGTCAGATTTGAACAAATTGTTGCTGTCCTGATTTGCTCCATCTAAATTTGAATGTTTGCCATAACACAGGTGTAGTTAGCTCCTATTCATCCTAACCTTCATTCCTAGCATCTGAAGTGTTCAGACTAGACTTAGAGTTGCCAGACATTGCAAATCTGACTTCTGTTACAGACGAAGTACAAATCTCTGGCCGGAGGTGATGCGGAGAATATCAGACGGTCGACGCGGCATCGGCGAGTTCGCGGGGAAAAGCAAATCACCATCGCATCGACGGACACGCTTCGAGACCTCAAGCTCAAGGTAAATTCATAATTTATCATGTTGAGTGCCTCACTTTTGTTTCCCTGCTTGATTTTATGAAATTACGAGTAAGCATGGGACAATGCTATAATGAAATAAAAACCTTTTTAATAAAAAATGGACCGACCTCAAAAATGATGTCCGTGAACACCAAAAAGGGAAAAATTATAATCTCAGCGAAAACATACTGATGTAGTAGGTTGTTGGATATAAATATCTTGTCAACAGATGGTATGTTGGAATACCAACAACTTTTTGTAATCTGATAATCTGATTTGTGACCTTATTGTCATACTCATATACTCCATCATACAATAGCAGTGACATACTGCCCAATAGTTTTGGAACACTTATATCTACTCGTATTCATGTTTTGTATTTCACGATCGACGCATGTTGCAATACTCACCAGATCATGTGAGTAGTACTTAATAACCACAGCGTATCCAGATAGGCAGGTAGGTACGCATTGAAGTCGCCGCCGTGTCCATCTGTAGACACAAATTAAGCACCTTCCTTCGATGATCTGGTTAGCATTACAAGAGTAAGTACCATTGAGTTAAAATGTGTCCCCAAACTATCAGGTACCTAGTAAATCTCTTCTGCCATATGAGTATGACAGTCAGTGCGAACCACCCTAGGAATGGTTGTGACGAGTATTTTGAGACTCTATTATTATATGAGACTATTTATTTTATTGGTGGACATATTATAATGTAGCAACATACCTTCGGAATCGTTGTTACCTAATTAACGTTCAAACCCGTCCACAATTTTAAACAAAAAGATATCTACGTTCACAATCGGTGTGGAAGCATGTCTGTGGTGGGAGGGACGTACCTACATTTCCGAAAACGAATAAAATGTTGGTAAGTAGAACATCTAGAAGACGTTTGTGTCTACAGATGGGCACGGCGCACAGTGGGGCCAAATGGCCAAAAAACGGAAAAAACTCATTATTTTTTAAATGAATTAGTGTATCGTCTTGGGAATGGTTTCATTCGATTCAGAATACGAAAATACATAAGAAAAATATGTTTTCTGGCGTTTAAAGTTATTGTTATAGTTGTAAATCTTGAATTTTGAAAATAATAATGTTATTTGAAAGTGGGAAAGGGTGTGAAAAAAATAGAACAGCGGTTTTACAGGCTATTGGTGTGTGTTATTTTGTTCTCTTCTTCGTTTCATAGGTTCTAGGATACGATAATTATTATTGAATTGAGGTTTCTTTACGTGTGTATGTAAATGTTTATATAATATATAAACAAAATTAAATATATAGATATACACTTATATATTATATAAGTGTATATCTATATATTTAATTTTGTCAAAATTTTGTGGCATTTTGTGTCAAACACCTTTAAAATTTAAAATTTAAAATTGGATAGTATGCGATCAAATGATGGAACGACTCCAAAAAAACGTTTGCTAAATCCGAATACCTAACAAATTTTCAACGATGACATGTTCTCGGTATGTCAGGAGAGTACGAACTGACCACATTACTGCGAATGACAATCCGAAGAACCAGGTGTTGTTCAAACAAAACCTTAACTCTTAGCGGAATTATTTTACGAAAACATCTCTACTTACATAGTTTTGTATTCCAATAACAAAGAAAACAAAAAATTTCTGCCAAATGGGTGTGGCACATAGCCTCCCAGTATCCATAACCCGATTGTTTAGATGATCCGATCATCGTAGCTAACAGCCCACATAGGGGACTTCTACACGCCAACATTCACAATCCCTGGAAATTTCATCGAAGTCGAGAGGAAAATGTAGAAGTCACAGCCCTTAGAAGGGTTTTACTCTGAAGCAAAAATGAGTGGAGTGACAGCAGAGACGGCGTTCTTGGTGTACCTTTAATAACATTTTAACCCACTACATCTAAATTCGGTGAAATACGGCTATGAAATTTTTACAGCTTCTTGATAATGGTCAGAACTTCAAGAAAAAAAATGAGCCAAACCGAAGGAAGGCGAAGCTCGGTTTTTCCACTCCTCTCAACCTGTATTTTGCTATAAAAACCCAAATCTGGAGCCAGTGTTCAAGCTATGAAAAAATATTTAGTATTTTTTAGAGATAATACATATACATATCCAACATTATATAATTTTATTTCAATTTTTTGAAACACAGAACGTGTTAGGAAATTTTCAAATTCCACTCTCAAAGTGCTTAAAATCTCGAAATATCAGATTTGAGCCCCCATTTAGCAGTGAAAACAATTTTTAAACACTGAAGGTCCTTCACACCCTAATTCTACAGGTAATAGACTTTGAGAAAACCACATTACATTTCTTTTTTAGTCACTTTGCAAAAATGGAGTTTTTCCCACTCCCGCCCCACTGTGCGGCGGCGACTTCAATGCGTAGCTACCTACCTATCTGGATACGCTGTGGTTATTAAGTACTGCTCACATGATCTGGTGAGTATTACAACATGCGTCGATCGTGCAATACAAAACATGAATACGAGTAGATATAAGTGTTCCAAAACTATTGGGCAGTATGTCACTGTATGATGGAGTATATGAGTATGATGATAAGTGTGAATCACATTACAAAAAGTTGTTGGTATTCCAACATACCATCTGTTGACAAGATATTATATCCAACAACCTACTACATCAGTATGTTTTCGCTGAGATTATTGACATTTTCATGTCTTTTCTTTGGCACATGAACTGAAAAATCGGCACGAAAACTTTGATGCTTGGGTACATGAACTAACAACCTTACTTCACTACCTTGTTGTGTAGTGGTTGACATGAAAATGTCCCTATGTGTTGCAGACTCGTATGCAAGCATTTCTGATTTTTATTTTTCCCTTTTTGGTGTTCACGGACATCATTTTTGAGGTCGGTCCATTTTTTGGTTAAAAAGGTTTTTATTTTATTATTTTTCCATTTTATATTATTTTTTATTTTTCACATTTTAGTGGTCCTCAATTTAAATCTGAAATTAATTTGCCCACAGTTTTTCTATCAGTTTTTTGTAATGTAGATCTACTTCCATACTGTGAATCATTTCAGTAAGGTGAACCAGAAGCCATAGGGTGGACCACATTTTGTAATCCGGATCAGTTTCCATAATATGGAAACTACACATATGGAAATCTACACATATTATGTGTAGATGAGTTTCCGTTATTGGATCAGTTTCAGAAGGTATTTGGGTCACTTTCCTACTTAGCAATCTACTCTCATATCCCCTAACTGGTCGACTTTCCTCATATTTCGTAGGTACTTGGTAGTTCTGACCACACAATTCAACAACTCAACCTTGACATGATTGACGAGGGAGCTATGTGCTACACCCACTGTCTGTCTGTCTGCAATGAAATCCTTGCCACAGCCATAACTTCTACAATTCTTGTCCGATTTTAATGACATTTTCAGGGATTGTGCGGGTTGGCGGTCCCCTACGAAAATCATCAACCCCGGACTGACAGTAGCATGTGCGAACGTGAATTGCTTGTGACAGTCACAACACTTACATTTTTCATCCGAATTTGATGAAATTTTCTAGGATTGTTCAGATTGGCGTGTAGATGATCTCCTCTGAAAATCATCTCCACCAGACTAATGGTAGTAGCTGCGCATGCGCAAACGTGACTTCCTAGTAACAGCCATAACTTCTACATTTTCCATTCGATTTCGACGAAATTTCTCTGGATTGTTCAGATTAGCGTGTAGATGGTCCCCTATGAGTGTAGTGGAAGGTACTTGAAGATTGATGTTTCGAGATCAACTACTATGCATCGGATCATCTATACCAGCGGTTCCCAACTAAATTTTTCCAAGGACCCCTTCATCAAGGTACTACAATGACGAGGACCCCCACTATCTAAAGTTACCTAAAAGGAACCAAAATATGTGAAAAAATAATCAAACTAATGCTATAAAACATAGGATTTATTCGTGAAAATACAGAGTATTTACAAGGTTCAAGAGACGCCGACGAGTTGGGTTCAAGAGATACTAGCAAGTTCGGTTCGAGAGCCACTGACTTATTAACTTTAACATCGAAAGCATTTTCTCGTTCTTTGTCTGTATGGCTAGGCCGTTTTAACGATCCACATTAAACCAACGGTCCATAACGTACGCGTAATTAACTTTCCGTGAAAAACAAAGCTTTTCAATCACTAAAATGTTGCACAAAATCACACATGTAAACAACTCGGTCAGGGACCTCACTAGCACTGGCAAACTCCACTAGCACTAACTTGTCTCCAGTACTCTGTGAGTACTAGCAATAAATTACTAACAATATAGCAATAACTTAGATCTCTGAAGTACATAAAGCCAAACTAGAGTGTGCTAGCGTTAGTTGTCGTATGAAGACAGACGCAGAAGTCAACGTTCAGAAGCTGCAAATATATTTTTAATTTGTATATCCTAAGGACCCCTCAGCCATACCTCGCGGACCCCCGGGGGTCCGCGGACCACCAGTTGGGAACCGCTGATCTGTACAATCGGGTTATGGATACGATGAAGCTATGTGCCACATCCACTTGGCAGATCTTTTTGGTTCAATTAGGGTTGTTTTTGCGTTTGAGGCTGAACTCTCGATGACAATTTGACTGGGCGACCCAATCCTCCCCAAAAAACGATCAAGCACCTAATCTGGACAGATGAAGGTATTGCAGGTAGATATGCAGGTGTGTTGAAGGAAACTCACCAGGTCTCTAGATAATGCAATCATCACCTTCCCAACCCATTTTCATCTGAGGGAACACCAGGACAATTACCGACTGGAAATCGTCGAAGTGTTTTTCCCCTGGTAACTTTGACCAAGTTAGCATTTCCTTCTGGCTAATAGTTCGTGTCTCCGGAAACGCTTTTTTGTTCTCGAACAAGTAGAACCGTTTCGACTTTTTTTTCCCTCCTTCGCTTTCCAACTGAGAAATGTTCCGAGCGACACTCGTCAAGTATTCGGAGGGACTAGCAAAAAACTGCCTACTATACAGCTCTCCCAGATATTTCGTTGCTCTCACGAGCTGGTATTTTGCATTTTAACTGAACAATTTTCGCTTTCCATGAGGAATAGCCGCGTATGTTCCTAATCACCCCGCATGTTTGAAAACGTTCTTTAGGGACGAGTGTGACTCGACTCATACACAGTTCATAGTTCACTATTTACCCGATATCTATGTCACTTGCTAACGATGATAATAGAAACGAATTCAAACTTGATTTTGTGTGTAAATATTGTAAAAATTCACTTTTTGAGGAGGAAATCATCGATTTTCTTTAAAAGGGTAATGAATCAATCCCAATGCAGTGTGAAAAATTGTGGAAATCGATGATTTCCTCCTCAAAAGTGACTTTTTGGCTGTAAATGCGCTTAAATGAAATCAAACCTGGAAAGCGACATCATCACGCGATTCAGCGTAGAAAAATCGTGCTAAGTGATGACACTTGAGGTCTACCTTCATCTCAATTTTGGCACAATCCCTTAGTCCACTTCATTTAGGGATACGATTTGACGAAAAATTATGGAAATCTTGCCCATTCTGAGAGAGAAAATTCAAGTCTGCCACTCCAAAACGGTTTGCTTTCAAAAATCGCGGCCATGTGAAATGTTTAAAAATCGCGAAAAATCATGATATCTCCGGGATGGATGAAAACTCCGTGAATGAGAGATTAGGTCTAATCATGGATGTTTTCATCAGTCGGCCAATCTTCAACGGCTGTTGACCCTCAACAGACTCAATTTTAAAAAATGTACACTTTTGTGCAAAAATCCACAACGTTTTTGACGTCCCAAATTTGTACCTACAGCTGGATTTTAAAAGTCTACTTACGGTCTTGAGAGTTGTCTGCCAAACCTAAGCAGCTGTAAGTCCTGGCAGAGTTAAATTGAAGAATTGTCAAATTTGATTTAAAATTCAGACAATTTTGGGATGATTCACATTTTAACACGTTAAAGTATGAGTGGTATGTAAACAGTAGAGCATGGTCTGCCTTGGATAGCCCGCTCTCTTCTAGTGGCAGAATTAAATTCAAAAATTGTCAATTTATTGATAAAAATTGGTTGATTTTGGGATACTCCAAATTTTTGCTCAATACTGTAATATTTTATTGAAACTCAAGCAGCGTGGTCTACCTTCAGTAACCTACTGCTTATATAAGGCAGACTAAAATTGAAAAAATGCAAATTTGAGGTTTAAAATTTATGTATTTTGGGAAAGTTGCAATTTTGGCATGTGGTACTAGCACGTAAGTAGCGGTCCGTGGGAACT
The DNA here is from genome assembly GCA_009739505.2 of Apolygus lucorum. Classification (NCBI taxonomy): domain Eukaryota; kingdom Metazoa; phylum Arthropoda; class Insecta; order Hemiptera; family Miridae; genus Apolygus; species Apolygus lucorum. The sequence continues at coordinate 7,472,064 of CM019181.2, read as the reverse complement.
AAGGAAAGTACCACGTACGGCGGACGGACGGCTAAATGTTTATTCGATTTTTGGATTCTACGTACTTTGAAACGTAAACGAACAAATATAATAAAAATTCTTACATACGAGTCTGCATTGGACATTTTCAACAATTACGTCGGGCAAATGGCGGCCCTCGCAAGGATTGCAGTGCTCTACTCCACTCTTTCCAACATATCGACGGGAATGTTGGCTATGGCTTGGCGGATGTTGTCTTTGAGGTGTTGCAGGGTCCGGGGTTATTCGCTGTAGACGATGGATTTCAGATAGCCCCAATAAAAAAAATCACAGGGCGCCTAATCTGGGGAGCGCTGTTTCACTGTTATTGGGCCTTATTTTTTCGAAGAAGCTGAACGCGCTGTTACCGTCAATGCAGTTCTCTACAGAGAGATGGTTGAAGCATTTTTTCTTCCCCAACTTGAAGAGATGGATCTTGGAGATGTGCGGTTCCAGCAGGACGGCCCCACAGCGCACACAGATCTGGGAAGCGCGCTGGCCACGGGACGTCACTCCTCAAGATGAGGCACTCGTGGAAGTGTTCCCTCAAAAGCTCCGATGTTCTTGCTGTGTGCGCTGTGGGGCCGTCCTGCTGGAACCGCACATCTCCAAGATCCATTTCTTCAAGTTGGGGAAGAAAAAATGCTTCAACCATCTCTCTGTAGAGAACTGCATTGACGGTAACAGCGCGTTCAGCTTCTTCGAAAAAATAAGGCCCAATAATCGCAACTCTCGGAAACAGCGCTCCCCAGATCAGGCGCCCTGTGATTTTTTTTATGGGGCTATCTGAAATCCATCGTCTACAGCGAATAACCCCGGACCCTGCAACACCTCAAAGACAACATCCGCCAAGCCATAGCCAACATTCCCGTCGATATGTTGGAAAGAGTTGAGTAGAGTACAGCATCACTTGTGAGGACCGCCATTTGCCCGATGTAATTTTTAAAACCACTTGAGACAAAAATTCAAAATCGGTTTACAATATAACAAAAAAAAAAAAAAAAAAAAAAAAAAAAATGAAATCGATGTGTGAAGTATTTTTTGTTCTATTGAGTTTTCAAATAAGCAAGTTTCTCTGCCGCACCATGTATCATTGGAAAGGTAAGATCTTTGCGCAGTTTTTGATGATGAGGTACGTGAAAAACCACGGGGAAGGAAAACTTTAGCAACCACTTTAACTACACGTCTACTTCAGGTTCCACGCAGGAACAGGTTCCTCGGATACGAACTGTTCCGCAGGTTCGAAAATGAACTTGTTACTTTTCTGGGGAAAGTTACCCGCAGGTGGGTTAAGTAACCCCATTTTACACACTTAGTGAGCGGGGTTGTTTGATGGAGTCTGAAGTGCGCTAAGAATATCGTTGAGAGAACAAAGCTCGGGAATGATTAGTGTGAAAGGAGAAGAGCTTCCACTCATTAGTTATGTTGATTAGAGGGATGTGGGGAGGTTAAGAAAGGGCTGAAGGAGGGGGGGCAGATAAGGGTTTTTGCCCCCTTGACTTATCGCCAAAGGGCAACTCTGAAACCCCCCTTTTCGACTCCGTTCGGGCAATTTACCCGCGGAGCCTCAGCCACTGGACACTGTTACTAATACAGCCCCGTTAATCAAGCGATTGTCCACCGCAGGGTTGGAACACCCTCCTCCCGCGCCCTTAGAATTATGATTAAGGACGGTGTTCCAAGCTCCCAAAAACAAAAGGGACCTTCCTGAAGGGGGTGTTCCAAGGAATATGTCAGAGCCCTTAGTCATGGCGGCGGCGGACCCTTCGGTTTTTAAGACGGTTTTTGCCGCCTCCGACCTCCCCTGGACCATCCATTTAATTATTCAGACCCTTCGGAGTGAGCGTGCGAGCGAGACGGCGCTACGGGGAGCCCGCCGGCGGGAGAGAGACGGCGATATCTGCGTCTGACGTCCTCCATTTATAACTCCATTCTTTAACTTGTCTCTCAGTTTCCCCTTTTGACTGGAAGCCGTTCATTAGCAATAATGCAGAATAATGATTTACATTGACTGACATTCGTATTGTTCTTCTTAATTTCCGTCGAGAACAATAAAAGAGCTATTGAAATTCATACAGCTCCGAGAAACTCTCTGAACCCTAGAGTGATAGACTACGTAAAAATTACGTAATGAGTGGGGAAATAAGACCCCTACAATCCCCCCCCCCCCCTCTCGGCCTCCTCCAGTGCTATCAGTACCTAGCAGTGAAATGACCTTTGTGGTAGTGATGTGCGAAACAGTTACTTTTTGGTAATAGGTGACAACGTGACAGTGACAGCCCAGTAACAGGTTCCAGTAACAGGTGACTTAGTAATAAGGTGACAGAGATGCGCATCCTGCAACTGCGGCGCTGCTCGGTGTATAGATGGACAAAACGGTTCACCAAGAAGAACGGCTCTGAGCGCTCCGCTCATTCAAAAAAGTGGCTCTTTTGTGCTCGTATACAGGGTGTAAGCTTAACTGGTCTGCCATACGGTACCAGTCGATTCTATAACTAATTTGCAACAAAAAATGTCCCTTAGCGATTTTTTTTAAAACCCTTCGTTTTCGAGTTATTTCAACTTAAAATTTTTTTCTCGTGATTTTGACCTTATTTCATTAAATCGGTCATAACTCCTTTAATTTGCTGTGTAAATTACAATTTGAGAATACCGTTGGAAAGAGCATTAAATTTCCTATCGGATAGATGCCTTAACTTCTTTTTGAATCAAGGTTTGAGACATGAAAACTTCCTCTAAAAAGAGAATTTTACGTAATTTTGGAAACCTTGCATTTTTTCAATCTCAAATTGAACTACGAGAACCCATACTGTTTCAAGATGCAAGAACAGTGAAAACTGCGCCAGAATCTCAGCTTTCCAATTGTATAGTCAAAACATATTCTACAACCGTATTTAGGGGAGAAATTCGTGTTTGAACGCGGAAAAACGTGCATTTTTTCAACTAAATCGGCGCTCCGCCTAGTCGATCTGAGGGGTCGGACGACTGCAGTGGGTGGGTCGGCGCCGCAGTAGACCGCGAGGCCTCCGGAAACAGGAGGCCAGAGCGCTGATTTCGTTGAAAAAATGCACGTTTTTCCGCGTTCAAACACAAATTTCTCCCCTAAATACGGTTGTAGAATATGTTTTGATTATACCGTTGGAAAGCTGAGATTCTGGCGCAGTTTTCACTGTTCTTGCATCTTGAAAAAGTATGGGTTCTCGTAGAGAAAAAAAAAAGAAAGAGTATGGGTAGTCAATTTGAGATTGAAAAAATGCGAGGTTTCCAAAATTACGTAAAATTCTCTTTTTAGAGGACGTTTTCATGTCTCAAACCTTGACTTGGAAAGGAGTTAAGGCATCTATCCCATAGGAAATTTAATACTCTTTCCAACGGTATCCTCAAATTGTAATTTACCAGCAAATTGAAGGAGTTATGACCAATTTAATGAAATAAGGTCAAAATCACGAAAAAAAAAGTTTAAAGTTAAAATAACTCGAAAACGAAGGGTTTTAAAAAAAATCGCTAAGGGACATTTTTTGTAGCAAATTAGTTGTAGAATCGACTGGTACCGTATGGCAGACCAGTTAGGCTTACACCCTGTATATTGTAGAGATGAAAACACGATGAAAAACGCTGCAAATTGTTACACAACGGTTTATTTTAGTTCTGCCCGGTAATTTGTATTCGATTATTGGATTCTACACTACCTTGAATCCTAAACCATCAAATTTTGAGGGCGGGAGGGAATAATTTTTCTGTTGCTCGATTCCAAAATGGTTCATTATTGAAAATAATAACTCAAAAAGCGCTGTTGTTCAATATTGATGCTCAATAAATCCTTTAAAAAATCAACGAAAAACAATAAATGAGCACGAATAAAGCAATGAATAAGTACCTAAAACTTGAAAATACAGTTTTTGGTATAATATTTATTTATTTATATGAAATCTGCATTTTTTTATGCCTCTAATGACAAAACCACAATTAAAACCTTACGTAATTGAAGAAGAAAATCTCCCAAAAAAATGCACAAGGAATTGGCTGCTGGAATTGATTGCTTGAATTGATTGCGATGCGTCGCAATCAGGAAACAGGTAAACAAACGTATTCCCAATTTTGATTTTATTTTCGTCTAGTACCACACGCAAAACCAAAATGTTTCTATCGCAACATTACACTGTTAAGAACAGGACATAAGGCGATTTGAGGTGTTCGCCGATGGGAGGGGAGGTGGGCTGCGCAGGAGCCAGCGAGGCCTCCCGAACCCCTCAAATCGCCTTAGCCGGAGCGTGGATTCCGAAAAATCTCACGTTTTTCTACGTTCAAACATTAATTTCTGTAATAAATCCTACTTTAAAAATGAAAATGACTATACCGTTGGAAAGCTGAGATTTTGGTGCATCTTTTAGGCTTACAGGCAAGCATTTATACGCTGGAAAGCAGGGACTTATGAGCGGTTGAAAAAAGTTGCGATTTTCAAGATTTGACAATCTTTCCTCTTCAAGTTCATTTTTCACCCGTTTTGCCAATTTAAAAACTTTTGTTCTCCATCAGGGAGATAGGAAATTTAATGCTCTTTCCAACGGTATAATTAGTTTTAATTTTTTATTGTATCCAAAGGGAGTTACGGACGTTTCAGTAACATAAGATAAAAAAACGAAACAATTTTAAAATTGAAAAGTGAAAGAAATGCTTGCATACGAGTCTGCAACACATTGGGACATTTTCATGTCAACCGCTACACAACAAGGTAGTGAAGTCAAAATAAGAAAACAGTTGATTGTTCTCTACGCAACACAGTGAGTCTATTTTATTTATTGGTCGCGTGAGCAAGACTTGCTTAGTTTCGTGACGATTTTTCAGTTTATGTGCCAAAGCAAAGACATGAAAATGTCAAAAAAACAACAAAACAAATCTCTTAGTAGGTATAACATTTTCACAATATAACATTTTGATGTTATATCATGTTATTCAACAAAGAAAATTAAGGTAACCAGGTGAAAGAGAATAAACGAACCAATAAGTATGTAAGCTTCAATATTGATAATAATGGTGAGATAAGGATGTGCTTTTGCTTGCCTTTTAAACTTGTATCAGAAAGCTCCTCACAAAAAATCATGATGTAAAAATCAAACAGGGAGAAAAAACAACGGAAAGAATCAGAAAGTGGGTCACAGAAAACACTGGAAAAATACGGTAAAGTTTACGACCAAAAATACAATAACGCATAAGTGGCGGTACGATACAATTCCGCAAAATTGTACGAGGGTGGATCAAATATAAACGGGACTTTATTTTTTTTTTAAATTTTATTTGTTAGAAAATAAAAAGCGGGCATATGTCACTTTTCTACATAGTCTCCTGCTTTTGTGACACATTTTTCCCAGCGAATAGGAAGTTTTTTAATCCCAGCATCAAAAAACGATGAAGGTTGCGTCTGAAGCCAATTGCGCACGAACCCCTCGACCCCCTCATCATCCTCGAATCGCTGTCCGCCTAGGGCTTCTTTAAGTGGCCCAAACAAGTGAAAATCACAGGGCGATAGGTCAGGGCTGTAGGGAGGATGATCAAGTGGAGTCCAATGCATTTCTTCCAATTTTTGAACAGTTAGAGCTGCAGTATGGGGCCTTGCATTGTCGTGGAGGAGGATGACGTCACGAATTGGTTGATTCCGTCTTTTGCTGCGATATGCAGCCCTCACCTGAGTCAGCAGCTCACAATAGTAGGCAGCATTGATTGTTCTTCGCTCATGCAAAAAATCAATGAGCAAAACGCCTCGATAGTCGAAAAAAACAGTTGCAAGGACCTTGCCAGCAGACAGTCGAGTTTTTGCTTTCACTGGGGCTGTCTCCCCCTTCCTCCGCCACTCCATACTGGCTTGCTTCGATTCGGGTGTGTAATGATGGACCTTTGTTTCGTCGCAGGTGACGATGCTAGCCAAAAATGCTTCCCCTTCTTCCTCAAACCTTGCAAAAAGCCTCTGACAGACCTCCAAACGTCTCAACTTCTGATCTGCAGTCAAAAGGCGAGGGACCCATCTGGCACACACTTTACGGAATCCTAGGTGCTCTGTAATGATCGTTTGGCAGCTCCCATAACTTACCCCTACCTGCTCAGCGATTTCGGAGATAGTCACACGTCAATCATCTTCAAGAATGTCACGAACCGCTTGAATGTTCTCATCCGTAATGCTGCTCCGGGTACGACGATCGTGTTCCTCATTCTCTACTCGTTCTCTTCCCTCCTGAAACTCTTTGTGCCAGGCAAACACACGGGTCCTAGAGAGGGTTTGGTCCCCGAACTGGGCAGTCAACCTTTGAAAAATTTCCGAAGGTTTGACTCTTTCACGGGTAAGAAATTTTATGATAATTCGTTGCTCAATGGAAACGGGCACCTTTTGTTCAGACATCGCGATAACTACTCATGAAAGGTTGTAAAGGGGGAGATGCCCCCCTCATCCACCTTCTAATGAACCTGTTCAAACAATCTCGAAGTGACGGGCCCGCTTCTGTCAACCGTCGGCGCTCAGAGGTCAGAGTCCCGTTTATATTTGATCCACATTCGTATTATTTGATCGATTTATATCGTATTTTCCCTCTGAATTATTGTGTGGGTTGGCAACAGTGAGCAGAAGAAAAGGAAGTTCGAATTTTCCCAAACTCTACCGATCTCAAAAGAACCGAAGATGGAAGAAAAAAAAAATTATACTTATACCTCTCCATCATATTTATATATTACGTTTTACCAATTTAAGCACCTAGTATGGGACATTCAGCAATCAGATTAATATGATTGGAGCTCGAAAAAAATTAATTCAACGATCGTGGTCGCAGTGTCATTAAAGTCCTCCGTTGGTAGGTAAAATGGAATAAATGAGAAAAAACGCTGCAAATCATTGCTCAAAGGTTTATTATTTTCTGTATAGATCACCCTTCTGTATAGATCACTGGTTCTCCACCAATAGCACCTACCACCATCTGTATTCTCCCTTGACCTTCTCAAATTTCAGCTTCCTGCGTTCAATAGGATTGAAAATGGCTTCGGAGCTCACTCAGCTGATCAGTGCTCTTCCAGGCGTCTCCAGCATTCGAGAAGATCTTCTTCACTCTTCAGATCACTGATCAGCTGAGTGAGCTCCGAAGCCATTTTCAATCCTATTGAATGGAAGTGCTCTTCCAGGCGTCTTCAGCATTCGAGGAGATCTTCTTCACTCTTCAGATCACTGATCAGCTGAGTGAGCTCCGAAGTCATTTTCAATCTTATTGAACGCAGGAAGCTGGAATTTGAGAGGGAAGGTCAAGGGAGAGTACAGATGGTGGTAGGTGCTATTGATGGAGAACCAGTGATCTATACAGAAGGGTGATCTATACAGAAAATAATAAACCTTTGAGCAATGATTTGCAGCGTTTTTTACGCTGAATCCAATGATTACGCTGAATCCAAATGATTCCGACTGCTAGAAAGTTGATTTTTCGAAGAAAACCTTGGTTTTCCGTACACAAAATACGCATTATTCGTAGATATGGTAGTGAGTATAAAGTAACACCTTTCTACTCAACAAAAACTTCAATTAGCTAGAAATTTGGTGTTTTTATTGAGTAGAAAGGTTTTACTTCATGATCACTACCATATCTACGAATAATGCGTATTTTGTGTACGAAAAACAAAGGCTTTCTTCGAAAAATCCACTTTCTAGCAGTCGGAATCATTCGGAAGTATCACCATTGAATTCAGCGTAAAAAATTACATAGAAAATGATAACAAAATCGTCAAGCCGTCTTGGGATCGAGGGGGACCATAAACCGCTTGAAATACCCGATTTTCTTGTAAAACACACGGTTTTTGACATTCAAACTTCATGTACTCTTCCAATTTGAATGTTAAAAAGAAAAGCTGATAGACCGTTGGAAAGCTGACAACTTGAGCATGTTTTCTCCGAATAGCGCCCATCGAAATGGGCAGGGGTTTAGAGTGAAAACTTTGGTCGAAGAAAGTCAAGTTTCGAAAAAATTGTAAAGTTTGCTTTTTGACTTGATTTTTAGAAACTATTTTATTGCTGAAAGATTTTGATTTTGCACTAGGTAGCTTGGGAATTTAACGCTCTTTCTAACGGTGTAGTCAGATTTGAATTTTCAGGAGAAGTAAGGAAGTTTGACCATATCAGTGTCATGAGGTCGAAAAAGTGAAAAAAAGGAATTTTAAGTGGGCTAAAAGAAAATTGCTAAGAGATATTTTTTGTTGGAAATACCTTGTAGAATCGAACCCTGAAGTTATGCCCCTCTTAAGTGTAGACACCCTGTATAATTATTTCCGAATAATGAATAATAATTCTTCTATTACTTGAGAAGAAACTCAAGAGACAAGCAGGACTAGAAGAAATAGTTTATTATTGTAGTAACTTCCAGGGATAATTCCACAAAACTAAACGATGCGATTGATGATACACATTTCTTCATTGAACAAGGACTCCCAGGATTGAATCACATTTTATTGGTGTATTTTATGGTAAGACATCTTTGTAGTCAGTTTACATATCTTCCTAGTCTTTCCTGTTTACGAACAAGGTAACAGACAGACTCACAACCGAGCAGTTTAATAGAGGGGGAGGAATATGCCGCGCTAATAGTAGGTTGCTAACTTAGGACGAGGATTGTCAACACCACGACTAGTTGATCAATATTGACTGAAGGTTCGGAAATGAGTGAAATAAAAGTTCGTAAAAAGATGGAGTATCGGAGGGTAATTGGAACGGTATTGGGGTGGCAAGAAAGAAGAGGGTAATCGGGAGGGCGAAAAAGAGCCAGGAAAGTGATGGGCTACCTGTAGACCCTGAGTTCTCATCAGAGAGTTTCAAAGGAACATCAATACCGGTATTAATCCGAAAAAGTTCAATATCATTTGTTTGAAACCGTTATGGACTCCATCCGCACATAACAACATAAGTAAGGCATGTTTAGTAATCGACTTTACAATTCAGGTACCACTTTAGCTCGACCATGAAAAACGCTACAAATTATTACACAATGGTTTATTATTTTTCTATACAGATCACTCGTCTGCAAAGCCACCAATCATCCAACACGAAGAAAAAACATCGATCGCATTTCGGTCAGCTAAAATTTGAACGGAGATTAGGCCTCGTGTTTCTGCGCCTAATCACCGTGAACGGCGATTCACACTCGTGTTACTGATTTATCGTACGTCCAACCCTTAAATTCTCGTAGTGAGAAAACGGTTTGTCCTCCAGAGCTCCGCGTGGTCTCAAAAAAGACATATCCATGTCAAAAAGTAGTGTAACGTAGAACTTTCATACATTCTTAACGTAAATCCAAGGTAGCAATTTAAATAATTTAGTAGATCTTGGAAACATAAGTGTACTAGAGTGAAACTCGAAAGTACACGAAGAAATTTCTCCCTTAGAGGGAAAAGCAATAGATCATGGATATGTCCATTATTGTAGGTGTAATTTGAAAATTAAAATGATGAAATAAAAGACACACAAGATATGCACCTACCTGTTACTTTTTCAATGAATAAACAGAATTAAAAAAAAAAAAACTCATTTTTGGAGCCTATAGTTCACTAACTGTAGGTAAGGGTGCTGAAAATATGTGATATTGATACACTTTTCAGGATGTAAGTGAAAAACAGAAAAAAATACCTACAAGAAACCTTCTTAAGTCATTGTCCGAGCAATACTGATGTTCGGAAAACAAGTCATGTAATACAAGATGTCATCAGGCTTAATTCGAATTATTCCTGAGTAAAAAGACCATAAAAAGATCTTTTTGCTGATTTTTAAAATGAAGCCTACTTTTCGACGCGCTCTAGCGGTGTAACACGTAATCGTAGAGAGTCAAGTCAGTAAGTGTTTTCAATTAGGAGGCCATGATTTACATAGGGGACCATCTATACCCCGAATTGCGTAATTCCCGAAAATTTCATCGAAATCATGGGAAATGTAGAAGTTATGGCAGTGACAAGGAAATACAAGTTTGCGCATGTGCCGTGGCTACGATCGACTGGGGACAATGATTTTCATAGGGGACCATCTCCACCCTAACTAGCATAATTCCTGAAAATTTCATCAAAATCAGATGGGAAATGTAGAAGTTATGGCAGTAACAAGGAAATACAAGTTTGCGCAGGCTACGATCAGGCTGGGGGCAATGATTTTCATAGGGGACCATCTAAACGCCAACCCGCACAATTCCTGAACATTCCGAGTAAAAAGAGCATAAAAATATCTTTTTGCTGATTTTTTAAAATGATACCTACTTTTCAACGCGCTCTAGCGGCGGAAGGCGTAATCGTAGAGACTCAAGTCAGTAATGCAAATTGTAGGAAATTTTATGTACTTTAATTCTGGAAATGGTAAAAAATCCGCTAGAACGCTTACTTTCAGAGGTATATGCAAAAAACCGAAAAAATAGGAGAAAATTCACCCCCTCCTCGAGCTCATCCCCCACCCTAGGGGACTTTTGAGGTATGATTAATCACGTGTAAAGGAAGACGCTGGTGAAGGAATTTCTTTACTATAAATTATTTCTCCTCTTTGCCCATTTTTGGTCTAATTCGCCTGGGCTACTAGAGAACCTTGCTTTACAGATGTAGCTATGATTTTGTTTACTGGTTGCAGCGTTGCATTTTTTGTTGCAAAAAAAGTGTCGCGAAAACTTCCTTGACCCCCAGCCAAAAGACATATCCACGTCAAAATTGCTAAGAGACATTTTTTGTTGTAAATTAGTTGTAAAATTGACTGGTGCAGAATGGCAGACCAGTCAGGCTTACACCCTGTATATTACCTACCAAACTCGCCAACTTTCTACATCGTTGGTGTTTTCGGAGGAGTGTGAGTTCGATCGAAAATTATGCCAGTCTAGAACAAATCGAATTACTCTCAGCACTATCTCTTCCCCTCTATTTGCTCCTTTCGGAATGACTTATATTCCCATAAATCCCCCAAGAAAACTTGACCATTGATAAGTCGCCCCCACCGCTCAGTCTAATTATCTTTCCGAAGCTTTTCCGACCCTGCATAACTCAAAATCACCGCTTCTAATGGGACTTGACCGCGCCCTCTGACCCTCGGAGTTGCACTGGTCAACCGCAGGACTTCCAGATAAAGTTGAGGGAGAACCGCCCTTCCGTCGTTATTCATACCTTTAATCCTGTATGACATGAAGGGGTTTCGCCCTTCGCAGGATCTAATTGCTCCATCAAATCAAGTTCCCGCGTCCGAACTAAGCTGGGCTTCACTTGTCTTCTCCTCGTCTCATTTCACAAAGTGCCCCCTCACTGAGATTTTCTTATCTTTCTCCCTTTCGAATTTTCCTAGCTAACAAGCTAACTGACCCTCCGATTCATTCGGCCCATAAATCATTTTCACTTCTCAGGGTTTACACCAAGCTGGCTTTAATATTTACGTCAGTTTCAGGCTAAGTAGGCACTTATAATTGTTAAATGTTGTTTGTTATTTATGAATAATACCTTTTTTTCAAATTCCAGATTCTCCAGATCTTTGGTGTCCTGCCGTTCGACCAGCACCTGGCGCGGGAAGACGGTACGGAGCTCACGTCGGTTGACTCCACGCTGGCAGCCCTCAACATCCTCCCGAATTCCATCCTCCTTCTCAAAGTGAGTCTCTTCAGAATTTGTTTGATTCATATTTATTTGTAATTTGCATTGAAAACAGAAGGGTTGTGTCAGGGAGTCGGATATTACAGGTAAATTCGACATCAAGGAAGGTGTTTGCCTCTGCTGTCTTCTGTTACTCCTGATTCCAGCTTATAAATTGTGAAGGTGTTCAAGGAGGCCTTGCCTGGCTGTGACATCAGTGTTAGAGGGAATGGAGTGACAAGCTGTGGGATAAGAGTCGCTCACAGTTGAGAGAGTCGAACAAGTACCTGGGTACTAATTTGAGTAGGAAGTGGGGCTCTGAAGTGGATATCAAGTCAATAAATTGTCGGGCAAAGGGGAATTTGCAATGCGCACTCTTCTGTTGGACAAGCACCAGTCTTTCCCATTGAGATACCGGGTTGCCAAATGTTATGTCTGGTCGGTACCTGGACCCTGGAGGTTGCTTCCATAATGCTTAAGTCTTTAGAATATCATGGGTCCATAGAGTCTGAAATGAAGAAAGATTGAGCGAGGCCGAAATCAATCGAGAGCTAATATTGCATGTATTGGGTTAGCTGTTTCCAGCTTATAAATTGCGAGGTTGTTCAAGTAGGCCTTGGCTGGCCGTGATGTCGGTGTCAGAGGGAATGGAGTGCCAAGCTGTGGGATAAGTGTCGCTCACAGTTGAGAGAGTCGAACAAAGTACCTGGGTACTAATTTGAGTAGGAAGTGGAGCTCTGAAGTGGAAATCAAGTCAAGAATTTGTCGGGCAATGGGGAATTTGCAATGCGCACTCTTCTGTTGGACAAGCACCAGTCTTTCCCTTTGAGATATCGGGTTGCCAAATGTTATGTCTGGTCGGTACCTGGACCCAGGCGTTTGCTTCCATAATGCTTAAGTCTTTGGAATATCATGGGTCCATCGAGTCTGAAATGAAGGAAGTTTGAGCGAGGCCGAAATCGAGAGCTGATATTAGATGTATTGGGTTAGTTCCGCTAGTTATAAAAGTAAGTAAAAGTAAAGTAAGCAACCATTTCGGGTTGAATTTTCGTCCGACTGCCATTCTTAGCGTCGCGGACGTCATCAGCTGTCTCCCTAAGGGGAGATCAGAATTTGTTCTGATGATTTCGCTCATGGCTTCCCAAACATCACCGCCCTGGGTTGGAACGAGAGATTGCCGATCGTCTAATAGACAGAAAACTTTCTGCTGGCGACCAGACTCGAACGCGCGTCCCCGCAAGACGGTTCTTATCCTATCACCGCAGTCGGGTACACTGTCCACTAGACCACCGACGCCCTCCCGCTAGTTATAAGAATACAATGATTGTTTACGTTTGTTATTGGAGAATCCGTCGTTCTCGACTTGCTGGTTACGACGGATTCTCCAATCAGATACGTAAACAATTATCGCGAATGAGAGCTGTTTTTACCTCATCTAAAGCACACCATCTGAGGACCAAAGTACAGTATCCTACTTTTGGGAGGCTAAGAAGAAGGAAAGCCAGTCATAGAGCGCAAAACTAACTACGATAAATCGACATCCCCACTGCAAAATCCTGTAAGTTCCAATTTTTCCAAAAATAAGGATTTGAGCCTTTCCGATAAATTGTGCTCTTGCGCACATTATAGTGTCGCCAAAATCGGGCTATGACTTCTCATTTCTTTTCTGTGGTGAAATGTAATAACCTGTAAGCCAGGTTCACATGTTAGAAATGTCACAGTTTTTTTCGTCTCCTGGAAACTTTGTGATATTGAACATACAGGGTTTTGTAGTGGGACTGTCGAAATGGCCTAGTCTGGGATATCTAATTACTGTAGGCTCTGCCATACTGCTGCTTACAAACCCTAGAACGTCTCATACGCATGGTTTCAAGACGAGATGATGTGCTATGTAACTATGTAATGCATCTAATTCGTAAAATTCCGTAGAAATTTGTCTAATCCACTCCTTTGTGCCAAAATTGGGTAGGAATGTTTTCCATCACAGAATTGTTACTCTCCATCTTAGAACGAATCTTCCTCGGTTTTTTTCCTCAAAATCTTGAAGGTACCTACACTTTGGATTTGCAAAAAAAATTCGAACTCAGTTTTATCCGTTTTTTAGGATATTGCGGCAACTATCCCTATTTATAGTGTTGAATATTTAGTGCACACGTTGATGTACCGAGGGCTGAGGTCATGAGCGAGTCGGGAACAATGGAGAAGGTTTCGCCTTGGACGTGAATGGCGTCCATTCGCGATTCCGCGGACTTCGGCGGGGTAGAAGGGAAGAATAGGCGGTTTTACTACGGTCCGTTGAGAAGGCGGAGGAGCGAGAGAATGGGAAGCTGCTGAGATTTCATGAATGACCCGACCACCGCATCTGAAGGGAAAAAATCGTCCTCACCACACGGCCAGTCCCCCAAATCAGTAATAGGTAGGAGAGCTCCCGCGGGCTATTCTTGTAGGTTCCGGGTCCGATTCGACGCGGACATTGTGGAGTTGGAAGGACGCGTGAGTGTAGTACATACTTGGGTTGATGTAGGTATCAACGTGGCCAATGGATGGAAAAGATTACAGTAAATGAGAGCTGTACCGTACATCCTCAGCAGGTTCCTATTGTCATTTTTCTAGCTCCCATTATTGAACAAAGCATTTCGTTGAGACTGAAAGTATCGTGATTTTGTTTCATAGAGCGACGGCTATGTGGCCGCAGGAACCTAAAACTCCAGACCTAAGAAGATCACTGAACCCGATCCATTTTAGTTTGAATTCTATTCTCAAAGATCAAAAATCCCAGAGACCAAAAATTCAAATAACTTCAGTAGGGTAACTTTACCAGTCACACATATGCTAAGAACCAGTATTCGAAATTTTCAATTTTTTTTGTTTCGTTTAACAACTTCTTACGTTAGGTTGCTTCTGGATCATCTGAATTAGTTATTGATTCTATTTTAAATCACCCAATTATGAATGTAGGATCGAATCCCGGTAACAGACATGCTAATAATGTAAGTGAGTAGTAATGTAAGTAACTGAGAACAACTCGAAGAAACGAACAACGATCGGATTTTGGTCGTCTAAAATTTGAACGGAGATTGCGATTCACACTCGTGTTTCTGATTTATCGTAAGTCCAACCCTTAAGTTCGCGTAAGTAGCGAACAGTTTGTCCTACAGAGCTCCGTGTGGTCTCAAAAAATTCTAAAAATTCAATACCATCTTTAATTGATGGAAAAACAATACCTTTATTTCGAGAGTTTTCGAGCTAGGGCACTCTTGAAAATTTCAACCCTCAATTTTCACCCCTTAGAAGTGACTGACATCAACCAAAAGCTTCGGGGCACAACTAGAACCCAAATGGAGCCCATATACCAAATTTCATTAAATTCGTCCATGGGAACTAAGGAAAGTGCTGCGTACGGCGGACCATTTGGTCCCTTTTCTTGGTCGATTCCGAAATAACAATTATTCGATTATTTGAAATAACAAACCAAAAAGAGACTTCCAGCCTGGTGGATTCATGAGGAAATCCTTGATGGAACATGATAGTTGAAAACATACAGCAAACCAGGTAGCTGCATCATCCTACACAAATTGATCTCACGGTGGCTGTCGATATTCTTTTTCTCTCACTACTTAACCTTGTAAATAACTTAATAGTTCTCACTCTAAAGAAGGCGAAAACGAACTTTTGAAGATGTCTAGTCTCACGAGTGAAAAAACAAATTTCAAAGGTTTCGACCTCCTTTATCAACTTTTTCACTCGAATGAAGGTGAAATCAAGCTTCTGAAGATGTCTTGTCTCTCGAGTGAACCAACTAGTTTCGATGGTTTCGACCTTCTCTCTCGACTTTTTCACTCGAATGAAGGTGAAAACAAGTTTCTGAAGATGTCTTGTCTCTCGAGTGAACCAACTAGTTTCGATGGTTTCGACCTTCTCTCTCGACTTTTTCACTCTAAAGAAGGCGAAAACGAGCTTTTGAAGATGTCTTGTCTCTCGAGTGAACCAACCAGTTTCGATGGTTTTGACCTTTTTTTCCTACTTTTTCTTGTAAGTAATTTTCTCACTTCCGTCATTTGGACTCGAATATGTCATGTAGTCGGTAGAAGTCGGTAGTGAAGCTCGCTTGATGATATGGCAGGTAGATAAAAAGCTGTGTTCTTTGCAAGCCTCACTACACTCCTCTTGGAAAAGTGATAGTCACAGATGTTTTTATATTATAATATGCCCTTTATATTGTTTGAAAATTTTTTTCGCAGGAACTAAAAATTGACACAGAATTAGGGTAAAAACCAACTTCATCAAAATACACTACAATCATGTTTTGCGAGGTTGAATTTTATATTGGGATAAATATAGTTAGATTCATATTTGAATGGCCCGACAAATTCAAAACACCAACATAGAACTGAGCTCAACTCGTAGAAGAGGGCATTGTTGTTCCAATTACATCCAACGCATGTCTGGATCCCCGCTTTTCTTATGAAATCAATTGATGACCAATTGACCAATTAGATGTAGAGATTTCCGTGTGAACTCTTTCATTTACAACTCTCGCATGAATGTAGGAGGTCATACCCATCAGGTGAGTTGAGTCATTCTTGCCTACAACCTGTACTACCTGCTGCAGGTGAACTGGCGTTTCCATCCTTCCAGATGATTTTCAAGTGGAAGGGTGCCCTCATTCCTCACTGCCCATTTAATTTAACTTTAACATATACCAAATTTCATCAAATTCGTCCATGGGAACTAAGGAAAGTGCCGCGTACGGTGGACCCTTTGTTCCCTTTCCTTGGTCGATTCCAAAGGTTCATTATTGAAAATAACAAACCAAAAAGAGACTTCCAGCCTGGTGGATTCACGAGGACATCCTTGATGGAACATGATAGTTGAAAACATACAGCTAACCAGGTAGCTGCATCATCCTACACAAATTGATCTCACGGTGGCTGTCGATATTCTTCTCTCTCACTACTTAATCTTGTAAATAACTTAATAGTTCTCTCTCTAAAGAAGGCGAAAACAAGCTTTTGAAGACGTCTTGTCTCTCGAGTGAATCAACTAATTTCAAAGGTTTCGACCTCCTTTATCAACTTTTTCACTCTAAAGAAGGTGAGAACAAGCTTTTGAAGACGTCTTGTCTCTCGAGTTTCAAAGGTTTCGGAGGAGTGAACCAACCAGTTTCGATGGTTTCGACCTTCTCTCTCGACTTTTTCACTCGAATGAAGGTGAAAACAAGTTTTTGAAGATGTCTTGTCTCTCGAGTGAACCAACTAGTTTCGATGGTGTCGACCTTTTTTTCCTACTTTTTCTTGTAATTTTCTCACTTCCGTCATTTGGACACGAAATAAGTCATGTAGTCGGTAGTGAAGCTCGCTCGATGATATGGGAGGTAGATAAAAAGCTGTGTTCTTTGCAAGTCTCACTACACTCCTCTTGGAAAATATCCTCAATATTATAATAATGATAGTAACAGATGTTTTTATATTATAATATGCTCTTTATACTGTTTGAAAAACATATTCGCAGGAACTAAAAATTGACACAGACAGATGAATCAGGGACAAAACCAAATTCATCAAATTACACTAAAATCATGTTTTGCGAGTTTGAATTTTATATTGGGATAATTATAGTTAGATTCATATTTGAATGGCCCGACAAATTCAAAACAACCAACATAGAACTGAGCGCAACTCGTAGAAGAGGGGATTGTTATTCCAATTACATCCAACGCATGTCTGGAGCCCCGCTTTTCTCATGAAATCAATTGATGACCAATTGACCAATTAGATGTAGAGATTTTCGTGTGAACTCTTTAATTTACAACTCTTTAATATAAATCGAAAAGCATGAATGTAGGAGGTCATACCCATCAGGTGAGTTGAGTCATTCTTGCCTACAACCTGTACTACCTGCTGCAGGTGAACTGGCATTTCCATTTTAGAAGATTTTCAAGTGGAAGGGTGCCCTCATTCCTCACTGCCTCTTTAATTTAACGCGATTTTAATAATGCTGATGAAGCTATAATTAAATTTCAGTTTATGGTGAGCTAATTATGATTGTTATACCTTCGATCATTTTCAATTTCCTATTTTTGGGGGGTTTTCCAAAATTTTGCCTCATTTTGGTTTATTATTTTCAATAATGAACCTTTGAAATCGACCAAGAAAGGAAATTTTTTAACATCCCCTCAAAATTTGATGGTTTACGTTTCAAGGTACGTAGAATCCAAAAATCGAATAAAAATTTGGCCGTCCGTCCGCCGTTCGCGGCACTTTTGCCACTTAGCATTGACGGATTTTGATGAAATTTTGTATGCAGGCTCCATTTGGGGTCTAGTTGTGCCCCGAAGATTTTGGTTGATGTAGGTCACTTCTAAGGGATCAAAAAAGAATTTTGAAATTTTGAAATCGCCCTAACTCAAAAAATTTCGATATAAAGGTATTGTTTTTCATTCAATTTAAGGTTCTATATAATTTTTAGAATTTTTTGAGACCACGCGGAGCTCTGTAGGACAAACCGTTTGCTCCCTACGAGAATTTAAGGGTTGGACGTACGACATATCAGAAACATGAGTGTGAATCGCAAAAGAGGCCTAATCTCCGTTCAAATTAAAGCTGACCGAAATGCGATCGATGTTTTTCTTCAAGTTGGATGGTTGGTGGCTTTGCAGACGAGTGATCTATATAGAAAAATAATAAAACATTGTGTAATAATTTGCAGCGTTTTGAATTATTGTTACTCGAAATTCATTTAAAAAATTCTAAAACATAATTAACCATTTTTTCAATCGTTTTCTAAATTATCCTGTATAAGCCGTTTTCATTCCGTTTTGTCTACAAATGAAAAGCTATTTATTACGAATGTGCTGCCATCTATTTAAAAAAAAAATAACATTGAAATCGGGGACACTTGTCCTTATTGGAGCCGATGAAGGTCAAGTGCCTCTCTTTCAACACATCTATTGGCATGCTGATGCTGAAACACACTAAAATAATGTTGGCACTGTAACTTCGATTTTGGCACATTACAGGGCTAGGCCTTCAGGACATCAAAAATGACTTCGGAGTCTGAAAGTGGTATATTAATTAATTTCCAATATGGCGGATCGTACCCCAACGGCCACATCCGGTCCTCCTGGGCTCGGACGTCCCAAGTTTCGGTATAAATTGCCGAATAAAAAGCAATAAAGGGCGGCTGGAGAAGAAAGAAGAACCTGACGAAACCGACGGGTGTGTGTGTGTTGTGTGCTTGTGAGTCCTAGTGAGTGAGTGAGTTCCCGAAAAAGGCTGGCACTCCGATGAAACATTTATTAGGGGGCACCAGCTGGGGACTTACTACGTGCCCCACATTCTATTAGGGCTTCGGTTTACCGACTCGTCATTTCCTTCTACCACTGACTCCTCGACTGAGTAGTGAAGAGTCGATGAATGGATTCTGTACAGATTATCTGTAACCAGCGTTGCCAGGAGAAATTACAAAACAAAACGACAAACAAGGGAGTTATGGCTGTTTTAATGGCGTAAGGTCGGAAACACGAAAAACATCTTAAAGTAAAAAAAAAGTCGGATTTTTGGGAGGTTAAAAAATGTAAATGGACAAAAAAAGTCACAAATTAGTCGTAGAATCAATCCCTGGGTTGTAGCAGAAATTTAATAGGTGTACATTTCTGTATACAGCCTGTATACACATATGGTTCATTTTTGCGAATTTGGATTCAGAATGGTCTAGAATGGATTTGTATTTGGTTATTTTGGTTTATTATTTTCAATTTTGAACCTTTGAACTCGACCAAGAAAAAATGTTAACCCCCCCCCCCCCCCTCAAAATTTAATGTTTTACTTTTCAAGATACGTAAAACCGAAGATCGAACAAAAAATTTTCGAATAGAAAATTAAGGGTTGAAAATTTCAAGAATGCCCAAGCTCGAAATTTCTCGAAATCAAGGTACCGTTTTTTCACCAATTTTAAATGGTATTGAATTTTTAAACATTTTTGAGACCACCCGAAGCCCTGTAGGACAAACCGTTCGGTCCCTACGAATATTTAAGGGTTTCCTTCGATAAAACAGAATCACGAGTGTGAATCACAAAAGAGTTCTAATCTCCGTTGTTATAATTAATACTGCAAAAAAGGGTTTTAATAATCACGTAGTTTACAAAGAAACTGACACACTTCGGAATAACTAAGTGTAATTATCGAGGGCTTGATTGAACTTGATTTGATGAAAGTTGATAAAATTATATACTTTTCTCCTGAAGGTTTATTTATTATAACAACTAATTACAAACTGTATTGATTGCTAGTAACTAGCTAGTTATTTCTAGCAGTATTGAGGTAAACGTACACTAGCAGTCACAACACTAATTTTACAATACAACATCAGTATGGAAGGTCCAGGGGTTTGGTTCTTTCAGTCTCCGCATTCGTTCTAATATTCCTGAAGTTGTATAGCTTCAGGATTTGAGTGCTTCTCGCTGGTGTTTTTATTTATCCAGCAACGCCGTTTTGCTCCGCCACTTTCTAGCTTTTCTATTCGCGCCAGTATTGCAAGTCTTCATTTGTTGAATTCTGTTTTTCATGAATTCCATAATTCTTCCAGTTTCTCCTGTTTCTGCTGCCTTATTACCTTCCAGTCGCCCTCCATTCACGGCTCTAGAATGAGACACCGATGGTCTTCCGGTGTGGATACCCTTCATGTTGAGCTTGAATTGATGATGATTCCTTGATTGGTAATTATCTGCAGCTCTTTTGCAATTTCATAGTTGACTGGTGGTGATCCCTATAGTTTAAACATTTTGGGGGCGTGTCAGATGGGGTAGGTGTATGAAGTAGCCCGCTCAAATGATGCTGTTCCAAAACTTAACTTTGGTCACCGCCTCAAAGACGAAATTACGAGCCAAAATTACCTTTGAATCGATTAATTTCGACCTACAATTCATATTGTCGAGTTCAGCCCTCTCTAGTCTATAAAGTCTATAAATTTACAGTTCGAAATTTCTTCCACTATGAAGACATCTGGTGAGGGGTTCACACTATTTTCATCACCTGTCAAAATTATGGATTTTTCCAGTTTTGGTTTATTATTTTCAATAATGAACCTTTGGAATCGACCAAGAATTTTTTTTTTAACGCCCTCTCAAAATTTGATGGTTTACGTTTCAAGGTACGTAGAATCCAAAAATCGAATAAACATTTGGCCGTCCGTCCGCCGTACGCGGCACTTTTGCCACTTAGCATTGACCGATTTTGGTATGTAAGCTCCATTTGGAGTCTTGTTGTGCCCCGAAGATTTTGGTTGATGTAAGTCACTTCTAAGGGTTCAAAAACGAATTTTGAAATTTTGAAAACGCCCTAACTCAATAAATTTTGATATAAAGGTATTGTTTTTCCTTCAATTTAAGATTCTATGGAATTTTTAGAATTTTTTGAGACCACGCGGAGTTCTGTAGGACAAACCGTTCGCTCACTTAGGCCCACTTTCACCAAAAGTTGTTCAAATCGCGTTTAACTAAACGCCTTGATTGTTTATCTGAAGGAATAAACCCGGCAAGCTGGCGAGCGTCTTTCACCAACCCAAATCAAAGTTAAACGGCGATTGAGATAATCGAGCTTAGCTAACCTTGAAATGTCAAGTGAAATGAACGAAAGTTGGACATTATGACGCATTTAGGGCAATAGAAGCGTTGAACAACAACCACTCCTGCGCTGGCAATCAGTAGATTCTCGCCTTTATCAGCGATGTTCAGTGATACGAGTTCGTCGCGAGTCATTTCGGTTTCTTTATTGCCAATCACCTACTTCTGATAAAATATCGGTTCTTTTAATTTTTATTAGTTAATAATTCGTATTAATAAAGGTAGGTAAGTTAAGGACGACCTTTCTTCTGTTCGACCTGTTCCCGGTTTACTAGGTATTTCGTCGGGAACTCTAGCCGAGTATCAATCAAATTTAGGACTTTGACGACCGTGGGCTTAGTAGTGTGGAACACGTTGAAGGATTCTCCTCTGACGTCTCCTGGGGACTTCGTCGTCGTCGTCAGACGAGTCATAAATTATTTGTAATGGCATATCCATTTCTAAACACAAAACACTTCCGGGAACACACACAATATCTTACAAAAATAAAAAATCTTCACTGCGTGGCCATATTGAATTTGTAGTTAAACGAGCATACCGAGTTTATTCGGCCGACTTTCGACCTTTCAAACCCCTCGAGATGGAGTTTAAACTCGTAAATCGCTCTGGTAAAATACGTTTATTGCTAAACGTCGATTAAATCTTGGCACTCTTGGTTTAAACTCGTTTCGAATGTTTGGTGAAAGTGGGCATAACTGAATTTAAGGTTTGGACGTACGATAAATCAGAAACACGAGTGTGAAGAGGCCTAATCTCCGTTCAAATTAAAGCTGACCGAAATGCGATCGATGTTTTTCTTCATGTTGGGTGGCTTTGCAGACGAGTGATCTATAGAAAAATAATAAACCATTGTGTAATAATTTGCAGTGTTTTCTTGAGGTACTAGGTGGTCTCCAACTGTTCTAAAAAAAAGGAACAGTTCATCAACTGTATTTTAAAAAAAGTTGGAGAAAAGCAAGCTTTGCTGAAATCAACGTATCCAAGGCCGATAAAACCGCACCACTTTAAGTATTTCCATACCTAGGTACACAATATAAGCAGATAAGATGAACTTATGAATTCATTTTAGGACGTTCCAAAATCATTTTCATGGAAACAATATCGACTAATTTCTCATACTCAGCGCTTTAATTCCTTTTCCATAGCTCAATTTTTATTCTTATAATTGAATTGATATAATTCTTATATTATAATTTATTTTTTATATTAATATTGATTAATTAATATTATTTATATTATTATTCTTATTTAGAATTATTCTTATAATTCTTATAATTTTCTTTTTTATTGTTATGTAGAAGAATAAAATGAAAATCCAATTCCATGAAGAATCCAATTCTTCTGAAATGACTGGTTGAGTTATACAGAAACGCTGTACAATTGTGGTAGGTATGTGGTCAATATTGTTGGAGGAATACTCTTCTCACTACTGGATGTGGTTGGTTGGTTGTGTATTCAACTCACGGGTAGAATGGAGAGCAAGAAAAGGCAATCAAGAGCCAGAAGTGGTCTTGTATTAATGATCGTTTATTAAATTAAGTGTGATCTACCGGGAGGGACGGGGGCGGTTTTTTGCGACAAAATGACCGCGGCTGTTTGAGGAGGTTCCGCGGGATAACATCTAACACTAACAATAAGTCGAAAGAGGGGAGACTTGAAGAGATAGGAAGGAAATCTACTGTGAGAGGGTGAACCTGGCTATGGGAAAAGGGAACTGGAGGAAGATCAAACAATTATGGGGGAGATGCCTGAGTCGTGATCGAACCTCGAAAGGGTAATACGATGTTGCTCCTTGAATCGCAATAAGGTGATCCTGGATGTTTGTTGCCTATCTTTCCGCCTCGTATGTGCTTTGTATGGTTTCCAAGCGTTAACTAGATTCATTTTAAAGCAGTGCAAGAGAGGTGTGTCCAGCCAGTAAATATAAAAACAAAATGATAGGAAATTTGCATTTTTTTATTGTCTCACATTCTAAGGAGTGAGAGGTAGGCTTTATCCGAACCATTTCATGGAGCAATGCTACCAAGTACTAGAGTTTGGGGTCAGTGTCTAGGTTTCATGCTAATGACAACCCTCAGTTGGGGTTCCATCCGCTTCCTTGCAGTGGAGAGCACCAATCAATCAAAACCAACAGCCATTAGCTGGTTTAGTTCTCACGGTTCCCGTGAGATCACCAAATTTAAGGCCTGTCGGCCCGGGAGATTATGTGGATTGGTGACCGCTCGAGGGCTGAATCTTAGGTCTTGATTATTCTTCGAGTTGAGCCGTTGGTGAACCCCGCTCTCCTTAGCGGGTGAAGAAGTAAGTAGCTACGAGCGAAATCATCAGAAATAATATTTTATCTTCCCTTTTGATGACGTCTGCGACGCATGGAATGGCAATTGGACAAAAATTCAACCTGTGATGGTTGTTTACTTTACCTTTTACTTACCTTTTATCAATCAACAATCGATTAATAAGTTCATATTCAACTCTAATATCAACCTATGAGGAAAAACGCAACCACTCTTTGAACGTTCGTGACTTTTGTGTATTTGCTAGATTTTAGGACTTGGTTAATTGTTCCCCCCCGTATCTTCATAATATAGGTGTGTGATTCTTTGTTGCCATAACTGTTTAAAGGTCGATAATAGGTTCATGCTAAACTGGTCCATTTAAGGGGTTTACTCAGATTGAACCAGTTTTTCCCCCAAAGGGACTAGTCCAATCCGGGAAGCTGTAGTATTTGGAGCAGTAGTTCCTGCTTTGTGTTTCATCATTATGTAGGGTGACTATAAAACAAGTCTCATTCCTTCAAGGGATCGATTCTAAATCTTATTTGCAACAAAAAATGTTTCTTAGCAGATTTTTTTTAGAGGCTTCTTTTCCTAATTATTTCAATTTTAAAGTTTTTTTTTATCGTGATTTTGACCTTGTCATTAAATTGGTAATAACTGCATTAATTTGCTGTGATAATTCCAATTTGAGGATACTGATGGAAAGAACGTTAAATTCCCCATCTCTCTAATACCAAATAAACAATTTTGAGTTGAATTATTCGGGAAATAAAGCAACTTAAAAAGTGAACTTCGTAACGTTTCGAAAACTTTCCGTTCTTCAACGCCCATAATGTCCAAATAACTACAGATAATGCCAGAAAGCCCCGAAACTGCGCCGGAATCTCAGCTTTCCAACGTTGTAATCAAAAAATATTTTACAATCGATTTTAAGGGAGAAATTTCTGTTTAAGTACGGAAAAACGTCCATTTTTTCAACGAAACCGACGGTTTTACGGGGAGACTTGGTGGTGTAGACCGTTGTAGACCCCGGTGTCTCCCCGTCAAACCGTCGGTTTCGTTGAAAAAAATGCACGTTTTTCCGTACTTAAACAAAAATTTCTCCCTTAAATTCGATTGTAAAATATTTTTTGTTTATACCGTTGGAAAGCTTAGATTTCGGGGCAGTTTTTAGGCTTTCCGGCAATAGTTCATTATCTGTAGTTATTTGGACATTATGGGCGTTGAAAAACGGGAAGTTTTCGACAAGTTTCTAAGTTCTATTCCCCGTAAAATTCAACAGAAAAATTTTTATTTGTTACTAGGGAGATAGTGAATTTAACGTTCTTTCCAACGGTATCCTCAAATTGGAATTATCATAGCAAATTAAAGGAGTTATTACCAATTTAATGACATAAGGTCAAAATCGCGGAAAAACTTTAAAATTGAAATAACTCGGAAAAGAAGCCTCCAGAAAAAAATTGCTAAGACACATTTTTTGTTGCAAAGTAGTTGTAGAATCGACCCCTCGAAAGAATGA
The DNA here is from genome assembly GCA_009739505.2 of Apolygus lucorum. Lineage (NCBI taxonomy): Eukaryota > Metazoa > Arthropoda > Insecta > Hemiptera > Miridae > Apolygus > Apolygus lucorum. The sequence continues at coordinate 7,447,027 of CM019181.2, read as the reverse complement.
GACTTGTTCTGTAGACATCCTGTATAGTGATAGAAAACCACATTTCCATCTCATTCATAAAAGTGAAGAAATATTTTTGCATTCAACCGTCGTATTTGAATCATCAGCACAATTATTGCCGCAGCTTTACTAAAAACGGATGGATTTGTTTGGAACGGCGTCTCAAATTAATATTAGCGCAAAACTATGTGCGAGATCCTTGTGCCATGATAGAGACCTTGGGTGGGGTGGAGTGGTCAGCCAGCACTGGTGGCGGTCATTCGAGCCACAGAATGTGGGACTCTCATACCAGGAAGTGTCAATGGTGTCACATCAAATGAGTAGAGAATAGCTCCAAGAGTATTATCTGGCATCAAATGATCACGCTCCTGATAACATCTTGTGCTTCATACGGAGATGCAGGCAAGCTCTCAGTGACCTCAAATTTATGAAGACGAAGGTACAATTTGCAGTACAGCTGGCGGTGGAGGGCTCTCTGCGACTGAGAAGAACAAGTCTCAAGTCTGAACCATCCACGTCTGTCGCTTCTTTGGGGACTGAGAAATGTGACGGTCTGTGATTCATCATCCACAGAAATCGGACGTAAAAAAAACTCACAAAATATTTCAACAATTAAAGTTTACTTTGCCACGTCTATCGAACGATGCTGAGTTCATCAGGCACTAAAAGGCATCTCTGCCTGGTAGGTACATTATCCCTAACGTCTCGCTGACTGTCTAGCGTCGATTCAGCAATTAAAGGAAAACTCCCATGGGCCCCTTCGGAGCAATGAAACATTAATGAAGACAATAAGAATGAAAATGTTATTACAAAAGGAGCGCACCACTATATTATCTTTTGTGAAGCCATTAACTTAAAGCCCCTGCCGACTCCAAAAGGACAACCACGTAATTATTCCAGACTTATCTCTCCGGAGCTAATATATTTTTGATTTTATGACAGTCGGATTTGTTTATGAAGTTAGTCAGTGACTTTTAGTGGTTGACGTCTTCATCGAATCGTTATTGCTGGTTAATGAGGTTCTGCTCAGCTCGTGCTTGTCTTCTGCCTCAAGTGTCTAATGATTAGTCCCTCAACTTTATTATGACACTTGGAAAGATAGTTTCGATGTTTTTAATTGAAGATTTCAAGTTTTTATCTCTTCGCAAACGACGATCGTTCGATTAATGACCTCCCATAAATTTGGTCCTTCGTTTTATTAAAGATGAATCCAAAAGGTGAAGAGGTTTGTCACGATTAATTTTTTTTCTAGTTTTGATTGAATCTACAATTTGCCAGTGAAGTCAATGATTCATTAAAACATGGTAAGTACTTGATTCACAACTTCTCGTACAAAACTGTATTTAAAAGTCATTTATAAATATGTACTCCAGAAGGATGCCGAATTTTGGAATCTATTCAGGATGGCAACTACGTACTTCAAAGTATAATTTATGGAGGAAATTCAACTACATTGCCAACTATTCACGAAGATTATCTAAAAAGATTGTCCAAAATGCCATCCGATTCCAATGGAATTTATTTCGTGGAAGAGTCCACTCCAAGAAAGCTGATTTTTTTTTTTTTTTTTGACAGCTTTATTTATGTCCGTTATGTTACATAACATACCATATTGAAGAATTGGTACAGGTTACACTAGTTACAATTCATTTAATTGTTTTTAAAAATCGGTACTATTGGTTATAGCTTCTTGCTTCTTAGTCAGCGTCCAAAAAATTACAAAATATGAAGCGAGGGCGAGTCAATCGTGGCATTGGAGGGGGAGGGGATAGACCTTCTGCTGCTAGTGGGTTGAGATGTTCACGGTTAGTAAGGATGAAGGTGCTGGTATGCTTCATGAGGAGTTCGGTGGGAGTGAGAATGTTGAAGTCGTTGTAGATGGTGTTGTTTCTGACGTAAGGTGGGGTATGGATGATTCGGCGTTGCAGGGTTGCGTTTTGTTGCTGCTCGATTCTCCGGAATTCCGATTTCGAGCATGTTCCCCAAATTGGGAGGGCATAAGTCCAAATTGGGCGGATGAGAGTCAGGTAAATCCTAACTTTATTGTGGGTTTGAACGTTGGGGTTATTGAGTAATGATTTCAACTGTTTAGTTCTGATGTTTAGTTTTTTGAGCAGATGGGTTATGTGGTCGTGGAAAGTTAGCCGCTGATCCAAAATTAGACCGAGATAGCGATGAGAAGTGGATGAGGGAATTGGTCGACAGTATTCGACTTGCTCGGGTTTATTTTGAGTCTCCACCTAGTGCACCACTGACCAAGAGTCTCGAGAAGTTGTTGTAGTCGAGCAGTTACAGATTCTGAGTCGGGGCTGCTTACTGCGTAAACTCAATCATCTGCATAGAGTGCTGAGAAATCCGGGGAGTCAGGGAGAGGTAGATCGTGGCAGAAAAATGTGTAAAGATACGGCGAAAGGCACCCCCCTTGAGGGACTCCAGCTAGTATCGGTCTAATCGTTGAGGTTTCGCCATGCACAGTCACTTGAAAAGTTCGACCAGTCAAATAGTGGGTTATTAGGTTGAATAAGTTGTTGGGTAGATGTGGTCCTAACTTGTAAAGGAGGCCGTCGTGCCAAAGTCGGTCAAAGGCCTGTTCGGCGTCGAAGTATGTAACCCTGCATATATGGTTGTTTTGAAAGGCAGATTTTATGTAGGAAGTGAAGCGTTGCAGCTGTAGGGGACATGACAGACACTCTCTGAAACCGAACTGCTGATTTGGGATTAAATGGCCAGTGTAGTTCAGGAAATGTGGAAGAAGAAGGCGTTCAAATATTTTCGATAGTAACGAAAGTAAACTGATTGTTCTGTAGGAGTTCAAATCATTTCCTTCTTTATCGGGTTTGGGAATCAGTAGGCCTATAACACTGGCGTGTTTCCATTTTTGAGGAAAATATCCTATTCGTACCGCAGAAGTGTAGATATGGGCCAGTCGGGCGATCAGTTTTCGTGGGGAGTGTAAGAGGAGGGTACGAACTATCAGATCTGGTCCTGGAGCCTTTCTTCCAGAAGATCTTTTAATGATTCTGTGAACGTCTTTTGCCGAGAAGAATATGGCTGGGGAGGGGAAACTACCTGTCATCGGCTCAGCTTGGGGCCCCGGGTGTGGCTTGAAGCGTGATTCAAGCATGTCAGCAAATGCAGCTGCTTTTTCCATGGGATGCGAGAGCCATTGTTGTCCAAGTTTTATTTGAGGTATGGATCTACAGGTTTAAGAAAGCTGATAGTTAGCTTTTTTCGAAACTGAGAAAATCTATTTTTAAAGTTTCAAGATTCGCACTCACCATCAAGAAAATTATAAGATGATGATTGGGTGGTGCAAAATGTTCCCTAGCCCCCTAAAATCAATAATAATTTGTTGTTTCGGTAAAATATTAAATTTTTGGATAATTGTAGACGATTAATTGAAGAAAATCCCTTTTAAAGTAGGGAACTATGCAAAAAACACGAATGTCAGTAAATTCGTGTTTACCTGAGTACGTGTAAAAAAAAAGCCAATCAAATCACTATAGAGAATACTGGCGAAGAGGGGCTTTGAATTAGGATTCGATCTAGATCAAAAAAAAAAGCTTTTAAAATAAAAGAAAATGTACATACAACTCAAATTAAGAGATGAACAAAATGAAAGAAAAAGTTCTTTCACTGTTTCCCCTTCCCCCCTTTTGTCTTCTTTGTAGAGACTGCCCAAATAAATCAGCACTCTGAGCATCGTGAGAATCAAATTGATTGAAATCTTGAATTATTTTATGTCGATTTGCCTCATTCACATTTGTGAAGCATTTCAACCGCTTGCAACAACAGTCCGGGCCTGCCCCGTGAGAACTTACCCTCAATTTCTTCATCACGCTTTCCATCCTGCCAAACTTCTTTCTTTATTGGTATTTCTTTCTGCCTTCTTCTCCTACTTCACTGCAGTCGCTCATATTAAGATTTTTAAACGTCGAATTACCTAGGTTTCAAAAGGTAAACAACAGTAGAATAACCTTGCAGCCTTCCGTCGGGTTATCAAAAAACAGGTGCGGAAACATGACTCTTATCTACCGACATTCATCTTTTTTGCATTGTCGGGAACTGACTCTCATCCTTCCTGCATTGTAGTCCTAAACTTTGATGGCAATTCTAGCCAAGACTCTTATTTATTTATTTATTTTTTTTTTTGATTTTGAGGTCACATTCAGAAACTACTCGGTTAGGAGGAACTATTGCCAACCAAAACTCGTTTTCCAAAAAAAAGTGACTCATCTTTCTTGGAGTGGACTCTTCGTATGTATCGGCCATTGGATTAAGATTTATTGTGATAGTCTATGCTACAGTTCGTACTCTTTAAAGAAATGTATTAATTGCATAATAACCTTGCCATTCTTCCTCTCAATGAAATATAGAGAAAACAATCGACTTTAAACTTAAAGGTAATTCAATTAAGACAGTTTCAAACGTCTCCGTTATCTGTCACCCCTTCCGAGCATCGTTCACAGTTCATTCCTCACTAAAACCACACATGTTCCCGCTTAGTACCAAGTGTGAAGCACCTGTTCGGCCTGGAACCCCTTCCACCGTCGTTCGTAACAGAAAAATCTTCCGGGGGAGACGTAGAGCAAGAGAAGGGTTGTTCCTTTTATCCCGTTCATTAGTTACTCGAAGCCGAATTTATCACTTGAACAGAGCAAGGAGAGAACCTCATATAATATTCATGGACACCTGTTAGCTCCTTGAACTTGACTGAGAGTCCCTGCCTGGGATGCACTTTCGTGTAGGCGTAACTCCAGTAGTGCCCACCTCACCTATGTAAATCTCTCCAATAAACATGGTGTCGCTCTGAGAACATCAACTACTCATGTCCTCTTTACTTGAGAACAACATTTACAAACTGACGCCACGAAAAGAATAAATTACACAGAAACAACAGTTTAACGACCTATACATTTACCTTTGTCCAATTTTACTGGAGTTGATTGACATTTACAGTTGTCTTGGAGTTTGATTGACCATGTTTCTATCCAATTATGACACTTATGCGTTTCAACTTCTCCTCTGATTACGCAAACTTTGCGATTATAACAGTCTTAATGAAGTGGTGTTTGAGTGTGATAGGACACTGAGGTTTGGACGAATGTTCCTGGTTAAAAGCGCTGTCTGCGTCAAGTTCAATGAAATCATGTGTATGCAGGGGAGCATTTTTGCACCTCCTTTTCACTCATGATCAGTAACTACTACCCAGTTTACTGATGAAGTCGAAAGGATAAACCTTAGCCTGCCGATGTAGGTCCAGCAAGTGGAAATTGGAGATCAACATCTCGGAAAAGGCACTAGTTTCATACAGGTATCGACGACAGAACTTCATTGATGTTCCACTCATTGTTCAAAGGTCCTAAGTATACATCAAGATGTCTGAATGACATGGTAGGAGAACTTCACATACCTGGCCTAGAGATCAGAGGATCGATCCGTCAACTCGACTCCCTGCTCGATAAACCTTGAGCTCTCCACTTATCGACAAAAATATTACTTTTTCAAGCTCATTCGCCCAATAAGGAGGTACTCAGATGGTCGTGCGTTTGCATATTAAAAAGAATCGTCTGCCAAGTGGGTGTGGCACATAGCTTCCTCGTATCCATAACCCGATTATATAGATGATCCGATGCATAGTAGTTAATCTCAAAACACCAATCTCTAAGTACCTTTCAGTACCCTCATAGGGGATCATCTACACGCTAATCTGGACAATCCTAGAAAATTTCATCAAATTCGGATGAAAAATTGAGTGAGTAGGTGTATGTGATTGGATAAAAAAAAATACATAGCCTCGGCTGGGTTTCGATCCCGCGACCTTAGGGGCTCAAATCAAGACCTTAACATCTGAGCTACCGATAACCTGCAATTAATGGGATTCTCAGAGGAGACCATCCCTCTATTAATGAATCCCTCCATGAAAAACAATTCTCTGTGATTTTCATAGGGGACCATCTACAACCTGATCCACATGGTCCCTGAAAATTTCATCGAAATCGAGTGGAAAATGTGGAAGTTATGGCCGTTACAAGGAAATTCACGTTTGCGCATGTGCAGTAGCTACTATCAGTCCGAAGGTGGCGATTTTCGTAGGGGACCATCTAAATACTAATCTAAAACATCCCTGAAAATTTCATTGAAATCGGATGGAAAATGTAGAAGTTATGGCCGTTACAAGGAATTCACGTTTGCGCATGCGCAGTCGCTTCTATCAGTCCGGGGATGATGATTCTCATAGGGGACCGTCTACACACCAACCCGCACAATCCCTGAAAATTTCATAGAAATCGGACAATAACTTCGTATAGTTAAGCGCGTTACAAGGAAATCATGACAGACGGACAGACACACAGACAGACAGACAAACAGACACACAGACACGGAACCAAAATTGTTCAGAAAGGTCTAAAACGCAAAACGCGAGTGGAAATTTTGATTTTGGAGAACTTTTTTTTTCGTCCTTGAAAAGTGAAAACAAAGCTTCCGCTACCTTGGTAGACTCGGAAGCAATACAGGTGACGCCAAACAGGACGGACTTTCATGGAACCAAAATTTTTCAGAAATCTCTGAAATTTTCGATGTTGGAAGTCAATCTTTTGATTTTTCAAATACAGAAAACTCTCCGTTCTGCATCAAAAACGTGTTTATAGTAGATCTTTCGATAGTTTCCTACTACGTTATGATGAAAGAAATAAACCATGAGAAAGGGGTTTGGTAGAGAGAAATTTCATTAGGGGGATCCCTCTTGAGTGGATTTACTCAATCCAGGGGTTTTGTTTTCAGCTATCATCCCAGGAGTTAGTTTCCTAAAATTCCAAGTCTTCGTTGAAGGAATGATTGCGTGGAACTGAATTATAAGGTACTAAATCACGGTTCACCACTCGTTTCATCAAGTCTAGCGGAATAACTGAATACGACTATTGATAGTCATAAACCGAGAAAGATCGTTCCGAAGCCCGCCTCTCTCTTCGGCAACACTTATAAATCAGCTCGGTTATATGAGGGGGAGAAGGATAGCAGACAAAGTCATTGCCTTTCCCTATCATCGCGGTCCTGGAGGAAGACGGAGAGTGCCCTAGTGTTATGGAGCCATCGAGAGCAGAACACCAGAAAGACAAAAGGGTGCAAAGTTTGTCGAAGGGTTAATTACAAGAGGCCGTCAAACTATTATTCACACTCCCAAGTTCTGGTTTTCTCAAGGAGAAGTTGGGTGTTGCTTCGCCTCGGAATCCCTTGTTATTTATAACGGTTTATTGTCTCTATAGTGTAGGCGATAAGTTTTAGACAATGGAAGTTATGTCTGAGTTTATAATTATTATTCTGGAAACGACGAGTAAAACTGAAATGCCACGTGTAACATTAGAACTGAGCCAAAAAGGACGGAAATTCTTCTTTTTAAATCCTGATTATAGGAAACATAAGAGTCAAAGGTACAGGTAATTCTAGTCGTCGATCTCCCACTGACCTCACTCTATAGATCCACAAGCACTGCTTGGAGCAGTAAGAAAGATTACAAATTCTGACAGCATGGTGGAGCCCAAGTCAGGTTCATGTTTGTAATGTCATTAATGACTTCATTTAATCGCCATTTAAAACCAAGTATTTAATAATATTAAATATTATTTGCCGGATCGGCTTTCGAAATGTGGTTGATCCGTCGAATGTTGATTGGAATGATGTCGTCTTTCAGCAAAACTCCCTGACTTATGAGCTCTTGGTGACTGTGGAGGGATTGAAGGTGTTGTACTCGGAATATTTTATAAATGGCCCCAAATGCAGTCTACTGCAAACCATATTGATGGGTGTGTTAAGCGGACGTAGCGGAGCTGGGAGATTAGTGGCATCATGGTGGTCAAATTTTCAAAGCTGGGCTGGAATAACCGAGCAGCGGGGCAGTACATTTGCAGAGATGGTCGCCAACCTCCTACGATGGAAACGTAACTAGAAGAAGAATCACCGTAGACAATTTTAGCCCAAAGTATCTGCCTACTTGAAACTATGCAATCTACCATCCCTGGATGGAGACAATCGATGCAGTTTGATTCGTAGATTCCATTCTATGATAATGGAGAATTCTCAAGCTTGGCATTTCAAAAGTATCGTTGATTCTCCAGTTTCCCAGGATAACTAGAATGAGTTTTGGATGCAATAGACTGATAAATTTCAATTTCTCCTGGTTGGCCCTTCACCTAATTCCCTATGAGACTCTGAGTAATGGCAGCTAACTTTTGCAACTACACACCTACCAATAATTATATATACGCTTAAATAAAAAATTTGTAAAATTTATCGTTTTGGTTAAAGTTGTTGTTTTAAACAATATTTCGTTGCTTAAGAGGCAACTCCCCCTATCGACCATTTTTACGAAATTGGGATCGTAGGTTATTCCTTTTCCTCCTCTCCCGTTGTATAGAGTTTTTGGCTTCAAATTATTCCTACTAGATGAAGGAGTCAAGCAAATTCAAAGATGTTAACAACAACAACCTGTAGCAACCAGTTTTCTTGCTTCTCCTGAAAAGTTGCTGAATGTTCGATAGGGGATGTAGATTCTCAAGCGACGATTTTCATCCATTCTCATACGTTCGTCTCCTTGAAAAAAAGGGGAAAAACGCTACCCTTTCCAGTGGTATGATATAAAGATTCATTAATGTCCAATTTAGGGGTGAAATTCGTATTTGAACACGGAAAAACCTGAATTATTTCAAAGAAGGCTCAGGGTGTGGACTGCGCCGCCCACCCCTCATCCAACCCCTGAACCTCTTGCCAGGACTAGGCTACCTCTATTTTTCCTCATTACGTTAGTAAACAAAATTACCTGAAAATCGAACTCAAGTACCTATCTACAAAATAATCGTCTCAACTAGGTTTCGTTTTAGTTGCCCAAACATAATTCATTGTTGCCTGAAAGGCAAAAGCTTAAATTGGTTTTCATACAGTTCATCTTGGTTTACTAATCAATAGTTCACGTTTTTCTTTCAACATTTTTCTTGTAATTGTTTCACAAAATATACAAGATATGTTTAAAAACATTGAAGTTGTGCATCTTTATCTAAATCTTCATTATGGCACGTAAGTCCATTTTTGGTTTATCAATTACAATAATGAACCTCTGGAATCGACCGAGAAAAAAAAGTTAACCCCCCTCAAAATTTGTTGGTTTACGTTTCAAGTTACGTAGAATCCAAAAATCGAATAAAAATTTGGCCGGCCGTCTGCTGTACGTGGCACTTTCCCTTAGTTCCCATGGACCGATTTTGAGACGCACTTGAGAGGTTCCTCTAGTTGTGCCCCGAAGCTTTTTGTTGATTTCAATCACTTCTAAGGGGTGAAAATTAAGGGTTGAAATATTAAGAGTGCCCTAGCTCGAAAAATTTCGATATAAAGGTATTTTTTTCTTTCGATTTTAGATACTATTAAATTTTTAGAATTTTTTGAGACCAAGGACAAAGCGTTCGCGCCCTATGGAAATTTAAGGGTTGATAGCACGAGTGTGAATCGCAAAAGAAGCTTAATCTCCGTTCAAATTTTAGCTAAACAAAATGCGATCGTTGTTCGTATCTTCGAGTTGTACTCAGTTCTGCGTCCTTAGCAACTAGGAATGAAATTTCCCGGTGAAGGCACCCACAACTCTCTATAACTTCGAATTGAAAGTGAAGCGTTTATTCCGTCAAAATAAACTTGATTGTGAAGCAAAAATATGGTAGGAAGGTTGTGGAAATGGCGAGTGATTTGTACAGAAAAATAAAATAAACGTTTGTGTAATAATTTGCAGCGTTTTTAGAAATAAAAATCATCATCGTCTGTTCTCAGTCACTTAAATGCCAATATTCATTAGTGAATTCCTCCTTACTTGGGAACGTACGAGTTATATACTGGCTATATACTGGACCTTGAGCGGATATGAACTACTGGACTAATGGCGACCAGAGTACTGTTAGATAACTATGTGCACCTACTCCGTAATCAGACGTTTTCTTCTGCCAACCCCATCTCAGTTTCCCCAGAACACTGCTCCCAACTTCCTCTAGTTGTATATTAATACTCCTACCAAGAGTTTCCCTTCTCTAATTGCGCAGGCTATCCCATTGTAATTACGTCGCGTATGCATGATTTAGCTCCATTAATGTCGGTTCGTTGGCCCATCCCCTCCTCTCCTCTAAGGCCCTCTTTGGCTTAATGTCTTTGCTTTTTGCCTCTGGCGGAGCTTGAGGGTCCATCCGAGCTTTCGCGGTGTTGGAAAAAAAAAAACCTTCGTTGTGTCGTTGTATAAAGTAAACTGCCATTACGCAGAGTGAGTGAGTAGGACGAGAGTCAACTAGAATTTTCACTTCCCGGGTTGCAGGATTCAATTTTCGTTCTGGCTATCCTGGGAATTTGAGAGAACCAAGACGTAGTAGCCGAACTTTGTGAACCAACCAACCACCTAATAAATAATCCGATCCATAGAGCCCAAAGAGCAATAAATTCAGTAAGTAACGATGAGAATAATTATGATCCTTTTTTCCATAGCATATTCAGTTTAAAATCACTCTTTTTACGCAGGGAGAAATAGTATTAGGTATATGTTAACTTGTTGATTTCAGTAATTATTTTTTATATGAGAGTTTGTTCATACCATAGATGTTGAATTATTAGTTAGGTATTGTTATTTTTATATGTTATGAGTTAAACTGTTTGAGAATTTATATACACTATGTTGCTGGGCATGAATATGCCCGTGTATTATACAAATAAAAAAATAAATAAATAACCCCCATCCAACGTAACCCTTAAAATTGAATCCGAAGTTCTGTCAAAAATACAGTTGTGTCGTAGCATGTAACAAGCTCAATTTACGCAGTGTCGAAGAGAAATTGGCACTTCTCGGGACACATTTTAGTTTATGCTGGGTGTCCCAGAATTAAAAACGCAGCTAATTATTACGCAAAGGTCTATTATTTTTCTATATAGATCACTCGGTCTGCAAATAACACGGCATTGCCATTGTCACCATCTACCAACCATAGATACTACCCACCTACCTCATACCTACTCCACAATCAACTTTATTTGGAAGAATAAACGCTTCACACTCAGTTCGAAGAAACAGAGAGTTGAGGTTGCCCTAATTATTGGGAAATTCGATTACTGATTGCTAAGGGCGCAAAACTGAGTACAACTCGAAGAAACGAATAACGATCGCATTTTGGTCAGCTAAAATTTGAACGGAGATTAGGCCTCTTTTGCTATTCACACTCGTGTTTCTGATTTATCTGAAGTCCAACCCTTAAGTTCTCTGACTTGTCTCTAAAAATTCAATACTATTTACTATTGACAATTTCGACCCTTAATTTTCACCCCTTTTTTTCTTGGTCGATTCCAATGGTCCATTATTGAAAATAATAAACCAAAATCCAAACTTCAGGGGCTGACTAATTCAACAACGACTAATTCAACGACTAATTTGCAAAATGTTTAGTCCTTTAACATTTTCCCCATGACCTTCATGTAAACAGACTTTTTTTAAAACTTAATCCGTAAAAATGAAATAAATAATTAACTTCCATTCATTTTTTAGTCAACTACTTGAAATGTACTTATCGTATCAGTCAGTTGTAATGAAAGTTGATTATTTAACATTAATGGTGTGGGATAAGAATTCCAGATTATTGATATTCACTATAACAAATACGAATTGGTAACTTGGGAATTATTTTTGTGTCGTAATAGCCTTTCTGAAAGACACAGGTGATTGAATGGCTCAGTGATGCCGATCGGCACAAACATTAATAACACCATTTTGCTCAATGGGGGGGATGTGGAATTTTAAAAATTATTTCTCCCGTGTTCCTGTGCTTAAATGGGACTACCATAAAAAATTTGAATTCAAAATTCGACCATGATGGGTTAAACTCCCTTTCACATCTTTAGTCCTCCACATTTTCCCATGACCTCCATCTAAACAGACTCTTTTGACATTTTCATGACTTTGCTTTGGCACATTAACTGAAAAATAGTCACGAAAACTTTGATGCTTGGGTTGAACTAACAACCTTACTTCACTACCTTGTTGTGTAGTGGTTGACATGAAAATGTCCCAATGTGTTGCAGACTCGTATGCAAGCATTTCTGAAGTTTTCATTCGTGATAAATTATTTTCCGATTTCATTTTAATTAAAAAAAAATCAAAATCCGTAAAATTGAAGTAAATAATAAACTCCCATAATTTTGTTTCAGCTCATCACGCAATAAGTATTTTTCACACGAGCTGAGTACGTAAAAAGATGCGCATTCGAGGTTAAACTTTGTTGTTGCTCAATTCCAAAAGTGTACTATTGAAAATAATAAACCAAAACACGTTTAGAGGACCCTGTGGTCAATCAAATCAACAAAAAATCAATATTATCAACAGTAAGAACGTAATGTCTACCCTTTAATAGAAATTATTGGCTTAGAAAGATATGTTATGGTGGGTTCCTCCTCCCGAAGCTCCTCTTCGTCGGAAGACATGGTATTTGCAAAGGAACAACACTTCCGAATTGTAAACTAATTTTATTACCTAAAGAAACTGTACTATTTCAGAAACGGAACTCGAGTTAGCGATACTCCCCCTCGGACAGCATTTACTAGAAGTTTGATATCAAAATGATCACATGACACCTCGAAGGTTCACACTCAAGCGAGCTACAACATTACTGTTCAAACAGAACTAGAGGAGGGCTTAACAGGCGCTCTAAATAACCTGTCACGAGGGGAATTGTGAGCAGGTAGTGACGACACTACAGTGTTTCTCGAGTTTAAAATAATAATGATTGTTTAAAATAACAATGTCAGTAAATCTGATGATAATGCAAGTAAAATGGTAAACGTTCAATCAGGTTCGATCAGGGTTTGAGTCTTCGTTTTCATCAATCCATCACAGATATATTGGCCTTAAGAAGCGCATTTATAAATTGATGCATAAAGGGCTCAAATTGATGTGAACAGTTCACTGATGTGGTTGATTATTTCTGTTTTGCTCTGGAGCCTGGATCCTGTTTAGGAATGTTAGTCGCAGTTCCAAATTACTCAATATCATAACAGTAAAGGACTGAAAGCTTCCCGAAAAGTCGAGTTGATTCTGTACATTTCGATGGTTTTCCTCTTGACCAGCCAAATACGACCGGATGATGAGTTCGAGGCGGGTATAGACCGCAGTGCGGTGAGATCTTTGCTCGACGTTCACAAACCTGTTTATTGAACTGGGAATGCTATGGTCCGCCAGTTCTTGTGGATGTCCACCTATTATTTATAAAACGTAAGTGGTTCGACCGCACTGATTTCTTCTATGAGACCGCGGAGGTTAAAGACAGTTATGGATAAAAAGGATCTTCCTTTCAACCGCTCAGAGCGCAAGCGGATGGAGATACTATGAGAGGTTGGCTTCACTTTCGAGTTGGTCCAAGTAGTGCATGTCATTTTTGCGGAGGTCATCCTGTCTCACACCAACTTACTGACCTACGAAGCTTCATTGTTCGACTATTTGGTCTTCATTTTATTGTCGTGGGTTACGAAACCGGAGACCGGTGGGGGTGGAGACTGATACTGAACTAGTACCGAAGCTGATCCAAATTGAGTGGATATTTTGAATATGTATCCTAAGGGTGGATATTTTTTAATTCTTACAAAATCCCTATCAACACATTTCTTTTTGTTTCATGGTGCCCACCTAACAGGTGTAATTCCTTCCAGGGATCGATTCTACAACTAACTTCCAACAAAGAATCTCTCTTAGCAATTTCGTTTTAACCCCTTGTTTTCCCAAAAAATTCCAATTTTGAGATTTTTTCTTCGTTTTTTGACTTTATATTAAGTACTAAAATTGATTTAACTCCCTCAATGTTTGAGTAAATCAAGATCTGATTACACCGTTGGAATGGTATAATGAAGAAAAAAAAAAATATACAATTGAATTTAGGGGAGAAATTTCTGTGTGGAATAACCTGCATTTTTCAGCGAAATCAGCGTTCTTGGTGACTACGTGGTTGGACGAAAAAGGCCATCTACTGCACCCTTCGCACGCTGATTTCGTTGAAAATATTCCGTATTTTACGCGTTCAAATCAAAATTACCCCCCTAAATTCGATTGTAAATTTTTTCTATTTTTCCATTGTGGACAGCTGAGATTCTGAAGAAGTTTTTCCCTCGTCGAAGACATATTTGAAGGCAGCTATCGTAAATCACGACGGATCAAAGAAAGTGATGATTTCAACAAGTCAGACAATTTCAATGTTGAGAGTTGCTTTTGACCCTTGTGTTCTGCTTTAACCCAATTCCGGCCACTGATGCATTTTTGCTTCGTCATAATAATGATTTTTTTGAATATTGAAATAGTGGAAAATCTTTGTAGAAGAATTTTTTCTCGTTCATGCAGTTCCTAAACTTTTCAAAAAACATTTTCTTTGACATTCGGGAGCTCAATGGGATTTGGGAAAATTTTTTGAAAAAGAGGCCTTTAGGCCGAAAGAGTGATTATGGTAGCTCAAATTCGATCCTGGGCGTTTGAGCGTTCTGGGCCATGATGCGAAACAGATTCAAGTCCATAAATAGATTTTTACATTTTACCTTGATTGTTTTTAGATTTTTAACAATGAAATGGATAAACCATATCGATTTGGAAAACTGAGACCTCTCAAATCCTATAAAATGTTGAATTCATAAAATTTGGAGCATTTTGGCTCTCGATTAGTGAGCAAATCATGCCTTATTTCGGCCTGCATTCTGTAAAATAGTTCATACTCCTCCTCCAATTACTCTGTTGTTTCTACCCTCGGCTTGAAATGGGTTAAAATTATTGGTTTTAAATTAGAAAGACAAGAAATTTAACGCTCTTTCCAAAGGTGTAATCATATTTTGATTTACTCAAAAATTGAGGGAGTTACTGTCATTTTGGCGATATAAGATTTAAAAAAACGAAAATCTTGAAATTGAAAAAATTGGAAAACAAGGTATTAAATAATTACTAAGAGACATTTTTTTGTAGGAAATTAGTTGAAGAATCGATTCCTTGAAGGAATGACACCTGTTAAGTAGGCACTCTGTATAACCCATACCAGGACTTAACTGGACTGGACTCATTTATAGCTAAAAACGACTTTTTCTACTCATTAGTTGTACCTTATAATGGATACAATCCAACCGGTTGCATATTCAGATAGTAGTTTAGCAAGTGGATAAGATTCATTACGGTAGAAAAGTTGAAGACCGCCTATTTTTGCATGTTGTAAGACCAAGACACGAGCGTCTAAACCACACCGGCAGCATTAATTCACGTATATTCCGCTAGGGATAGTAGGTAAAGCGTTTTTCCTTTGAATCAGATGAGACAAGCTCAGTTACCTATTTTGGTAAAGCTCGAGATAATGCGATGCAGCTGATTCAAGGGAAAAATGCTTCACTATCCCTAGCGGAGGAAATATGAACTAATGCTGCAGGTGTGATATAGACGTTTATGACCTGCCTTCAGCACCTAATAGTAGTGATTTATTTTCTTAATTAATGAGATCTAATTCTAAAACATCGACAACTGTGAAAATACCTTAGCTTCGGTGTTCTGAGACTACTAGTTTTGGTCACATTCGTTGTGCTTTCAGAGGCTTTGAAATAATTGTGGTTTTGATATTTCTAAAAACTTGGTTATTTCAGGTAGGCAAACTTTTTTAGACCACTAATGAACTGTGGATAGTTCAATGAACGACTAATGGACTAATTATAGAGTAATTTTATGAACGTAATAACTCTATTTTGAACTTCTTTCCTGAAACAGTTTTGGAATCATATTAGCCGCCATTTTAGGGACCAGTTCTTTTCAGAGATATCGAATATAAACTCCAACAAACTGTTGAATAAGTTAGTCAGAATTCTCTTGGAAATGTCATCCTCAATATCGTCCATTTCGTTTAAGCCCATGGTGCAGTTGCAATGGAATTCACAGATCATAGTTTTTCAGCTAATTCACCAATTAATTAGTCCGAATTTGTATTTATATTTCATGTACGTCTTTTCTATTTGAAAACTCAGTCTGCAGACAGGTTGTTCTATGGGAAAGTTCATTACAACTGTAATCTCTTGAATGCCCTCTCAAGCAAAAGTGTCTAGAACCAAATTGATTTTTTATTCTGAAGTTGCCTACACTCTGCAAAAGGTTATATAATGCCGTTTTCCATCTTGATAGACTTGTACTTATCTTGAAAGGAGGTTCTGGGGATTCATACTCTTGAGAGACTTGAATGGGATGGATGCCTGAAGAGGTAGCTGAACTTGATCTTGATTCTTCGGTATGACGTCCACCTTGCCCCTCATCTCTCGACCTGTTCTCCGTAATTTACTCTCCTTTTCTCTGAAACTATTTCTATTTTTATCGCCAAGAGACTCCGATCCTGCTTGGAATGATTTCTGAGTGAAGTTTACGATGTCGAAAGCTAATAGGGAGTAAACTTTTACTGTTGTGAAAATGTTGTCTATGATGAAATCTATAAGTGATGTCCATATTTGTATGAAATCAATGGAGGTTTTTTTTTCGTTTTGTTTTTTATTAAGATATTCCTACATTGAATAAAACATGTTCTAAGTGAAACAAAATACTTTTGGTTGCATATAAATAGGTCCCTTTTGCATTGATAGTTACTGAATCTCCTCTACATCAACTCTAATAAACTAATCATATCCTTTGATCGTCATGAACTGGACTATTGAATCACTCTGGAATAAGTAATCTTAGCGGCTCGCAACATTCTTCCTATTTTTAACAGATGTTGACTTTAAAATTTTAAAATTTTAACTTGTCTATGAAATTTGAAATTTTCAAAATTGAAATGTCAATACATG
This sequence comes from Apolygus lucorum, assembly GCA_009739505.2. Classification (NCBI taxonomy): domain Eukaryota; kingdom Metazoa; phylum Arthropoda; class Insecta; order Hemiptera; family Miridae; genus Apolygus; species Apolygus lucorum. The sequence goes on along the minus strand of CM019181.2, from coordinate 7,430,179 downwards.
ATGCTCTTTCAAGAATCTAATAGCAATCAAAATCGGCCGAAACTTTGTGGTATTAATATGAAAAATGAATCATTGACTTCAGAGCCCCCTACAGCAATAAAAATGAGTTGGAGTTTACAGAATTTCATGTTTTTGAACTTCCTAATTACTTAATTATAAGATTACTAAACTTTACCGTCACACGATAAAGAAGAGGAAAGTTTCAACGCTCTCCCAGCTGGTCTTGTCCTTCAAATGTTTCTTACTGATGCCCTCAGAGGCGATTTGTAGCGCTCTTGGATGTATAGGAGTTGAAAGTTAGTCACACAGCTGAGCTAACTAGTTACTCCCCCAGTGGGCCGTACACCTAGTGTAGGATGGACTGGGGGAACGTTTAGTATTATCGCTCACCTAATGAACTGGCTTCCCACCCGATCTCTCTCAATGATCCTTGAAAAGTGGTGATTCTTTCCTTGATGAAAGAACAAGGTGTAATTGCATCGTCCCGCCTTTCTGGATTACAATTAATCAATCGCACTGTAACTCAACTTACAATTAATGAAAATCCCTCAGCAGTAATAAGGCTTTCTTTGTTTCTAACCTACACCCTGCTCTTCCTTCTTGCACCAAAGTCCTCATTTCATGTTTGGAAGCAGGTACCTCTTCTACGGCAAAATATCGGCTCAGTTGTTTGATGAATGACCGTGGCCGCCAAGGCTCCGTCACGCCCTCTATTCTCTGGTCGACACGCGACATCATCGAACCGGGTCCTTTGCGGAGGACGCGTCGATGAAAACTTTTCGACATTTTTGTAAAGGCGGCCCTCGAGGAGAGCGAACAATAAAATTATTTCACGCAGTCGCCGTCAACACAATTAGCCAGTGTTCTAAACATCTGCCCCGTGTAATCCATTCATGGTCTCCAATGTCAACCACCTAAAAAAATCACTGTCTCAAGAGCATGGAATATTTTCATAGAGGATACCCCTTGACGAACTTCATTATGCTTCCGAGGTATATTTTGAAGGATCATTCTATTTCACAAGTTCTATTCTTGTGGTCTTATCAACGGCATTTCGAAAGTTCTGCACCGTAACTGTCTCTTAGTATAGGTTCCTCTCATACATTAAATTACCCACCTTAATCCTTAATTTCCCACTTATAAAAAAAATTGTATTTGCGAATTTTGTAATTAAATTTATATATATGTTGGAAAATTTATAGAATATTTGAACAGAAGGTACCTCGAAGGCCCTATTACAGTCTCTCAGCTTAAGAATGATCTTTCCAAGGATCACACTAGTGCTATCTGCGTCAGCCGAATCTGTCTAGAAGCCCAATCTTGTTGGAATAGAAGAAGACAACTTGGAAAAATCTTTGGTCGGATGTCAATTTATTTCTCATAAAGTACAGAACCAAGGAATGAGGTGGAGAAGGTTCACTTCATAGAGCTATGCTGCTTAGACAGTGGCGTCATCTCTGACGAGGAAATTCTACTAATTGCCTACAAGATAAGGAATGAGGGTAGAAGGTACCTTGAAGGCACTACTAAATTCTGTAAAATCGAGAATTATTTAGTTTTTATTATAACGTTTTCGTACTCAATCGATATCACCTCAACGGCTATCCGTTTTGTTTTAAAAGTGCATAAACTATTGCAGGTAAAAATCGGACTTCCTAAAAGATACCTCAGGATATTAAGGGTTAAATAAACCTCACAGCTCAAGAAACAAGACTGCTCCTGACTTCTACCATCTAAAACTTCAAAGTAGGAGAGTCCAGGTAGCTGAATGCTTGATAGGTATACATCGAGGTAGTGCCTAAGAATGGTTGGATTCCCTGTTCTCTTCAGCCTCATATTTGCTTTCCCTCGCACCTCTCAGTACTTGACATTCCCGTTTGAATCAGTTGGTCAACCTTTCAAACTCCACGCCTCTGCACATTATTGGGCTGTATTGGTCCACTTCACTAAATCTTTGACCAAAAGATCGTAAACCTTCATAAAAAAAATTAAAATTAACAATTTTTTTTTTATCTAAAAAAACTCACAGTAAAAAGCCATTAGAATAGAACTACTAGTAGTTGTTCACTTCCTAGACGGCATGCGTAGATTTTTTTTTTTTTGCGATTGTCCAACGGCCAATCTCCTACGGACTTGCGCCAGGATTTATCTACGAAATCAAGTGAAGCTTAATGGGGTGTGCGCATGGGTCGGAAAAACTGTTTATTGTTATATTTAATCTAAACTGGACCTCATTCTGAGAATTTTGACACCAACCGCGACCTTCTAGCGTGAGAAGACCTTTCTCTAAGATTTTTCAAAGTTTCGAATGTTTATGACGTCACAGCGGGTTAAAACCAGGCGGGAGGGGCGCGTGACGTCATAAACATTCGAAAAATCATAGAAAAAGATCTACTCATACAAAAAGAGAACGGTTGGTGTCAAAATTCTCAGAATGAGGTCTACTTTCGATTAAGAATGTCTAAAAAAAATCAGACGCACCCCCGATTGTTATTTTGACTTCTTGTAGGTATATAAATTCCTACCTCCTATTTCGAAAAAATAAGCCCGCAATATACTCTCTATAAATGAGAAAAAGTTGTGATCGCAGTTGATTATGGCTTGCGGAATCATCGATTGTCGAGGTTTCGCCTTTGTTATTAATTCAATGTCTTATTGAAGGTAGCACTGTAGGTACTGTTTATTGTTTAATGACTCAATCGTAACAACCATCCTATATTTTCTGACGAGCAAAATCGGCAACCCTCCAAGCTCTGGAGAAAATATTTCTTCAGATCTGAACAACAAATAACTCCGACCTACCATCGTATTTCCCAAATCTCAAATTCAAATCACTACCTCCAACCGCAAATTATGAACACCGGCGAATAAACAAAGTTGTGATTTCAAGGTATGACAAGGATGGCAAAAATACGGCGTTGAATATTCATAGGGTGGGACCAAGTGTGAAATGGTAATAAGGAGGATTGTTTACGGAATGAGAAATTTCTTCTAGAAAGCCCCTTCCAGACTGCTGTTGCGATCCTATGGTTGAATTCACAGTCTTGAAGATTTCTTGGTTGTCCCTTTTCCGCTTCTAATTTATCTTCGGTTCTCCCTTCCCCTTTTGCTGCCTCCCATCTTTGATATAAGGCCTAGGAAAAGCTTCCTTGCATCTGCAACGACCCGTACCGGAGTAATTGAATTAGAGGAATTGGTCATTGAGAAGTGCAGTGTACTGGCACTATTCAGCTTCAACTTCACTATTCACTGCATCTATTCAGCTTCTCTTACTTGAAATACAATTGAAGTTTGCAGTCAGGAATAGGCTGTATTGCAATCATTCTTCCAGGGACACATACGATTTACTCCAATCTGATCAGTTCCAATAAGTTGACACCGAACTCTATGAACGAACAAACACTTGTCTTCTATAATGTCTAACACGTTGAATAGTTTTCAAGTTCCTTTCACATTACGTCGTTCCCATTATCGGACTTTCTTACCTAGTTGTTCATATCTAACCTTTGCCAATAGCGGCAAGTCTCCAAGATTTCATTCTGGTTTATCATTTTCAATAATGAACCATCGGAATCGACCAAGAATTTTTTTTAACTCCCCCTCAAAATTTGATCGTTTACGTGTGAAGGTACGTAGAATCCGAAAATCGAATAAAAAAAATGTCCGTCCGTCCGCCGTACGCGGCACTTTCCTCATTGACCGATTTTGATGAAATTTCGTATGTTGGCTCCATTTGGGGTCTAGTTGCACCCCGAAGATTTTGGTTGACGTAGGTCAATTCTAAGGGTTGCAATTGCAATGCAAAACGAGCGAGTAAGATACTGGCAGAACCTCCCAGGTCTGAGACAGGCAAAACTATTCTTGACGTTCTCGAAGAAGCGGGCTAACGAACTCATAGTTATGCCTAAAAAGGACGTCAGAATACTTGTGGGTCTGTTAACAGGCCACTGCCCACTTCGATATCACCTAAAGAAGATAGGCAAACTAACAACGGACATCTGCCGCTTCTGTGATATGGAAACGGAAGATGCCGAACATATTATGTGCTACCGTGAAGTACTGAGTCGAGCTAGATTCACAACCCTTGGAAGTGATGTCTTAGTGCCTGTTTGTAAGGTGACTTACACTGACCTTCTTTGCTTTGCTAAAAAGTGGGAAGAAGGGGTTTTCAGTAAACCCTTCTTAGTAGGCTAACATAGCCTGGAGGCACTCCAAAATAGACCTAGTTAGGTCGCAGTGGAAGGAGTCTGTAGATCAGCTCGCAAAAAGACCTCCAACGAGAAAAAAAAAAAGTTGCAATTTTGAAAATTGTTCAAAGGTCTAGTTCAGCAAACATTGCTTCCTGAAAATTACCAGTTTTTGCAACCGCAGTCGATACAAATTTTGCACCTACTTTCCTTTCCTACCTCAGCTTACTCCAGTTTCGAACCAGATTGCTCAACCCTTTAGCACCTCCGTCTTCTGTTATTGGAGTGCTTTCAAAATGAAGTGAGCAAGAACTTAATTTTAAGCATGACATCTTATGCATCATCCTACATCGCCTCGAAACTGCCTTCGAATCCATTTTCTCTTTATGCTGTCTGCACTTAGGTTTAGATCACGTGTCGCAGTTTCTCCTGAATTTTCAGAAATAGTTCTGATGCCTCAAAAGGAATACTGGATGACAACAACTGTAACATTGGTCACAACTTGCTCGCTATGACTTTGTGGGAAACATGGTTTGTCTCTCTTTTGGGCTCTTTATGATGGTGTGACGTTGAACCGTAACAGTATACTGGTGATGTCGTCAGAACTGCGCACATTTCGCCTTCGAACGCAGCTCCCCAGTTCCAATCCTTGATAACTGACACGGACATAAGACAGGATGATGAAGGGGGTAGGGAGCGATGGGGTTATTTGCGTGTGGAAGGCCGCACATGTGGCGTCCCGTATCGGGTGCCGTGGGAACCACCTAACACTTGGGAGACATCACTTGCTTCAGACCGTTCCTTCACTATGTTTAGAGAGACGTACGATGGGGTGACAACCTACCGCCCTACTCTGTACAGTTTATTTTAGGTGCGTTCGGTAAAAAAATAATAACTGTCGAGGAGTGAGAGGGAATTCGAACGAATAAAAAGAACTAATATCTTCGAATGCCCTCTTAATGACCCGCTGTGTAAACAAGTGTTTTGATTTACAGGGATCCTATAAATATTCGTGGATCTTCCCCTCTGTCTTCTGATCGATCCGTCACTCATGCTTGTTGTTCAAAATGTTGCTCCTCTACATGAAGTCACCTTCCATTCATTTGAAAAATACCAAATATTTCCTTCTACTCTCTTTTGGATAATTATTGTTTCTTCTAATCCACTTCTTATTTATTAGGAGAAACTAGCAAAATCACACTAAACAAAAAAGAGGGGGTCCGGTGTGGCTACAGTTGTTGAGGCGTCGTTGTTTGACTGTGGATTTTGAACCGACTTCTGCTGGGGTCGTGGGTTCAAGGCTCATCGCCGGCAGCGTGCGTTTTTTTTTTTTTTTTTTTTTGGCGTCCGGGGCTCTCATTGCCCTCCTCCCCCCAACCCAAGCCATGAGCGAAATCATCAGAACCAATTTTGATCTTCCCTTTGGAAGACAGCTGATGACGTCCGCGACGCCAGGAATGGCAGTCGGACGAAAATCGAACCTTGAATGGTTGTCTACTTTACTTTTACTTTTTACTAAACAAAAAGACAATCAGACGTACTCTAGGTAGATTCAGCTGGCTCGAAGACGCCATTGCATTGTATGGAAGTGTACGGTTTCCACTGATGCTTTGCTAATAAGTATTCGTCATGTACAATATTCTGGTTACTTGTTCTTTCGAGTCATAGTTTGCTGAATTTCGTATTAATGACCTGATGCTATTGTGCGATTCCATCTCACTGAAACCTAACGACTCCCTGTCGATTTTTCGTAGCGGATCATCCTTATACACTCTTCTTCGGCCATAAGTCTACACACTAAAATTATTGAGTAAGCAGCGTTATTTATGCCGTGGGCAAATATCTTGCTGTCAATAAGCTTTGCGAGCTGACAGAAGTGAAAGAAAATGCCTGGATTGGCAGGTCCACCTGAAGGTAGCCATCTGAAGTACGTCATCTACAATCTGAAAACAAATTTTGCCCAAGATTTGACGAAATAGACACGTTTTTGTTTGGTAGAAAAATTTTGTTGCAATTCTTACAAACGGAATAAACATAATCGCGCTTCAATAATCATAACTTGAATCTTTTTCATCGTTCATTTATTATTGTGATGTTGCTTTTTGCAGTTTCATTACTCTCCTGCTTATCCTAGTCGTTACATTGTTGTGATATTGCTCCTTGTACGTTCAATACAATGTTGGAACGGTGTCCAGTTCTACAAGTCGCATTATTTTACTGCGTTCTCTGGGTTCTGGGGTTGTTTGTTTTTGAGGGCCATGGGAGCTGTTCACTGATATACCTACTCATGCATGAAGACGCAGTTTATTTCTTTGGAGTATATGAAGCGCAAAATCTGCCATTCTTTTCAATAAAGTTTGCCAATTTCTTAGTAGTGTGGAGAGGTAATGGCTGCATTATTGATCAAAAATATTGATTTTAAAGGCACTGTTGAAGTACCTACATCCAAGAAACGACCCTTCAAGTGATCCGCACGAGCCTCAAAAGTGCTCCGGTCGATCTCCACCCCAACATTACAAGACAGCAAAAGAACATTCGTCGGACAGAGAGGGATGAAAAGCTGACATGAAAGATGTGAAGGTCAATTAAGCCTGGGCAAGAGGAGGACCGAGTACCGAGATGGTCGGTATTCGTGTGTATGACTGTCTGTGTGTGGGGGCCAAGAAGAAAACTCTCGAGTCATTAAGAGCGTTCCGGAGGGTTGGTTTTCTCTACGCGCCATCGGCCACCGCTGCAAATGGGCCGGTTATTGAAATAATTTGTAGCAAACAAACACCTTCCGAGGGGAGAAGGTTCTATCTAACAGGGTTCTCTTCTACCTTTTTGACAACAACAGGGAGCAAAAAATGATTTTTTGGGACGAGCAAAAAGCGTCGGCTTCGACGGGGTGGAAAAAGGCGAAGTTTGTTGCCCTCTCTAAAAAAAGAAGCAAGAAAAAGCTTGTTTTCATTCGAACTACCTCCCGAGTGGACTACCTTAGGTATCAAATATTCAAATATTCTCCGAAAGTGAATTCGATTATATTCACTAACGATGCAAAATGCATTCATGTTGACGTGGACACTTTTTTTTTGCCACAAAAAATGCAACGCGATACCAGTGAACAAAATCATAGCTCCATATCGGTAGCTATGAAACAAGGTTCTCTAGAATACTGCGCTATATTACGTGTGTTTTTAGGAAAAACATTCTGTTTATTCATAGAAAAAATGGACTTATCCATGATCTATTGTTTTTCCCTCTAAGGGAGGGGCATGTTCATGATTTTCATCAGTTAAATAAGTGGGCATGATTGAATAACGTCATAAATTATAATTTCCATCACGATAGGTTGAGGCGCTTCTCATTTTTTGATCGTTAAGTTGTGATAAGCAATGATATTCATAAATTGTCCGTCCTCATTGTGATTCTGATTATTGTTTTGTATTGTATATTACAAATTTTGTAATATACGAAGAGTTGGAGGTATAGGTATTTATGTTTTTTGCTAATATACAAATATTCACCGTATAAACCTTGTCAAATTTTAAAAATCTTCTTCTAATTTGGTTTCTTCAGGTTGACGAACCCGTTGACGATGAATCGCCTGTACCTGTTGGCCGACAAAGAACGACAGAACTGGAAGAAGGCTTCAAAGGTAAGGCGCCCTCCTTGTTTCTCCATAATAGTGGTAGTGTATGTCATGTAATTACATAGGAATATAACTATATACTTGGGCTAAGAGACAACATGTGATATGAAAAAGATGGGAATCTATTGCTGTGGTCCTCTTTTTTGTTCGAACCACTGGAAATTTGTAATTTCAAGTTGAGCAGCACTTGTTGTGAACAACAGTTGAGACAACAAGTGTTATCAACATGTTTAGCTATCTTTTATACAGACCAAGCAAAATAGAAGAGTTTTTTCGTTCTCCTGAAACCAGTATAATTTCATATCACATGTCTCTTAGCCATCGATATTGTATTAGTTATTTACTTCATTTATTTCTGGGGTATATTCTTCTTGATCGCCGCCGAGGATTCGGATGAACTTCCCTCAGATATTACTAAATCCTAGTGTCTCACAAGTTCTACATTATTGCATTTAGTTATATATTATTTTGAATAAGCCCTGATACGGTGCTAGCTGCACACTACTTCACCAGAAAATCGAAATTTCGCATGTGGAGGGGCGAGTGAACTATTTATACCCTATTTTCCAATATTTCGGTTCCTACTTAGACTTAGGTACTAATGGAACCCAAGCTTTGAAATTCAGGGATCATAATCAATATACTTACCTCTGGATTTTGATGAACTATTCTTTGTGCCACCGTGGATCAAATTAATGGCGTCACCATGGTGCCAGAAACCCTGTATTGCTTGGGTTTTAGGACATTACACCTGGAATACAGATGTGATTTTCTATGGTTTACCTATCAAAACCAACAGGTCCAACGTGACGATCTAACACTGGCTGGCACCGTTGGTGAGGACGGGGGAGGGGGATACTCGAATTCGCATGTTGGGTATCGGAGATCATGGAATTTAAAATGCTGATCGAATTCGAAGCTCGCTTGATGCTGAACATGTTATGGTGGCTATGGGTGGGGGGTGTCCACCTTTCCATTATCAAAGTAACCAGATTGGGGGCTCTCATAATGCTGAAAATGATGGTATATGGTTCATCCCCAATATACCAACTAAATAACATTGGGTGAAACTATTTTCTGTGGGAAGGTAAATAAGATGAATCGCTTATTTGTTGAAATTGACTCAGTCCTTATCGAATGGTACGTTCCCTGAAATGCACGAATTAGTAAACTTTTTTTTTTTTGTTTCCACAGGATTTGTATTTGGGGGATACTGTATGTCTGAGGGAAAAACTCTAGGATGACGTGTTCCGATTTTCACGCAATTTCCAGGGTTTACGTTAGTTAGGTACTGCTAGATGTTTCCACAACACTATCCACTATCCAATGTCCAGACTCAGGTCAGTTCGGAGGGCAGTCGGGGACAGGCTTCCAGATCAATATTATAGGTTGCTTCGTATTGTAATCAGTAAATGATGCGAAACACGTCAAAAATTTGGAATTGTCAACATAATCGAGATCTGAATTCTCGATGAAAACTTTCATCATGATCGTGCTGATCGTAGTGACATTCTACCTATCGAATGAAAGCAATAACTTGCAATGACCACGTGGCGGACGTTTTCATAGTTCTACATCGGTTTTAACTATCGTTTAATCAGTTATAAATCCATAGAATCTTTTATCAGACATGATGACAGGAAACCCTGGGTCACTTCACCTTCAGTGGTCTGAAAAACAGAGAAAAAGATCGGAAATTTTGGGATTTTGTTGCCGTTGCAACACTGGTGTCGGTGCTTGCTAGCCCTGTACAAAAAGTCCTTGGAAGTTAAGTAGAAATTGATTCCGATTTAAGGCTGTAGTGTTTTTCCTCCGTCCCTTCTTGTGCAGTAAATCACGACTTCGATTCGTGGTTTATTTTTAGCGACAATGGCGTTCATTCGATCCCTGCATTCCCCCCCAGGCACCTCCCACTCTTCATGCAGGTTCTGCAAGCCATTACGAAGTCTTGGGATCCTTCCATTGCAGCCCTTGAAACTTCCAACTGGGCGTTGAGAAAAAAATTGTCAATCCGGCTCAGATCTGCCTAGCTCCCCTTTGGCTACCCCCAAATATGGAGTTGATATGGCGGACGGCGGTGGTGGTTAGTTCTTTTTTCCCCTGCATCCACCTGTTTCTTCTTGTTGGAAGGGTGTAGCATACCGCACGGTTCTTTGCGCCCCCTTTTGCATTACCACTTCAGACGAGGCCGATCGCTATGGAAATACACGTCTTGCGTCTCTTAGGTGTTACTGATGCACCCCTCAACTCCTCATTAAGCCTCAGTACTTTGAAGTCCAGACCATAGTTCACTGCAATGTGATTAAGAATAATTGTTGTGAAAAAAAAGATCCTTCAAAACTGGAAGCATACCAGTGAGTGTGGCTCTTAGCTTTCTCGTTTCCATAACATGAGAGTTGGTAGATGATCCGAGCACAATGACCATCACCATTGTTGACCCTAGTTCAAAGGATTTTTCGTTTGAGCTAGGTATGAATCGTTGACCAATGGCCTTTTGAATTTTAAGTGCTGCAGTCTCTTTACCTGAATTGGAAAATCACAACGTGAGGACCAAAACCAACAAACCGAATTCACACCTACCAAACCACCTTATCCAAACATTATAAAATTGCTTGCGCCGAAACGTTGAGGCTCGTACCTAGGTACCAATATTCTTATTGGGTCGGTACAACATTTTGCTTACCTGATGCTCTCCTCCCTTGAAACAAACCGTAATTGATTTTCCAAGTAGGATTGTTGGTTCAGTTCTCAAAACAAGCTGATGGAAGTTGGAAAGAGTAAACAACGGAATCTTGATAGAGTGCAGAATGAAGAGGGGTAAAGGTTAAGACCACAGCTAATCCAAGGTGGTTACTGGGGATCTACCCAACATTTTTCCGACACCCGCATTTCGGATCGGCGGGAGGGCTTCGCTTCAATCAATGCATACCTAATCCTCCGAGTTAACCCCTGGTACAAACACAATTATTTCCTGCCGATTATGGCGATTCTGCAGGGATTTTCCGTTATTAGGTCCTACGCAGGGCAGAGGCTCCAGATCGTCACCCTGAAATATGTTACCAGTGTTTGTCAATTACATTTTAGATTCGAGGAAATCTAGATTGTTGGCCTTTGATCAAGTTTGGCCAATATCGAGTTGCAGGTGATTCGTTGGGGACAACAGAAAATTTCATGAAACCTCCTTTAATCGAATTGTTTTCGAATATAAATTTTGTCAAATTGGCAATGTTCAGGGTATCCTTTTTAAGGTATTAGAGTTTTTGCAGCCAACAAGTGCTGAAGGCACGTTTTGTTTATGTTATGATGACAATAATTGTCAATAATTGACAATTATTGTCATCATAACATAAACAATAATTATTAGTCAAATAATTAAGTCAATAATAATTAAGTCAATAATTATTATTGACAATTAAAAAAAAAGTACTGTTATAAATAGAAAGGTTAGTCACGGGCCAGCCACGTTCAGGGATTCTAGACGGACTCCGAAGCTTGATCGTCACCAATTGTCAACGTTTCGACAAGTTCACGGGTTCCGTGGGTACTGCGCTTTGTGAAAGGTTCCACGGGCACGTCAGTGGCCTGCAAAAAACTCTCTAATGTCAGTCATGATGTATCTACAATACCTACTTCGACAATAAGCGGGATTTTACAGAAAAATTTGTTTTGTTTCCATGGGAAATCTTTTTTTCTAGGGAACATTTTTACTGTTTTTGAATTAATAGAACATCACAATGTCGACTCCGATATTCTTCGGATGGTACCAATAACTGTCAAATATAACTACAGTTCATACGTTTATACAATGTTTTAACCCTGGAATGCTACCCTTCGTTTAAGCGACGAACATGTTGTACTGTTTTCTGTACAAAGCTACATTAGCTGGGCCTAGAGTCGTACGGGGCTCAGCTATGCTTCTACTACCTAGTTGGTTATATCGTGACAATGGAAGAAGCAGCCGGTGACTCGCAGCTTTTCGTGATTTTGTTTTCAACAGTATAAAAGTCACTTCGTCGATGAGACGAACGTGTAGCGTTGTAAGCAAAGAAAGTATTCGTCAGAGCGACTAATGAGTAGCATTACAGAATAAAAACGTCTGCTAAGTGGGTGTGGAACATAGCTTCCTCGTATCAATAATCGATTGTACCGACGATCCGATACGTTATAGCTAATTTCAAAACATCAATCCTTTCACTATCCTCCTGAAAACTATACACGTCATCCAGCACAATTCCTAAAAATATCTTTAAAATAGCTGTTAAATGGTTTGCGCACGGGCAGAGGCTACTTTCGGTCCGGGGGTGATGATTTTCATAGGAAAAATCTACATGCCAACCCGCACAGTCCATGAAAATTTCATCGAAATCGGACAACAACTTCGTGAAGTTCCGCCCGTTACGAGGATTTCATGACAGACGGACAGATACGGAACCAAAATTGTTCAGGAAAGTCAGAAACGTAAAAATTTGATGTTTTATTCATCCTGAACTAGTTTATAAACTCAGAAAAGAATCAAAACTTTCAGGTTGAAAAATCAAAACGGCTGAAATGAATGTTTGTCATTTGATGGGAAAAGAGTTTATGTGTGATATTAAGCACGACTTGGCCAGGCTATTCATCATTATTAATGTTGAGGAAAAACCACTCATGTTTAATTGAGCTGTTCTTTCTTCGCATTGTTTGATAAACGTAAAATGTCTACATATATTGGTCTCATGTAATCACGATATTATATCAGGAATCAATGTTTTCTTACACAATCGATAGTTGAAGTATCAATGTAGGCAACAAAAAAGAAGTATTAGCGAAATCACAAAGTAAGTGAGTTATTCATTTACTACGAAGACATAATGTATAATGTTCAATTTCTCCCTTGCGATGGAAAAACATTAAATCATGTTTAATGTTTTTCCCTCGCAAGGGAGAAACTCAGCTGATCAGTGACCACTCAGGCGCCTTCAGCATTCTCCATTGACCCTGCTTCTCAAATTTCAGCTTCCTGCGTTCAACAGGAGAGAAAATGGCTTTGGAGCTCACTCAGCTGATCAGTCACCCTTCAGGCGCCTTCAGCATTCTCCATTGACCCTGCCTCTCAAATTTCAGCTTTCTGCGTTCAACAGGAGAGAAAATGGCCTTGGAGGTCACTCAGCTGATCAGTGACCACTCAGGCGCCTTCAGCATTCTCCATTGACCCTGCTTCTCAAATTTCAGCTTTCTGCGTTCAACAGGAGAGAAAATGGCCTTGGAGGTCACTCAGCTGATCAGTGACCACTCAGGCGCCTTCAGCATTCTCCATTGACCCTGCTTCTCAAATTTCAGCTTCCTGCGTTCAACAGGAGAGAAAATGGCTTTGGAGCTCACTCAGCTGATCAGTCACCCTTCAGGCGCCTTCAGCATTCTCCATTGACCCTGCTTCTCAAATTTCAGCTTCCTGCGTTCAACAGGAGAGAAAATGGCCTTGGAGGTCACTCAGCTGATCAGTGACCACTCAGGCGCCTTCAGCATTCTCCATTGACCCTGCTTCTCAAATTTCAGCTTCCTGCGTTCAACAGGAGAGAAAATGGCCTTGGAGGTCACTCAGCTGATCAGTGACCACTCAGGCGCCTTCAGCATTCTCCATTGACCCTGCTTCTCAAATTTCAGCTTTCTGCGTTCAACAGGAGAGAAAATGGCCTTGGAGGTCACTCAGCTGATCAGTGACCACTCAGGCGCCTTCAGCATTCTCCATTGACCCTGCTTCTCAAATTTCAGCTTCCTGCGTTCAACAGGAGAGAAAATGGCTTTGGAGCTCACTCAGCTGATCAGTCACCCTTCAGGCGCCTTCAGCATTCTCCATTGACCCTGCTTCTCAAATTTCAGCTTCCTGCGTTCAACAGGAGAGAAAATGGCCTTGGAGGTCACTCAGCTGATCAGTGACCACTCAGGCGCCTTCAGCATTCTCCATTGACCCTGCTTCTCAAATTTCAGCTTCCTGCGTTCAACAGGAGAGAAAATGGCCTTGGAGCTCACTCAGCTGATCAGTGACCACTCAGGCGCCTTCAGCATTCTCCATTGACCCTGCTTCTCAAATTTTAGCTTCCTGCGTTCAACAGGAGAGAAAATGGCCTTGGAGCTCACTCAGCCGATCAGTGACCACTCAGGCGCCTTCAGCATTCTCCATTGACCCTGCCTCTCAAATTTCACCTTCCTGCGTTGAATAGGAGAGAAAAAAGTCTGCCAAGTTGGGTGGGCAGTATAGCTTCCTCACTCATTGTAACATGGACGTATAAAATCAGTTGGCGAAAAAATTTTCTCTCTCTCTCTTTCAAAGAGTTATTGAATACCAAAATATTAGCGGTCCACCGTCTAGGACCTAACCCACACAATCCCTGAAAATTTCATCGAAATCGGTTGAATAGTTGCGGAGTTTTGGTTGTAACAATAAATTTAAAGTTCGCGCATGCGCAGCGGCTATTGCTTGACCAATTTGATTGAAACTTATAGGGTGTCTCTTAGAAGTTAGTCCCTAACTAACCTCCAAATTTGAGCAAAATCGGTTCATTAGAAACCGAGAAACCGAGGTCCCAGGAAATTCACGTTTGCGCATGCGCACTCGCTCCTATTGGTCCGAAGGTGCTGAAATTGATAGGGGACCGTCTAGGACCTAACCCGCACAATCCCTGAAAATTTCATCAAAATCGGACCACAGGTTAGTATAGTTTTGCCCGTTGCAAATTTGCGTGTCGGAATTCACAGAATGACCCCCAGCCCTAAAACATTAAACATGTTAATAACAAAATATAAATTTTGGTGTTGCAGAAAGCTTAAAAATCTGATTTCCAAAACGATATCTCAAGACATTAAATATTAGTTATTTTCCCCAAAACAAATTTGAATTGGAGAACATTTGTTAGGGAAAAGCCCAGAAAACATGGTAAGTGAGAAAAACATGTATTTAGATAAGTGCTCTTTTGGGTCAATAATATTGATCAATGAAGGTAATCAAAGTTGATCAGTGATACTAAACGATTTACCAATGACTATGACATACCAATGACGATTTACCAATGACTATAAACATTTTCATTGACTCCACCGTTACATCTCAATCTCAACAGCGTAGTCACGGGAGGTTTAGTTGTGACCAATTCTATCTGCTTTAGCATTTAAAATGTTGAAAGTTAGTTGTATTTCAGAAATTACCTAATATCCAAAATTGTGATTAAACCAGGTTGGAAAATCATCCATTAATGTAGAAGAGTAAAAGTCAAGTTACTCGTATATGGCTTCTCAAATATTTGGGGGAATGAGTGGTGGAGGGGCTATTCTTCTAACTCATTGGGTTCTGGTGGTCCTTTTTCACAGCTGATATTTCGTGAAATATTCTGAGAAGCTGTCTACATCCCCTGTACATCAGTAGTTCCCTGATTTTTCAGTCGATTCCATTGAAATGGCCCATTCTTTTGTATTGCCATCTCTTTCTCCCTGTGAGTTGCTTATATCGAGCATAATTTGTACAGCTTTCATCCGTTGTCGATGACTCTTTGGGGTTTGCAGGTCGATATTCACTTGTCAATTTCAGTCAGACTCTTCGTGATCGGAATATTTCCATAATGTCCCAACTTGTAACATTATTTTATTATTGATATTGTAATTCGGGCATAAAATATCTCGAGATGCTGCCTCAAGATCACCAATTCCTTATCCTTTCAACCACTTTCATTAAAATGGTGCACACTTTTGGGTTTTCCATTTGTTTCTTAGAGGTTTTTACGTCGGATTCGTCATTTTTTTCTGGTAATTTTCGGGTGGTTATAAGTTGAGATATCTTGAGAATACTAGGTGACTATCGACGTGCGTTCGACGCGCTACCGTGAAATCGTCGGTCGTTCCTGCCGCGTCATGTAGCTGTGGATGCTCCCAGGGGTTTGACATCAACTCGATGCTCGCCCATCCGTGACCACATCCGTCCCCCTTTGTCTTCTTCGCCTTCTTCTTCTTCTCCTTCCCATCTTAGTGGCACCGCCTACGTAATTATCTGAAAAACCTACGTACCCTTCATTAGAGGTCGCCCCACGAGATTTCAGCATACCGCTGCCAGGTTGGGTTTCTTGTGAAGCTCCTGGCGCCCACTACCCGTGTTTATGAATGGACCCTCCATAACTGACCCATCCTGACGGGTCCCTTTCATTCTGTCCTTCCATTGATTACCTAGAGAGTTGTAGCTTGGCTCGAAAAAAAGGACCTACTCCAGTAGGAGGTTCATGATGACTCCCAGTGAACAGTAGCTGCTATGAACTACCAAGTGGCTACCGGAAAGAATGTGGCCTGTTCCTCCTACTTTACTCCTACTCGACTTGTGAGTTATCAGAGAACAGTGATTTAGTAATCTTCGGAAAATCGACTCTACAAGTCGGGTACATCATAATTGCCAATATGAAGAGGACACTTAGGCTTGTTCAGAAATCTGTGCAGCCTGTGTTTGAAACAAAGAACAGAGCAAAGAAAGATCACTATAGTGATCACGTAACATTGCCATCTATTTATGGATTCATAGTTTACAAATGCACTGCTCTTTGACCTACAAGTAGGGACGTCACGATACTTCAAAGTATAGATACTTCCTTCGATACGATAATTTTGTTAAAATATCGATACCATTACGATACGTTCGAAAAGTATCGATATATCGGTAAAAAAGTATCGATACTTTACACACAAAATTGCATTTACTTAATAAAAATTGAAAAAGAAATTTTTTTTTCATGAAGGCATTTAACTAATTCAAATGTTGATAGGTGAATGAATACTCATGAATAGGTTAATTCATGTAAGTGGAAAAAGAGTTCAATCAAACAATAAAGTTTTAAGTAAGTAATTGAATGGTTTCTTGGCCGATTTCGAAGGTTGCATATTTTTCAATTGTTTTTCTGCATCAATTAGTAAAACTCCCAGAAACGCTTCCTAAAAATTTTTTTCAAATAAACTTTGTTTTGTTTTGGTTTATTATTTTCAATAATGACCTTTTGGACTCGACCAAGAAAGAAAAGGTTAACCTCCCTAAAGTGCCGCCCTTCGTCTTTCCTCAGTTACCATGGACCGATTTTGATGAAATTTGGTATATAGGCTCCTTTTGGGGTCTAGTTTTGCCCGAAGCTTTTCGATGTTATCGGTCATCTGGAATGCAGGTTAGGTTGTCGTTGTCGGTTGCCTTCTCTCAACTATCAATATCGGTTGATATCGACATCAAATGTTGCACACTCAAATCGCACATCATCACCAAGGCGCATTTTAGTGTCACTACGCCAAGTTGAACGAACTTTGATTTTATCTTTTCTCTCTTATATGAACCTAACAATTTTCTGGATTTATGACCTAGCTGATTTAAAGAGTATCGGCCAAAAACTATCGATACTTCCGATATATCAGTTGAGTTGTATCGATACCAATATCGTATCGACCGTTAAATATCGATACAAATATCGGGAAATACCGAAGAAAAGTATCAATATTTCGATATATCGGAAGAATCCCTACCTACAAGTACCCGTTTCGGGCTAGTCATCTACTTTCCTACTTTTTTTAGGGGTCAATTTTAGGTCTTAACAACAATTTTTGTAATGTTATCTCGAAGTTGTTGGTACACGAATTCGGCTGTTTAAAGCGTCTTCCCTCATAATTTCAAGACCCGTAATAAAAGCACGGTGCTGACAGACACATAGATGCAGATCGACTCTCACACCGTTGGGCAAACTGCAAAAGTTGGTGATTTGATTTTTTTAGAAAAAAAGTTTTTTGTGGTATCGAGGAACTTTGAGGTATATTAGAGGCATCCAAGGCTCACAAGAGAAAAGAAGGGAGAAGATTGGTTGGTTGGGATTTAGGGAACAACTGAAACATCTCTTTCAACTCTATTTTGTAAAATATGAAGTAAATTTAATAAGCTGCCTACTGGTAGTTTTGGTTGACTGTGAAATCCTCCGACAAATTGCTCTCCTCCAGGCACTCACTTTTGTACTTCCAGTCGTACAACAAAATAACGTAATAATAGGTTTTGTTTGTCCCACGAAAGAACAGTATCAGTAGTATTTACGTGTCATATTCACTCCTCCAGCTCTACAGTATTGGAAATGTTGCTCAATAGACTGAAAAAAATGTCATGCTTTTATTAAATAAGTTTTATTTCTCTCATATTGTTGGTTTTGGACTTCTTCTTCTATTCAAGTAAGAGGGGTTTATTTGACAATAAGAGTCCCATGTGGTTTCCTATCACTTTTTATTTGTGGAGAGCTTTCAACAATCCTCTGGTTGTCATTATCAATTCTAGACAAACATAATGGAAAGAAAA
The DNA here is from genome assembly GCA_009739505.2 of Apolygus lucorum. Classification (NCBI taxonomy): domain Eukaryota; kingdom Metazoa; phylum Arthropoda; class Insecta; order Hemiptera; family Miridae; genus Apolygus; species Apolygus lucorum. The sequence continues at coordinate 7,412,034 of CM019181.2, read as the reverse complement.
TAATACTTAGTAGGTAACAATGGTAAAAGGCATTTAGAAGCTAAGGAGTCGAATGATTAAGTGAAAAATGGCTTTTCTGAACAATGGTGAATGGGTGAAAAGAAGATTAAGTACTTAACAACAGCTAGAGGAACAAAATTTCTGTGTGGTGAACAAATAGCCACTACTGCTGCAGATAACTAACAAAATTGAGGTTTGTTGTAATTTATTTCTATATATTATGTGTCTTGAGGTATTTCCAAACTAACGAAAGAGTAATGAAAATACGAGTATGAGTAAACCTAGATTCATAATACGAGTATGAGTTATTTCCTATCATCTTCTCCTAATGTTAAGTCCATCGGGTCCATCCCGATTGCACAACTACCACTTTCCCATCGTGCCGTCCTTTCAAAAATTTCGACCCTCCAAATGTATCCCTTTCTATCAGTATGTCCATGTAGATTAAAATTTGTCTACGTCGTATACAATTAAGTTAATTTTGTCCTGTAGTTTCCTCCTAAATGTAAGTTTTGAATTATTTGAAACTTAGTTCTTTCACCAAAATTTAAGGTCAATTCAGTAAATCCAAGCCCAACCTTTTCTTCTACAGGCCTGATATTCCTTAACAGAATATCAAACCATATCAAGTCCGATTGATCGATCTTCTTAGAGGATGGCGTGCGACGAAGGTTGAATACAACCAAAATTTGGAAGTTAGTTCGGCGAGTAGAAAATAACGTTTTATAACTCCTCAACTCTACCGATAAATTAACCTTTTAAGGAAGGGAAGGTTAATGAAACTTGATATACGGGGGCGGCTAGGAGGGGGTTGTGTTGATAAATGAGGGTAACCCGTCTCAGTCAGACAATAAGAAAACGGGCGGGAGAGGACTCCCGAGAGCCCATGTGTGGGCTTTATTAAATGGGCTTCATTTTGACATGTGTTGTGTGAGATTCGAGCTCTTCTCGGTACACATGTGCCGTACATCCTCGGTCGGCCCTCCTCAACACGACGACAATACGTTTATCGTTGAGTCGAACCTTGAATATTTCACTGTAATAACAGTATGAAGTTTGAATCAGATACCAATAGCCATTTCAAGCATGACCACCCTCAGAAAAAAGAAAATTATGTAACCAAATGTGTCAACATTTGATAATTCTAGAATCAAGGTGAATAATTTAGGAAATAGGTTTGTCAATCTTACTGAGCTATACCAGAACATATTCAAATGTTTCTCTCTCTAGGACCTAAAGGGAATAAAATTCCCATAGACCTAATTATAAGAAAATGTGTAAATGTATTAACCAACCACATGAACAAACAAACCTTAAACGCTTGCATGCGAGTCTGCAACTCACTGGCACTCCCTATGTCTTCTACCTTCGCTACCTACCTACAAAAACGTGCAACATAGCTCTTGCCGCAAATGTTGTTTACAGTTCTTTTAACTCAGGCGTATATCTCAGTTTCTTCTATAATTACATCGTTTTTGACAGTATATCATTTATGCATACATTTAGGCCTTTCCGATTTTTCTACGGACACGAGTGACGAAGGTAAAGTTCCGTAGCGACGACTTGGTTGTAAGTGGAAATAATTTTAAATTTTCATAACACAGTTGGAGAGTTTGATTCCGAAAGGTACTATAGACCATTTTTATCGGGATTTAATTAACACTTTCCCGGGGTTTTAGGGTGGTAGTCCTTCACAAAAATGAGATCTTTCTTAGAAAAAGATAATTTATTCCCTCGAAAAACAAGGGTGAATAATCCGTTTAATTTCAAAAGGTACAATATCCAGCACAATGGCGATCTCTTATCCGTTTTGTTTCAAAAAGTACTGTATTCACATCGTTTGATTTCAAAAAGTACTTTATCCACTTCGTTTGATTCCAAAAAGTACTATATCCACCTCGTTTGATTCCAAAAAGTACTAAACGCCACGTTTTGTTTCGAAAAGTACTATATCCGCAAATCTGATATTTCACATTTCGTTCAAAATTATTTTAAACTTCGAACCTTCTTTTCCAAAAACATTTATTATAATTTAGAAATATATAATAAATAATATCATTGGTTTATAGCACGTTTTCAGGTCTCTGGTTTTTCTCACGTTTGAACAAAATGGACCTCTTAGAATCAAACTCCTCAATTTTGAGACCAATTTTTGTGACGTTCTGGTTTATCAATTTCAATAATGAACCTTTGAAATCGACCAAGAAAACCGTGTTTTGTTTGTTTACTGTTTCCTTTTACCAGGAATTTGTTGTTTTAATTTAGCTCTTTATGGGCCTGCTTTTCAAATTGCTCGTCATTTCATTCTCTCAAATCTCGTTTGAACCAAATCCAATCACAAACATTGCAACTATGTGGATTTTGTCGAAATCGTATGTCAAATTCGTGGTCGGCTAAGGTGTAGGTTTTTGCCCAGTTAGGTGATGGCTAAAGCATTAAAATGCATGCTAAAAATTTTAACCACTCCTCAAACTTTGTTGGTTTACATTTCAAGGTGGGCACGTAGAATCCAAAAATCGTGTGTGGTGTGAAGCGTTCATTTCTTCCATATAAACTTGATTGTGAGGGTGAAGGCAGTATGTAGTAGGTAGGTAGTAGTATCAATATCTATTTGGAAATAATATTCTAAATGACTGCAATGTTGTGAAGTTTAGCTTCTTCTCTATGGAATCACTTGGACATCACAATCGAACCATTTTTTTATAATTTGGGCTGGGACCTGTATTCTACTGTTTTCCTAGCGTTGATCAAAGTTTCAATATAAGTAAAATAACTAATTTCTGGTTTATTATTTTTAATGATCAATCTTTGGCGTCGAGGAAGAAAAACAATGGTAGTTTATGTTTCAAGATATGTTGATTCCAAAAATCGAATATGAAATTTCCCATCAGTTCGCCATTCCACGTACACTTTGCCCAGTTTCCATGGACCGATTTGATGAAATTTGGTATTTCTATTTGGTATTTCTACCCGAAACTTTTGTTTCTTGTCAGTCACATCGAAGGGTTAAAATGTGAGGATAAATATTTTCACAACGTACGCCAAAAAAGACCTCGAAAACTTTTGAAATGAAAGTATTTTTTTAATCAATTTAGAATTTCTCAAATTTTTAAAATTTTTTAAACTCCATTCAGAGCTCTGTGGGACTAAGCGTTTGCTTCCTTTGAACATAATTAATGATGTTATCCGTAATAAATAATTAATGACTTTTTTTCATCAATTTAGGATAGTGTTCAAGTTTTAGTAACGAATGTGACCATCCATTGCGATGAACCATTGTTAAATGAGAGTTGATTGTGAAATTACCTTATAAATATCCCGATAACGTTTCTTTGGATAACTCTCCTCCTTCATCTCTAAGCCCCATTGGGAAACCGGTCTAATCCAAATGGCAGCTTTTTTGGATCCTTCAAAATCTGTTCGGATGAGCCTCACTGGTCCAATCTGACTCTGCGATACTATTTATCAGCTTGTAGACGTGAATGTAATAACCATTCAATAATAGTTGTTCATTTGGGTTTGCTGTATAACGATGTTTCCAGTGATAGCTTCCTCACTTCAATTCTCCGGACCTGTTCTGCGAAGGTCGAGGCCATGTAATCTGGCCTCCGCCCTTGCCATGTAGTCCTGGCTCCTCGGAGGGCCGCAGCCCGCCAACCATTCTTAATTATCGTTTTACTGTTTCAAATTACTTCTCCCGCGCGCCGGGAAATAGTTGGCGTTATCATTTCTGAAATGAGAAAGCCCTCCTTCCCGCCTAAGACGGATTCGAACCCCCCCGGAGTCCCTTTCCTTTCGCCATAACCATAAAACTTTTAAGGGTTTCAATGAGATATAGTCTATAAAGTGCCCGACCCGAAGGTTTGCTTGTGATGAAGACATGAAATCCTCCATGCAGACTCCAATCAGACGGTTTCGTTTATGGCTTCCTGTCCATTTCAGTGCCACCTTCCATCTCTCAACAGTAGCTAGAGCGTTTCTCCTCAATGGTGAACTTCTTTGGACCACTGAAAATCACGTCCATACGAACATAAACCTCGCTTCTCCAGTTCGCGCTGAGCTCGCTCACAAATACTGACTACCGCGTGTTTTCCACTAAAAAAGGAGTTTGAGGACATAACTGGCCCTTAAAGAATTTGAAATCAAAGATGTGCTCTTTCATACCTTCATTCTTATCATATCTTACTCTTCTTCATACTTTTCTTCTATATCTTACACAAAACTAAAGAGAGATAGGTAGCCCCACGGTGGTCGCCAAATATGAGACTAGTGGGCTCTCCAGCCATTTCATTTCTTCCACCTCACCTCATGGAGTCCAGCACTTTAGATCACATACCGCCGTACATTATGCGTGTTAGCTAGTTGTATTTGAATTTGCTGGTTTCCTTTCGAAGTATCAGGAAGTCGATGGAACATGTATTCTTGAAATCTTAGTTACCTCCCTTGTTTAGCAATTTTCAGTCCAGAGGATTCTGACACAATTTTGGTTCTTTGTCTTTGTTATGGACAGAAGAGAGAACTAATTATACGAAATTATGTTGTGAGCGTTGTCATAATCTTCGACGGATCAGTGGAATAACCATCTAACCATCCCCAATTTGGCAGAAGTGGCTTCTTAATTTCTTCTGATCAATCCTGCCCATTTCCTCCCATATGCAAACGCGTTTTGTGCTCTACTGCTTATTGGTATCCAATAAAAGAAAATTATGTGCTTGGAATGTGAAGAATATGATACGTTCAGCGTAGGGATGGGTATCGTTATAAAAGTATCGATATTTTGTATCGATACTGTATTTATCCGAGTATCGATATCCTAAGTATCGTTGGGCATGAGTATCGATATTTCAAAATATCGAGTATCGATACTTTAGTGCCACAAACTATCAATATTATCCAATATTTTCTAGAAAAATAATTTTTTCAACAATTTTTATTCATTTTCTACTATCAAGAGTCCAAGCAGAGTGATTTTCTCCATGATATAAACGTTAATTGTGCAACCAAATAGTAATGACCCAAAAGCCTGTCTACCTTCTTCATTTTTTAGCCGTAATGTTGAATTTTCCGCGAGAACTGTATCAATATTCGATATTTAGAAATATCGGATCCAAAGTATCGTTATCCAGAAATATCGGATAGTGCAGTATCGATACTAAAATGTAGAGTATCGGTACGAAAGTATCGATATTTTGAAATATCGAGTATCGATACCCATCCCTAGTTCAGCGGGTAGTAGCGTACGTAGTTGGAAGCTGACGTACAGATGATCCATTCAGTGAATTTAATTCATCCTCTGAGTAGATTTACATTCCAAGAATGACCAGATTCTATTGTGTGACATGCGAAACTGGTAGCTATTCCTGCGATCTTGTTTCATTCTGAAGAAACGTGATTCATTGTCATCTAGCCTGGTCGTTTACGAATAATGTTCGTGCCTCAGACTGTTCTTCAAGACTCAGCACGAGTGCAGGTTCGTTCAACGCTGAAAACTATGAAAACACGCGACCATCCCCGCCATTGCAATAAATATCATTTCATTTTTGATAGCCTTTCCCGTCAAAACATCGTTCGCGGGATCGATTCTTCGATCCAACTTGAATTCCTTTTCTAGTGAAACGTTCGAGAGATGATGGCTTTGAATGAACTAGCGTGAGAATGAACACGCTAGGTTCGTCTTCGAAATCCATTCTTCCATTAGGTGATTTCGTAAAATGAAAAGTTTTGATTTCTAAGAAATGGTGAGTTGAAACTGAGTTTCCCCAGAATCTCCTTCAGCTTAATAATGGTGAGAGAAACTTCTTTGTTGTATGAAAACCCTGAACCAGTAAGCGTAGTTCTGCCGTTACTAAACAACATGTTACTGCTCGCCTAAAGCCTCGGAATCATCAGGTAGTCTTCATACAAGCCAAGTTGACATAATTTCTATAAACCATTCTCTTTCTTGATCACATGATTCGTTGTAAGTTTCCTTGTATCTAAATAAAGGACTAACCGGCTTTCAACAAAATCTTAAAGATCTATGTTATTCGGATTTGGATATCCATTCCAAGAAAAACTTCTAGCAACTGCCTTTCATTCATTAGAGAAAACGCATTTGAGAAAGGAGGAGCGCGGGGTCAAGATGAGGTCGGCCTGCTGAAGAAGCCTGATGGTCTAACGACCCTCAGGGAAAGGGTTGCCTAATCTTCTGCCTTGGACTTTTCTTCTACAATCCACAGATGACTCTTAAGCTTTGAGGCCTTCTGTGGGGTTTCTGAAATTTGCTGGAGAGGCGGTGAGACCAGCAACCAGGTGGGGAAAAAAACGTATCTGTCGTGGGTCCACTTTGACTGAGGGCGATTTCGCGTCATCTACATAAATGACGTATAATTAGGAGACCGTTCTAATGGGCTTGGAGTGACATCAGCCTGGAGTTTCCTTAGATCGGCAAGTCTCCCTGGAGGACTCTTCCTGTTAATGCAATATTTAGCAATACAAGTAGGAATTTCATATTCCTGCATCACTAAACGTACTGAACGTAGGTAAGCCTCTTGTAATTTGCAGTGATTCATTAATTTTATAATGATTGCCTGATAGGTAGAGAATCAAACTTTCTTAATGTGTATTACATTTGAAGAATTGAAACATTAACAACAGCGAGTACCTACAAGCTGTTAGAACTGATGAAGTTATGGACGCAAAAGGACGAAGTTGGTGGCAGAAAGCAATTAGAGAGTAATAAAGTTCTGGCTATCTCAAAACTCGTTTTTCTTGACCATCAGGAACTTTTTACAACGGTTTCAGTAATGATAGAATCATAAATATTTCATTGAGTCCTTCAATTAGCACGAATCAAATTAGATTCTGGAAATAACTATTATTCGAGACAATAGTTCATCAAATGTTGGTTATGGTTGATTAGAAATTAATTTCGCAGGTGTAGAGTTGCTTTATCGTCAAATTGACGTCTCCTGTACAGCATTGCTCGGTGATTGGAAGTTGAAGTCCTTGTTGGGGGGGGGGGGGGGTATAGTTATAATTACTGAGGTGGGAATTACTTATAAGTAACTGATCGTGAGACAATTTTGAAAGATCCTGAGGATACGCCAAGCATGGCCAGCATGAGGTTAAGTAAGATTTTTCTTTTGTAAATTCTGACCTCAACGTCACATTCTAAAAGGACAGTTTGAACCCTGAAAGAAGGCGCCGACTAGTCAGATCGAAACATTTTACTTCTAGTCATAAATAATAACACATTATGATAACATTAATATTGATGGTGAGTTGTGAACATACTTCAAACCTAGTGATAAAATAAAGAATTAGACCAACGTCGCTTTTCTTGAATACAAAACATCTTGAAAATGATAATAATTATTATAATTATTATATAATTATAATATTATAATTATATAATTATTATATAAGGAATTATTTCCCAGTGGTGAGGAGACATTTAAAAAAGCAATCAAGGTTTGTATTCCTATAATAATCAGCCGTAACTTCAATCAATCGTAAGAAAGAAGTAGGGATCGTCTACCGCCATTTGTGCTTTTTAAATTGGTCTGGTGGGTGAAAGCCCTTGGGCGGCTTAAATTCGATGGTATGATCTGGAACTCAGTGGGTATAGAACAGTGATGCCAGAGGACGAGGATGGTGGTAGGCGAAGATCCATGGTTTGTAGAAGGCAGAGAGGTCGACACGTCGGCGTATCTGGATAGTAACGTTGAATCCGTTCCTCTCACAGTTCTCTTAATTCCTCCTAACTCCTGTATGAGCAAAGAGCATCTACAAGCATGTTTCAGTCATTCCTTCGTGTTGAAATCCTTCTTGTTTCCTCCCTCGTTTTGCCGGCTCGGCTTATTTCCTTGCTGATGGATCTTTCCCAGGTTTCTGTAGGACGTCAACCCTTCTCTCTCTTGGCGATTCCATTTGGAACATCCTTCCCAATCACGCCGTCAGGTTTACTGAGAGACCTATCTGTTGTAACTGATCACTCGATCCGAGATTCCTAGCCGCCTACTTTCTCTTTTTGCACGGAATAATATTGAAAATCGGAAAACTAGGAATAAATAGAAAAGCAGCTTGTCGAATCGAGATCACAAACGGAAGTCCTTTTTATTAGGGATGTCCCAAAAGTATCGATACTTAAAAGTATCGATATTTCTTGAAAAAAGTATCGATACATATCGATACTTTTTTTTCCTGATATGTATCGTAGTATCGATACTTTTATTCCAGTATCGGAGGCGATACTTTTTTATATAACATTTTATCTGTTTCAACACCTACGACATGAAGGTACCTACTTGACATACCTCTATCTCTACGTAGATTGTTGGGAGACCAACAAACTTCAACAAATTTAACAATTCTGATGTACCACCACTTCCAGCTCTCTATGATAACCTGCTGTATCGAGGAAGGACCACCAAAATGTTAACCCAAACAAGTGCCTAAACAAAAACAAGTATTAAGTAACAAAATGAGTGATTTATCGCTTTGTTCATTCTATATTAATTATTATCCTCGTGATGGAGAGATGTCACACTGATGGAGAGAAACATAAACGAAAATTTCACCCAATTTTGTGAAAGTATCGAAAAGTATCGATACTTCAAAATATCGATACTTTTTGAAAGTATCGTATCGATACTTTTTGATACTTTCTAGATGTATCGATACGATATTATATCGATACTTTTGAAGTATCGGACATCCCTACTTTTTATTCAACGAAAATTATAATATAATACGATGTCAGAATCGACCAATGAAAATTCTCCACGAACCCGTCCCTGCTCATGTGCTGTCATGGGGTTGGGCTGCCGGTGGACTAGACACAACATCCTCCGAGCCGGAAAAGCAGGCCAGGAATCTGCTCGGGGGTATGACCTGGCGTCCAGATCTGGTGGTGACTGGTTGCCGGGTTGACTCCCGCTGTTGAATACTGCGAAACATCTCTTCTTCCTCCGAGGTCGATATCTCGAGGGGGTACAACCGCTGTCTTGTGAAGGTCCCTGCCGTAGTTTTCACAGTGGCGACTCTGGAAGCGCCATCGGAGCCTGGATGAAGATCAATCACCCGACCCAAAGGCCAGGATATCCGTTTAGCGCCTTCAGCTTCGATGAGAACAAGATCTCCAATTTTCACTCCACGTGGTCGGTCGTTTCGGTGCTGCACCAGGGATGAAAGATACTCCTTCTGGAACGACGTGCGGAGCCCTTCTCTGAGCCGCTGCAACTGCCGTAGCTTTGACCCCAACCTCCTAGAGAGAGATGTCGTCTGGGACATCATTGACGTCAATGTCCTGGATGAACTGCAAAGGCGTGCCTCCAGGTCCGTGCCAGTTGACGATGTCGCCTCCGAAGACAAAGACCGATGTCGTCCCCAGGCTCTGAGGATGTCGACCGGAAGACATGATTCCACCAACGGGAACAGCATCGCAGCATACTTGTCTTTTGTGGCGCCGAGAGTCTCCAATGCCCTAAGCTGCGTTTGTAGGCTGTCGTACAAAGAGGAAAGAGAAATATTAGCTTGTTGAACTTGACTAATTATCAACCTAAGAAGTTCTCTTACATAAGCTTCTACCAAGTGTTCTTCCTTTGCACACCTACTCTTTAAATGCTCTAAGGCTTTGCATTTGAGATTCTTTCTGGCCACTAGATTCTCAGGACCCGACCAGGCAGTGGTTTACAAAGGATTGACGAGGTCTGGAGACAACTTTCCTCAACTTGAAGAGACGCAGCTTTGTTCGTCTCGAAAGGTTATTGTTCTTCCATGTAATTGTTATTCTTAATTCGACTCTTGCCGTCCAGTGTTCCTCCTTGCTGACCACAATCCCCAGGTAGATGAACGGTTCGACCCCCAAAGCAGACATGGACAACTGCCTCCCAGGATGCTGCCAATAACAATATTGGAAAAAATTACTATACAGCATTACATTGGGAGGAACATTCACTCCCATGGTAGTTTCCTGCAAAGATTCACTAGGAGGGCAAATGGGCCAAACCACTTTCGCAGGTGATCCAGTGGTGACGGTAATCCATGTGGTCTCATAGCGAATTCTAGGATAATGCCCAAGTCTGTTGTCCTGGGATTGAAGATGTGGCTCTGTCCCTTCAACGAGGGGACAGACTGGATCATCAACCCACCCGAAATTTTTAAGGAAAATTTTGATATCCCGGAGCATATCATTTTCCAGAGACAAGAAAAGAATGACAGTTTCGACCCCGTACATATAATATTTATAACTTTATTTCAATTAATCATAACATTACTCCCCAGTGCAGGAACATTTCCATGCTCCTATCGTCCTTCATGTTCATCCTTTGATGTAACAACTGCCTACTAATCTCTGCCCATACAAACATAGTGATCCCATAAAGAGTAGGTACCTACGACCAAATCCCTGGCCATGATCCCTGCACAAGGTGGTTTAGGGAGTCCTCCTTTTCATCTATCATTGCCTTTACTACCCAATTCCGTTTTAATTCGTCAGTTTACCCCCACCCCATTCTTCTGAATGTTGAAGGGAACCAACATTAATGTTTCGTTAGGTGGTGGCAGACCCTCGGTTTCCGGGGGTATTACCATAAAACGCGCGAGGGCGCCCACGTTTTTGTAAGTCCCGCTCTCCACCAAACACTACTTCCAAGTCCTTCATATTTATTCACATGTTTGCGCCCTGGGCTCGTATAGGAGGTGGGGGCGGGGAAAGAAGGAATATCTTCATTTTTTATGAGGCGACATGGTCAGTCGGCACCCCATGATAAATGGGCTCCTATTTATTTTGCATTGGTCTTGCCCCCTCGCCCATCACGCCCGCTAATGTATATTCATCAAAGCGAGCTAGAAGGGAAGCTTCTACCCTGTTTTTTCCTTCGATTTTCCTCCTTCGTAGAAGAAAAGTCCTCTTTTCAGCCGCAGCTACGCTTTTGTTTTCTGGGATCTCATTTTCATAAGATAATATTGGGAGGTTAGAATGATATCCGCCAAGTCAGAGGGGCCGCGCCAGATGTTGCTGAAGCCTCCTCGTTTGCACTCAGATATCCCTCGTACCTTTTCGGATGAAGAAACGCCCGACTGCTTCGTATATCAAAAGAAAGTACCCCTCCGTTTGTGGTCAACTGTGTTCTTCATCATTTTGCGCTGTTTTGGGAAAAATAGTTTCACGTAGGGTTCGGAAACATCTTTTGGTTTGGACAAACCAAAAGTCCCTGATCCCTGATCCCTATCCCTCATTTGGGCATTTAAACAAGGATGAAACTGTGAACATGATTTTGCTAAAATTGGGGGGTAGGTAGTTTGGGACTGGCTCTTCGATGGTTGCTTATTGATTTGATTGATTTTGATGTACATATGGAAAAAATTGTGGAAAAAACCCCTTTTTTAAAAAACAATGTTTAGTTTTTGTTAATAAAATGAATTTTAGATAGGATGCTTTTGTTTTTGATATTCCTAGTATCATGCCAGAATTTGTGGAAAAGTGGATGGTGGTGGTGGTGGTTGTGGTCCGTTATTACTAAGGAGGAACTTGAGCAAGTATTCGATGTTTATTTAAGGTCCCTGCTACAGAAAAAGCATCCCATTTCAGAAATTCTACGTTCGGAGGTTTTCAACTAAAGACCTGGTAGAAGAGGAAGTTCTTTTCAACTTCCGGTTCAAACACCTGGTTATACCAAAACTGACTCGAGGATTCGGCAACATAACCACTTTGGGACAATCTAGTACTCCCTTACAGACCAAATTTTCCGAAGGTTTTATTATTAAATTCAATCAATATTTTCCTATTTCTTATCAATATCATAAAAAACGCTGCAAATCATTGCTCAAAGGTTTATTATTTTCTGTATAGATCACCCTTCTGTATAGATCACTGGTTCTCCATCAATAGCACCTACCACCATCTGTATTCTCCCTTGAACTTCCCTCTCAAATTTCAGCTTCCTGCGTTCAATAGGATTGAAAATAGCTTCGGAGCTCACTCAGCCGATCAGTGATCTGAAGAGTGAAGAAGATCTCCTCGAATGCTGGAGACGCCTGGAAGAGCACTTCCATTCAATAGGAGTAAAAATGGTTTTGGAGCTCACTCAGCTGATCAGTGATCTGAAGAGTGAAGAAGATCTCCTCGAATGCTGGAGACGCCTGGAAGAGCACTTCCATTCAATAGGAGTAAAAATGGTTTTGGAGCTCACTCAGCCGATCAGTGATCTGAAGAGTGAAGAAGATCTCCTCGAATGCTGGAGACGCCTGGAAGAGCACTTCCATTCAATAGGAGTAAAAATGGTTTTGGAGCTCACTCAGCTGATCAGTGATCTGAAGAGTGAAGAAGATCTCCTCGAATGCTGGAGACGCCTGGAAGAGCACTTCCATTCAATAGGAGTAAAAATGGCTTTGGAGCTCACTCAGCTGATCAGTGATCTGAAGAGTGAAGAAGATCTCCTCGAATGCTGGAGACGCCTGGAAGAGCACTTCCATTCAATAGGATTGAAGGTGGCTTCGGAGCTCACTCAGCTGATCAGTGATCTGAAGAGTGAAGAAGCCTTTGGAGCAATGATTTGCAGCGTTTTTTACCCACCAACATTTTTTTTACCTACCAACTTTTTTTTACCTACCAGCTAGGTACTACCTACCACACCATACTGGCTTCACACCTTCACAATCAAGTTTATTAGAAAGAACTAAACGCTTCACACTCGATTGGAAAAATAGAACCTTCATATGGAAATTTGATTACTGGTTACGCAGAAGGCAAAACTGTATACAAATCGAAGAAATGAACAGCGATCGCATTTTAGTCCGATAATATTTGAATGGAGATTAGACCTCTTTTGCGATTCACACTCATGATTCTGTTTTATCGAAGGAAAACCTTCAAGTACTCGTAGGGACCGAACGGTTTGTCCTACAGAGCTCCGGGTGGTCTCAAAAATTTTTAAAAATTCAATACTATTTAAAATTGGTGAAAAAACGATACCTTTATTTCGAGAGTTTTCGAGCTAGGGCACTCTTGAAAATTTCAACCCTTAATTTTCACGCCTTAGAAGTGACCTACATCAACCAAAAGCTTCGCGGCACCACTAGACCCCAAATGGAGCCCATATACCAAATATGAACCAAATCGGTCCAGTGTTGCTAAGAAAAGTGCCGTGTACGGCGGACGGCGTACGGCGGACGGACGGAAATTTTTTTATTCGATTTTCGTATTCTACGTACCTTGAAACGTAAAACATCAAATTTTGAGGGGGGGTTAAAATTTTTTTTTTCTTGCTCGATTCCAAAGGCTTATTATTGAAAATAATAAACCAAAATCAAAATTATATTATATTTATTATTTATCTTTTTTTTTAATTTTTATTTTGATTATTATTGATATTATATTAAAGATATTATTTGATTTATCAATAATCAGCTGCATACAGATGCCAGTAAAATGAAAAAAGAAGTATAGTAGTACCTACCAACTGATGTGAAAATTATTGGAGAAAAATTTAAACCCATAGTAAATGAAACAATAATGAAAATCTAATTAATATAACAACACAATTTATGGCTATTTATGACTTTTATTTGTAGTGGTACAAATAAATCATTTCGGTTCAAACTTCAATGTTCAGCTGTACGAGATAAATAGCTAGACTCAGTTTGAATTTAAGCAAAACATCCAAAACGTGTACATGAGTTGACCATCCTTGAGGAAGAAGTTTGTAATTTATGGTTTTTATTCTTTCAACACGTATTAGGATATTCATGAAAAATAAGAAAATATGTACGTTTCATGTGTATTCATATGATCGAAACAACTTATTTGTAAATTGAATTTCGATAAAAGAAGGTGTTTGGGTGCTACATTCTGAGGAACACGCACTGGATGGTTATTTTTCAACAAAATACTCAAGTGGTATAGAAACGTACCTAAAAGGTACAGTATCACAGTTGTATTGGGTACTTCTTCATTTTCCAAAAGAACACGCGAAATCTTTTGTATTTATTTTACGGACTGACACGCAATTACGCCGCGTGAAAACAAACCGCTCCCGCACGTGAGATTTTATTGTCGCTGTCTGTGAATGGAGGAATTGAAGACACAAAGAAGATTGCCTGACTGAGACTAATGGGATCCGTTCCAGGCTGCTGAATTTTACAATCGGTGAAGAGTGGTTTCACCAGTAGGTACCTACGGGGGAGCAGGGCATTGACAAGGGGAAACCCGTTTGTAAAAAAAAAAAAAAAAATCTGATTGAGAGATAGGACGAAAAATTTATTTAAAATTCAATTGCCAAAAGTTGTATACGCGTCTTGAACAATGCCGACACGATGTAACAATATCCTGTGTGGGAAGTGGGTTCTCTTTCCACCCCATTTATTGCCCAAACCTGGCAAAATTGAAAGCCAAGAACGCTGATTTCTTCGATTCCTTATGTTTTTTTGGGATGCTGAATCCGAATTTGAGCTTTGCCACCAATATTTCGGGAAAGCACATTGAGAAAAAGGCGAAAAAACTTATTTTTTGTTGGTTTTTTGCCTATAACCAAAAGTTGGCAGAAAACTAATCTGTGCAAAATGAAAGCATGTTGAATTTGCTACAAATTTCATTTGGTACATTTTTTTTTTTTTTTTTTTTTTGTCAGACGAACCGTTTAGGCCCCATCGCTGGTTTAACCCATTTCAAACCAAGGGTGGAAATAACAGAGAAATGGGAGGAGGAGGATGAACTGTTTTGCAAGATGTCGGCCGAAATAAGGCATAATTTGCTCATCAATTGAGAGCGAAAATACTCCAAATTTTATGAATTTCACATTTCAATTGGATTTAAGAGGCCTCACTCTTCCAAATCGTTGTGATTTATCCACCTCGTGGCCCAGATCGCTCAATCGCCCAGGATCGAATTTGAGCCACCATAATCATGCTTTCGGCCAAAAGGCCTCCTTTTCAAAAAACTCGGCGCTTTGCGCCTCGGCGGGGGGCTCCGCCCCCCTGCACCCCCCGGTTTATTTCTTTTTCCATACTCTGTATGAAATCATAGGAACACAGAATGTGTTTTTTGCGATGCTAGTCATCCGTTAAATAAAAAACAACAATAATAAATGTGGAGTCTTTGGCAATAATAAAATAAATAATTGTTAGACATTTAATTTGATCTAAAACCCTATAAATGTTATATAAATAAATATGTAACTACAAGAAAAATACTATATAAATTGAGAGCTTTCCAACGAATGGTGAACAATTTCTGTGCAATGAACACTGCGGGAGTTCTCTTTCCTTACCAACGGCTTGGTTGCACGTGAAAATCATTATAAAAGGCGCGTAACGGTTTTTTCTGTCGCTTTTTCGTGACGTTTTTTTTTTTGGTAGGTCATCGCAAAAACACATTCTGTGTTAAAATTCCAAAGTCGCATCGAGCTCCCGAATGTCGAGGAAATTTTTTGACGAGTATAGGAACAGCATGAACGAGAAAAAATTCTTCTACGAAGATTTTCACTATTTTCAATATTTAAAAAAAGTCGATGAGAAAATGCATCAGTGGCCGGAAATGGGTTAAAATATGCATCAACTCGAAATCAAAATTGTACAAGGCTTTGCACTAACTGTACAGAAGTTGAATCTATCAGGATACGTTTTTGCTGAATCGGGTCAAATAGCACCATGGCCAGACATTTGAAGAAATTTGCTGCGACTATCTGTCATGAGTCAGTGCAAATCAAATGTTGCTGTCATTTTCGACTGCTACTCAGACGGGGGCACTAGGCATGAAGAACGATTGAGCTCTGAAAGTCAAACGAAAAGAGAAGACCCTTGATTCGTAACTGAGTGGTTAGTTGGTACGTGAATGACTAAATCTGAGTTTCTGAGAAGTGAAAAGGTGATGTTTGGGGGTGACAGCTTGAAGACGCACATTTTCAACCAGCGCTGGGATCTGAAAGGTTCGTCTAAGCAAAAAATGTACTGAATGAAATTTTTGCAAATTTACCTAACGTGCTTTCGTTTTCGGCCAAAAGTTGGTCGTTTTGAGTTATCGGCAAAAAATCACTTTTTCGTTTTTTGTTGCATTTTTTTTCAATTTTCCGTCACGAAATTTTGGTGGCAAACCTCAGATTCGGATTCATCACCCCAAATAACATATTATGGAATCGAGGAAATTAGAAAAACCCCAAAACTTTCCTGTGAAAAACACATTTTGACTGGGCTAGTAGGTAAGAGAGGTGGGGTTCACCAAACTGAAGGATTCCACTTTGGCGCATGCGCACTAATGATCTCAGTGAAATTGATAAGGGACGGTCAAGGGACAATGAGTGAAAATTCATTAATTAATTTAATTTGGCTACCTATGTTAATTAATCTATTATGGAGAGAACGGTTGGTCCTACAGTGCTCTGTGTTCGAAAAAATCGTCAGTATTTTTAGTGAATAAAAAAACCTTTATATTGAAAGTTTTTGAGCTAAGGAAGTGCAGTTTCACCTCACTTGACCTCACGCGGGTAAACACGGCCAATCATCAGTTATATGTTGACGGGCTCTAAAAGAGCACTCGTTGGTTTTTTTTGTTCCAAATCGTTGTCAAATCTCAACTCACTTCACGCCGAAATGTGGTTGTCCAGATTTCATCTCACGTGAGGTCACGTGAGCTACCGTCAGTGTGGATGTCGCTAACGAATAACCTTGTGTTCTTAAGGAAGAACGGTCTACCGCACTTTGCTGACGTGAGGGCTCGTGACGTGAGGACAGTGTGTTTGCAGTGTGACAGAGTTTTTCCCTTGAATCAGCTGCAGTAGAGGTGTGTCGGTCAGGAATGAACGTACCTGAAACATACGTAACTACGTGAAAAGACCTTATCTTCAAAACGACCTTGTCTGAACTCAACGGGTTGTCAAAATGAACACGGTCATTCGTTCATCAACCCACCAATCGAATTTTCCGGGAAAATTCCGAGAACAACAGCAGAAGGCCAACAAAACAAATTAATTGCACATCAATTGTACATGGATCATGAATGTGTGAAAATGACATGGAAGTATCAACAGAAAGAAGTGGATGGAAGTGGTTTTCTAAGCAAAACCCTCCATCATCCAATTGAAGAATTACGTCCGAATGAACTATGGACTAAAAAGACAAAACTGAAAGATCAAAAACACTCAAAGACTGATTCATACGATTCGAATCGATCTTCCATTCGTTTTTGTCTTTTAGCTCATTCGATTCATTCAAATCACCTACTCATTGTAACCTATTCCGACTCGTTCGGTTTACCGACTCGCTCGTTTTTGTGACTTCTGACTGGTTGGTTATTTGTCTTGTGTGTGAACGTAATGAACGGGTGAACGAATTCAAAAGACCTGGTCCCTGTAATAAGTTTGTAAGAGTTTGGGATTCGCTTTACTTTCCCTAGCGGAGGATACATGAACTATTGCTGCCGGTGTGGTTTAGACGTTTGTATTCTCAACTAGGTTTTATACGTTGCTATCGTAACCAAAATATCCTAATTTAGGGAGTCACAACGTCAACTGTTGGGATCATTACATTTGGTTGGTTTGGATGTTGGTGGCTAGGGAAGCACGAATGAGTGACATGAAGCTCAATTAGAAGAAATAAACATCTGAAATTTGAACTGAGATCAGACCTATTTCCATCAGTGAACAATCTTTTATTATTTCCTCTAGTATTTCTGATTTATTTTACCGGCAAGACCTCCTAGGGAGCGAATGGTTGGTCCTAAGTACTTCTAAAAGATTTATTTCTATTTTAAATTGCTGAAAAACAATACATTTGTATCGCAAGTTTTTGGGATGGGGCGATTTGAAAATTTCAACCCCTACTTTTTACCTCTTAGAAGTGATTGACAATAACCAAGTCATCGGGGTATAACTTGACTCCAAATGGAACCGATAGGTATACCAAATTTCATCAAAATCGGTCCATGGAAACTGAACATTGTGCCGCTTACAAGGTACAGAGGACGGACGGAAATTTTTTAAATCGATTTTTGGCTCGTAATTCCAGAGACAGTTTAGCTGGCCAGATCATGGCAGACACTGGTACTACTGGCCAGGACAGAGACCACCTCAATTATGTCATGTCGGGATCATCAGTTTGGTTTTCCAGAAACTTGAATGATGTGGTGGAGTCGTTAGACCCCGTGTCAAGTTCTGGAACAACACTTTTAATGAACTTGAATAGTTCAATTCAATGAGTTGTATGATACTTTCAAGGGAGCAAAAATAATTAAAATCAAGAAGTAATAACATTGCGTACAAGCCTGGGACAAATAATTGAGAAAAGTTGGCACTCCCACGAAGTTTCACATCTCGAACTTCATCTTTGAAATGTCAACGGCAAAAGAAAGAGTTCAGTAGCTGGTGTCGGTTAAAGTGTCCAAGTCCGAGGGAGTATTTATTTAATATTTCCTGCCGTGCGGTTGAGAAGAAAACCACAAGAAACTACGTGGCGGTCACTCGCGTTCAAGGCAAACACTCGTTACTATTGCCGGTCAATGGAAACTAGGAGTGGATACATTCTATGTCTTCTACGATGACTATTGAAAAGTAGACAAACTCAAATTTGGTCTACCAGCATGGATAAACTGAACTGAAATACGAGATGGCGTGGAGTCACACCATTCTGAGCTCAACCTCAGGTTCAGCTCTATATTAGCAAAGTACTGTCATCATCGACAAGGCATCTCAGAACAAAATTCTCGTGGAATTCAGGTACATCTTCCAGAAGGTGCATATTATATGCCTTGGACTTTCCCTAACATTCATTGCCAGGAAATAAAATTTTAGATAAAAACCTGTTTTGAGTACAAGGTTTTATTATTTGTTGATAAAATGAACTTAAAAGTTTATAATAAATTAACTCTAATGAGAAATATAACACTTAATAAGTTCATTGTAACCTTTAACGATAATTAAGCTTCTTCGTCTACGACAAAATAATATTGAGTTTCTTTTAATAAACTTGTAATAAGCTAGGTCGCAAGGTTACACTCAGGTTTCGGCTCTTTCCCTCAACACAAGTGAGGACGGTACATGGAACATGTTATTGCCGTAGAGTAACTACCCGACGGTCACGATAGTAACTACCCCGCGGCGGTCACGCTCCTTTTCCGACACTCCGGTTTTCGAGTTTTTTCTTTTGTATTTTTTTTTTTTTTTTTGTAATGTATTAATTTTTCTTAATGTTTTTCTTAATGTTCTTTAGATATACGTTGCTAGGGATAATATAACATTTGTATTATACCTAGCTACGACTAAAGTTTCTGCACTAAAATTGGCTGAAACATGTTCCAAGTTTTTATATTTAACGCCGTAGGCTTTAAGTAGATAGCATCTGGGGCGAGACTTCTAAGGGCCGGGAAATAAAGGAAATGTGGCTACGCTAAATAGAATTTCGAACCCAAAACTGGAACAGGAACGTTTTCATGTGCGTTAAATTTGAATCTGACGTGGAAAATACGAAAATCCATCCAACTGTCTCAATTTGCTGAGATTTTGGAAAAGCTCAAAATGTATTTGGAAGTTCTAACACTTACCTGACAAATTGGGCTCAAAAGACGAAGATCTCAGAGATGGAGCACTTCTCGTTCCCGGATATCTCTTCAGTGTGCGTTGCAAGTTACACGTCATTAGTTTCTCACCCGCAACATCACAACACCCCCGGAGCTCATCAATCCTGCGGAAGGATCAACGTGTCCGTGCTGCGCTCGAGTCGCTAACGACACGGCCGACACGCTCGCCCGTAGCTACTCATCAATACCACTGGCTAATCTCTCTCTGCTATCCCCATTGTCAAGATACTCCGGTTTCATTACCCGCCGCTTGATTGAGCGCTTTTCCGCTTCCTTAGCCCTTTTCCCTCTCTAACAACTTTTAATTGAACTCGGGAAGACCGGCACAACTGCCTCTGAGCAATTGAAGATTGCACTCCAAGTGCATACGACAGCACTGGAGGATTCAACTCCTGTACTGTAAAATTTATTTTCAATTGTGATAATTAGCTTCGGTCAACTTGCATCACGCTTTGGGGTTGTCGAAGATGAAGTAAATCTTGTTCGAGAAGTGGTTCTGAGTACCTACCAGGTTAGAGTGCTGGAAATCTTACATCAGTGACGGAGGAGACACCGTAAATGACCAGGCTAAAACCAAATAAGGTTCATGAAGCTGGCGAAATGGGCAATGCTGTAGTAAGCAGAACGACGTAGTAATGACTGTAGTAAGCAGAAGCCAGGTCATACGTGTCAGAGATTCAGATAGGTTATCATACGAATGAGATGAGATGAGGCCTGGCTTCATATTAAACAGTGGAGGCCGAACTACTGCATGCAACATTTCATGTGAGTCTCAATCGATCGAACTGTTGAATGTAGGATAGAGTTTCGATTCGGGGGCTGAGATAACCACGACCAGGAATAGCCTTTGGGAACAAATCAAGCAACCGATGGCTAAGATGGTGCGATAGCCAGGTGATTCAACTTGTATTAAGAGCACACATTAAATTAAAATGAAGAGAGTCGATTCAAGAATTTCAATGTGGGCTGTCATGGGGCCTCGCAGTCTCAAATTGATCCTGGAAATTGTTTGATCTACCAAAGTGACGGTCATATTGACCCATTTCTAGTGGTGAAGATCATAAGAAATGGTGTTGCGGCTGGCAGGGGAGCAGAAGTAGACTCGATGTTTCAGTTTTCAAGGAAACACAAAATGCGCCAAATTAGGCAGAGACGTAGGAGAAAAGTTAAGACCGAATATTGCTGCTAACCTAAAACCCACCAGGGAGACTCATCTAGTCAGCGCTTCCCAATAATTCACCACGATGCTTGAGAGATTCAAGCTGTTCTGACGATGATGTAACTGCCAGCCATCTCTTTCCAGCTACCCGGACACTTAACCCCAGGGTAGCTTTCCCAGGAGAAATCCTGGGGAATATGTAGGAGCCCGTGACAACAGACAGACACCTACACCCTGAAGATGATCAGATATCACTAGACTAACTTGAAAATATATGAATAATTCATAAGTAGCATGAATAAGCTCAAATTCCTACTCAGTTTGCACAGCGCATCCTCTCACCACACCACGTATTATTATTTGAGAATAATTGATTCAGCAACGTTCATTCGCTACATAAGCATTAAGATACTACATCTTTCCGCCAAGACGATCAGGAAATTCGGCCAAAGGAAGGTCAGGGGTGAGCTAGCCGTATA
Source organism: Apolygus lucorum (assembly GCA_009739505.2). Lineage (NCBI taxonomy): Eukaryota > Metazoa > Arthropoda > Insecta > Hemiptera > Miridae > Apolygus > Apolygus lucorum. Next base: position 7,390,847 of record CM019181.2, on the reverse strand, counting down.
TCAAGGGGAGCTTGTTTTGCTCGAAACGGATCGGTGGTCTTCAGGCAAAGCCCTTCCCTGATAAAAGCTGGGACGAGGCAACCAGTGCTCGCAACCCCTAAAAGAATTTATCGAGATTGATTTCAGCATATCCGTTTAGCAAAGGGGAAACTCCTCTGACACAGTGAGAATTATTAGGTTCTGAGGGGAGGCGGAAAAGGCAATCAATAAGACTTATGATCGACTTAGCGCCTTATTTATTGCTCCTCGTATTGAATATTCTTATGATTTTTCACCGAGTCTGGGATTCGCCCTCGAATCAAATTGTCAAATTTATTGGCGTCTTCATAGAATTAGATCGAGTTTGTCACTATAACGATAACTATCATCAACATAGTAAATATGTGTATGTTAAGCTATACTCCATTTTAGGGCCTCTATAGAAACACTTTCCTACGTTTGCCGTCTACTAGCCTTAACTAAGGCTTTACTAGCTTTACTAGGTTTTGAAAATATATTATCTTTACAGTTTTTTTTTTTTTTTAAGAGAAGATTGATCAAAATTCTCATTTTTGAGTAACCCAAAAACTCCTATCCCCAGGTGACGTGAAAAACTTCCAGAACTACGTGCCTATCAATTACTCGTAGTTCTGGGAGATCCTAGTTGGCAGGTAGTTCTAGAAATTTCTGGCGTGACTATTAGTTCAGGCGAGTAAGAGTTCGAAACGAGTTTTAACCCATAAACGATAATTTTTGAGTTGGCTAGGTTGTTGCTGCAGGCTCTTCAATTGATGGGGTTTCCAGAAGTTGTTCGGGTCGAGAAAAAAGTCCACTTTGCACCATCATAAATCATAATTTAGACATTATATGTTTTAATTTTGGCACATAAACGAAAAACGCGTTAAAAATAGCGTTAAGTTCGGTTTTCTGATGATTTCCGCTTATAACCAAGTCATCGTTACGGAACTTTATCTTCGTCATTCGTGTTCGTATAAAAATCGTTCACCTTTCGTTGAAAAGCTCTAAATTTATGCATAAATGATATACTGCCCCTACCTCTGTAATTAGGGAAGAAACTGAGATATACCCCTGGGTTAAAAGAACTGTAAAAACATAAGTTCATTCATTACTCGTTATTATAGGTAGGTAGCGAAGGTAGCGAGAAAAAGTAGACATAAAATGTCCCAATTTGTTGCAGACTCGTATGTAACTATATTATTATCATTATAATTGAGTCCATCGAATGCCCCCTTCACCAATTATATTACATAGAAGGGCAAATCGGTTTTTGATTATTGTCCAGCTTTTTGAAGGTTTTGGACCTCTGGTTCAAGAACGTGTTGGGGCCGTGTTTGAAATCTGCTCTTGAGTATTGAGTCCTGGTTTTCTCGAAGTCCTACCTGAATCGTGAAGAGCATCCCGAAAAAAAACAGCTCAGAATATACTGAGTGGAAACAATGGATAGTAGGCTTTTGAATAGGGTTGGATGACAGAAGCGCTATCAATGTCAGATGATTGTTCAGTGATTCGTCAGCTGTGACCATTGTAGTTTGCGATTCCTTGACTGAAAACTGGTTGGTCACTGGCATGATTGGAACTGTGTCTTACGTGTGGAATCGTACTAAGTATCAATATCGAACATCAAGTCTACGACCTACAGGGAGACCAACTCCCAGAGGGCTGATGATCTTCCTGCAGATCTGATTCTTCTTTTTCCCTGATTGCCTCATCTCTGTTTGCTAATGATCATCATTATTTCAATGATTACCTCGTCAGCCGATACCAGGGTCGGATTGACGCATCACACCACTATCACGACTCAGGAAAAAACTCTCGCTTTTCCTCTCAAGGTTCCCCCCCTCGCCTTCCTCATTCCAGAGGGCTGACCCCGGGAATTTGTCCACTGTCCCGTCCACAGTTTGCCAGTTTGTCTTTCGACTTCCCAAACCGAACTTCCCTCCTTTCCTGCCCTCTGAGTCTTTCTCCGATTCCTCCACCCCCTTTTCTCGTCGGCGCTTTCGTAGGTTTTTGTCCATTCCCTCCTCTCCACCATCCTTACCACGACCAGTCACCCCATAAGGTCTCCAGTCTCCCATTTGTTATATTGGCCACCCCTTGCTTCATCCGGGTAATGCCCCTGCTTTCCTGCCAGATTCTGCTGAATACACTTCCTCCAGGCTCTGCGGGAACCTTCTGTTTCCCCGCTCGGCCACATATTGTTCTCTTGTTGTTACTCTTTTTTCTTGCACCCCTCTCCCGCCTTCCCTCCTGTCCTCTCCGTATTTAAAAGCTAATCCTCTTCCCCCACCAACCACATCCTGCTAGTCCGAACATCTCTCAGGCGTCTAGAATCTGGGACATTTTTTACTTACTTTCCTGCCCATTTTTCACCAGCTACTTCGTCCTTGGCATTCATTTGGCGAGTAGCCCTTCTCTCAGACTCGGTCTTTGAATTATAGCACACTTTTACCCTAATTGACATCTTTTGGCCTCTAATCTTACATCGCTAGGTACAATATTCCTGCATCTATCTCTCAAAGGACTTGGAAAATGAAAAAACCAATTGTAGATTTTATCGATTTTGACCAATTTCACGTTTGACGGTCTAATAATTCTATCAGCACTCATGAGTAGATTTTTTTTAAGTACAAAATAAATTGAATGTACTATTCCAATGGTCCAAAATTTGTTTAATGTAGGGGCCAAATCATGGGTGTGAGCCGTTGCTAACTGGAGACTATCTTTAACCGCAGATGTTCATCTCGTCCTAACCACTTTTGAACCTGGTGGGTACATTCTTAAGCAATGGTACTTTACTACCACTGTGCTGGGGGTAATCTTGTAAGGATGATTCTGGCCATGGCTAATGATTTTAAAAAGCTGGTGTAGAATAGGTTGTTGAGAGATTCATCATGACCTCCCTAAACATTGACCAAAATCTTCTAATTAGCAGCGGATACCTCCTTCGCCAGCTATGCATGGTATAGATTTCTATTTTAGAGTGTTGCAAAATGTTGTTATCCTCTCCCAGAAAGTAGCCGAAATGATATGACATACATCGAACGCTTATAGGAACTATGGAGAAGTGTATAGTGAGTACTGATTCCTCCAAGAGTAAGAATTGGAAAATGTTCTAATAATTAGAGATCATGTGGACCCACACGTAGCACTCGATGGGTTGAGGTGTGAACAGATTGTATTATTCTTATTAGGTAACAGAGGTGGAGCAGAACATAAACAATTATCATCCATTTGTGCTTCCCACATGACTTGTGTTGTTACACGGATGTACAGCAGTCCTCACTGTTCCTATCACAGTGGATGTGATATCTATTTTCGGTCGTGCTTAATTTAAAGCAGAATAACAGCTCTACAGCTTGACTTCTCATGACTTTCCTCTTGGGATGATTGTAATAATTGTAGCCGATATTTTGTACGGAAGAAGGCTTAAAACCACGATTCCTAACTTTGTGTGAAAAAATGGCCAATTTTGTATCTCGAGACGTATTGAACCTACAAAACTTTCGTTGAGCTCAAATACGAGTAGTCGGTTATCTTGTCAACTTCAAAAAAGTATGCAGTGAGATTTTTGGTGGGGCGCCCATTTTTAGGGGTATACGCCAAAACATGAAGAACGTCCGAAAATTTCACTGTTTTTTGCATTTACAAGTCTTTCGAAGCTGTGAACTTGATCATACTCACTGTTTGATTAATTTGAATTAATTTCTTTTGTAGACCTACCAAAATATCATAGCTTAGTCACCCAACTTTTTACAAAGATACACGTTTATTTAGCGCCAAGAAGTTGGAGGATGTTGGAAAACTAAGACAGTATGTCCCTGAAGCGTTTAACAATTTTATGAGAAAATACTGGCTTGGCCAACTCAGGAACAAGAAGATGTAGAACAAACGTGAGAAAAAAATGGAGGAAAATAAAGAAAAAATATGAAAAATCGAAATAACAATCTATATACCGGTCATATTCGGTCTTAATTTTCTTCATGCCCAGGTAATCAAGTGGTGAAATGCACAAAAGTTCCCAAAATTTAACATTTTTTTTTGTTATCCCCCTCCAAATTTTGCGGCAGTTTAATGTTGCTTGAACATAACTTTTATTGGCCTTCCAAAAGAAAAAAAACTGGGTCAAAATCGAGCGCTTTAGTTGCAGTTTTTGCTATGCAGTTTTCTGATTCTTCTGAAAAGTGGCGTTTTTGCACTTAGTTCCCTTCACCACTGGACAATTCAATTATCCATTCCTCTCATCAACTCGACACAACTTTTGATGCCAACTATGAGGAGGCTGGGAGATGGGGGAGGCACTGTGGTGGGTGGCAATGTTACTCCTTCGAAGGGGGGGGGGGGGCTTCCTAGCGCCGGTTAGTATGAGATTGGACTAACCCTCAACTGAGAAGAAACGGCGACAGACTGAGACCCACTTAAGGATGTTCTTCATAGGACACATCTCAAGAACGAGGTTTAATCACAATGAAGACGACTTGAAACATTACCTGAACAAGTCGGAAACAAAGTACCATCAAAATACCAGTTACTCAGGTACCAAAAAACTAATGAAATTTGAAAACCTACGAGGAGGAACCTTTTGTGAGGGTTATACTCGATCGCTGAAGTTATTACTCTCAATCCTAGGACACCCTGTATGACGGTGACCACAATAAGTACCTACCGATTATTATAGTTGAATTGCCGAGTCTGTAGAAGAGACACTTGGGACTGTGATAAGGCGGAGTTGAGGGCAGCCGCTGAGATGTCCCGGTGCCCGACGAATACCGATGTGGTCTGCCATCACGCTCGGCTGCTTAGGTTTGACGAGTTCTGAATCAAGGTTATTTGCTCAGTCTACCGACCAGGCCTTCCCTCCTGGTCTTATTTTCCGTTCAGGGAGCACAGACCTTACGGGGATCCCGCTCCCTTCTCTCGTTCGGTCGATATGACTGCCTGCTCGTCGTCTCGATCGAGAAAAAAACTGATTCATCCATCACTCTCATTTTCGTTACTAAGCCTTGCGGAGAACTATTCGACTTATTTCAGTAAATTCTTTATTCTTGGCGTTCCATACCGTAAAGGACGAACGCCATCTAAGATCTTTGAAAATCGAAGAACGTAATATTTTCGAAAAGTGAATTTCTATTAATGGTTTTTCAGTTCTGGAGTCCCGCAAATCATTTTCAGATACTTGATTGTATCTGAATGTCAATATTTCTCAAGTAAATAGGTAGGAATGAGACCACCCGGATCAATCCTTGGCACTCCATAACGACTCGGGCTAATGCGATAATTCAATAAATATATCGCACCTCAAGAATAGTAGTGTGGCAAGTCCAAAAAATCCGTTCTTGAGTTTTTTTTATGTAGGCTGGTAGATCTCGTCTAGCTAAACACCATCGATACAATCCAAGTACCTACGGAGCACTTGATAGCAGACCTACATTCCCAAGTAATGTTTCTATTGGATTCAATTTGGGTCTCATTTTAATCTTGATCAATAAAATCAATAAAATATCAAATATTAATTTAATGAGTAAATCTTATTGCTTCCGAGCCTACCAAGGTAGTTAAAAAAAAAATTTTTAAATGTTCTCCAAAATCAAAATTTCCACTTGTGTTTTACGTTTCAGACCTGTGTGTCTGTCATGAAATCCTTGTAACGGGCATAACTATACGAAGTAATTGTCCGATTTCGATGACAGTGGGTTGTAGAAGGTCCCCTATGAAAATCATCATCCCCGAACAGATGGTAGCTGCTGCACATGCGCTAGCGTAGCCATACAGCATCATCATAATATTTTATAGAAAAAACATTTCAAAAGTATGGCCATAAACTCTTGGGAACAAGTTCCATTCAGAGAATTACTTTCACCAACAAATGAAACCCATTTTTTAGCGTATTTTCAAATGAAATTACGTGGTTCGTGAAACCAATAAACCTCAATATTGGAGATGAACGCTTGCATACGAGTCTGCTGCAGGACATTTTATGTCTTTAGTTCCCAAGTGACAACTAAACAAGCGGCATTGTTTACTACATCCATTAATAATATTAATAGTTATATAATGACGACAAGAACAATAACGAAAGAAATGCGTGATAAACTGAGCGCTTTCCATAGAATTTTGTGGGATGAAAAACGGCCATGTACCATTTCCCTAGCAACGACTCGGTTGTAAGCGAAAATCATCAGGAAACCAACTTAATGCTTTTTCTTAAGTTTTTGTCATAAAAATGTCAAAATCCTTGTAATAGCTACAGCACCTACATTTTCCAACAATCATTCCAAAAATCGGACCAACGCTATTCTTCATAATTTTTTGCGTAAAAGTAAAAAAAAAAATGCGCGCCCCCAAAAAGTTTTGGGGAACCCCCAATTTTTATTGCAGATTCGGATTCTACATCAAATTTTATGAACATTTTACTTCGAAGATTTTTTTTAAATGCTCGCAACCCGCTCAGCGAGCGCTCAAAGATGCGCAATCCAGTGATTTTGCCAAAATTGAGATAAAGGTAGACCTCAAGTGAGGCACATTACTTACAACTGTTTTTCTACGCTGAATCGCGTGGTGATATCCATCAATCACCTCAAAACCGAAAAAGACACTTTTGAGGAGGAAATCATCGATTGGTTAATGAATCAGTCCAAATGAAGTGTAAAAACATATTGTTTCGTAATTCATGCATTCCAGGGAACGTCCCATCAGATATACAGGGTGTTTCACGAAAAGGTTACACCCCCCTTCATTTTCGCAAAATACAGCGTAAAAAATTCCGACCAACGCAATTCTTCATGATTTTTTGTGAGGATCTTAGGAAAAATACTTTTGCGCAAAAAAGTTGCGCGCAATCGTGCGCAATTAACACTAACTTCATTTTTTCAAATGGAACCCCCCTTTTTTATTACAGATTCGGATTTTACGTCAAATTTCATGAGAAATTCATACCCATATCGATTTGTTTTATTGCGCGCATCCTGGCTTTTTCAACGCTCTAAGTTGCGCAACTCCACAATTGCACAAAAATTAGATTTGGAGAACCCTTAGTGTGGCACATGTTTTTTCATCATTTTTTAACGCTAAATCATACTGACTGGACTAATTCACAATGACTGGAATTTTTCAAAATAGCGGCCAAAAATTCGGTTGTTTTTAGTGAAAAAATCGCTCTTTTTAAATCGGTATGAGTTTTTAGGTTTTTTTATTCAGTTCAAGCATGATCATGCTGTCAGTTTTTATTTTCAACTCCACCGTAGACGGCCCCAAGCCCGTGGTTCAAAAGGAGGTGAGAAAATAAAAAATAAACATGATTTCGACCTCAAAACTGATGTTTTCGTCAAAGAAATGTTAATTTTTCCTCTTAAATCTTGGTTTTTCTCAAAACGGATGACACCCTGTGATTCAGCGTTAAAAAATGATGAAAAAACATTTGACGTAGAACCCGAATCTGTAATAAAAAAGGGGGGGTTCCATTTGAAAAAATGAAGTTAGTGTCAATTGCGCACGATTGCGCGCAACTTTTTTGCGCAAAAGTATTTTTCCTGAGATCCTCACAAAAAATCATGAAAAATTGCGTTGGTCGGAATTTTTTACGTTGTATTTTGCGGAAATGAAGGGGGGTGAAACCTTTTCGTGAAACACCCTGTATATTAGATCAGTTTAACCAGTTGTAAGCGATAAAACTGTTTCACTCGATGTAATTTATGGTGGTACAGAGAAAAATTCATGAAAATCCGGAGGTATAATGAGAATTTTCCCTCAATTTCAAAGCTTGGGTACAATTAGTAAGCCATAAAGGAACCGAAATATTAAAAAATCGGATATTTTGTCAATATTATCCCCCACTCATTTTGATACCCTGCTGAAATAATGAGCAATTTGGAAGATTTCTGAGTCGAACAAAAACGAAACACGCAAATTGGTTGAAAACTGAGGCCTGGGCAGAGTTGACAAGATTATGCCCGCAAACGCACTTTTTTAAGCATTAAGCCCCCCTGCCTTAAAAGGCAAAATTCGAAATTCCGGCGACGTAGTGCACAACTAGATAATTTTCGGCGTCGAATAAAAAAAATCGTTTGAAAACTTAGGCCTGTACAGATGACACAAGATTTTGTCACACATACATTTTCACGGATTTGGATTCAGAATGGTCTAAAACGGAACTTTGTGGTTATTATTTTTGACATTTTCATGTCTTTGCTTTGGCACATGAACTGAAAAATCGTCACGAAAACTAAGCAAGTCTTGCTCACGCGACCAATAAATAAATAAAATAGACTCACTGTGTTGCGTAGAGAACAATCAACTGTTTTCTTATTTTGATGCTTGGGTAGGGTAAGGGCACCAGTTATAGACACTACAACCAAAACTTTCGGGTGATTTCATGATTACTTGTTCGTGTTAAGATTTTTTCTACTTTTTCTTGCTGTGTCATGTTGATCTGGGTCTATTGAATAAATTATGTTCACACATTTCCTTAAAAGATTAGAATTTACAATTTTTCCACCGAAATTACGAAAGTGAGTTTTGTTACCACTTATTGACATGCAAAATCCAGTTTACGACACACGAAGGAACCAGTTATTGACACGACATTGAACATTGAAAATGGGTAACTTTATTTATAATATAATAAATTATAGAAATTGGTCACTGAGATTGAGACTAGTTATATATAAAATTCAACTTAATCTTTTTTCAAGTCAATTGGTATAAAATCTGAGAATTAAACTCGCTTCCGAACTTCGCTTTCGTCTCCATTGAATACTCTTTTAGGATCTTCCAATATCTCAAACAACGACTGCTCTCTCAAGTAGTCTTCTGTTCTTAGATCCATTCCTTAAATTCATCTCCTGTAACCGCAGTTACAAGGATTTTACGTATGCGCGTGCGCAGAGGCTTCTGTAAATTTTAAGGCCTTGATTTTCATTGGGGACCTACAACCTAATCCGCATAATCCCTGAAAATTTCATCGAAATCGGGTGTAAAATGTGGAAGTTATGGCCGTTACAAGGAATTCACGTTTACGCATGCGCAGTCGCTTCTATCAGTCCGAGGATAATGATTTTCATAGGGGACCGTCTACACACCAACCCGCACATCCCTGAAAATTTCATAGAAATCGGACAATAACTTCGTATAGTTATGCGCGTTACAAGGAATTCATGACAGACAGACAGACACGGAACCAAAATTGTTCTGAAAGGTCTAAAACGCAAAACGCGAGTGAAAATTTTGAATTTGGAGAACTTTTTTTTTCGTCCTTGAAAAGTGAAAACAAAGCTTCCACAACCTTGGTAGACTCGGAAGCAAAATGAGCGAACTCAATAGCTTGGTGCCAAACTTTTCCTGTAGGTACCTAAAAACAGATTTAAGAAATATAATTTTAATTTTACTGCGATTTTAGTTCTAAGTTTTTTTTCAGTACCTAGGTACCTATGTCAATAATTGGTATTTCCTGCTGTCTACATATGGAGTGGAATCCTCCAGTTATTGACTACAAATTCAACGTATTATTGACACCCCCTGTCGATTACTGGATCCCATCATAATTTTGTTACAATTTCAACACCTTTCGCTTTCAAATAAAAAACTGTGTTTAATTCGCTGAAAAACAAAGATTTCAACAAAAATCCAGTTATAGACACTGGTGTCAATAACTGGGCAAGTTGATGTATCCGAGATCCAGTTATCGACACCCTCCAAAACTCTTTGGTTTAGTTATTTTCAAGTTTTTTATAGTTAAAAAATATTAAAATACAAATAGGGTGAGTGTTACGAAAAAGATTGGCCCCTACAACCTTATAATATGATGTAAAAACATATTGTTTAGTAATGCATGCATTCCAGGGAACGTCCCTTTGGATAAGTATTGGATCAGTTTCACCAGTTGTTAAGTGATAAAACTGTTTCACTCGATGTAATTTATTTATTACTTTAGGCAAGAAATACTGACCCCCTCCCCCTCCATTATCCACCTTAACATTTCTAGCGGCATGGGAGCCTCGAATCTGAAGAGTATTTTAAAATCCATGATCTACGACACCCAACATGCGAATTCGAGTTCACCCCCCCCCCCCCCCCCCACCACCTCTCCAACGCCAACAATGGTGCCAGTCTGGCACCAAAGCGGAAATACGTCGTAACATTGAACTTTCATCTGTTAGTTTTGGTAGGCAGTCCGTCGAAGTTCACATCCGTATTCAAGGTGAAACACACAAAAAAAAAACACGAAATAAGCGGTTTATGGCATCATGGCACCATGTCCTGGCACCATGGTGGCACCACTATTAGTTCCATGGTGGTACAGAGAAAAAAATGAAAATCCGGAGGTACAATGAGTATTTTTCCTCAATTTCAAAGCTTGGGTACAACTAGTAAGCAGTAAAGGAACCAAAATATTGAAAAATCGGATATTTTGTGAATATTACCCCCCACTCGCCCCCTCCCCTTGCAAATTTTGGTACTCTGGTAAAATCATGTACAACTCGGAACTTATTTGAGTCAAACAAAAAAGAAACACGCAAATCGGTTGGAAATTGACACCTGGGCAGAGTTTACAAGATCCTGCACGCGAACGCACGTTTTTTAAGCATTAACCCCCCCTTTCCCCCTCTAAAAAGCAAAATCCAAAATTCCGGCGCCGTAGTGCACAACTAGATAGTATTCCGCGTCAAACGAAAAAAAATCCACGAAAAACGTTTGAGAACTAAGGCCTGGGCAGAGTACACAAGATTATGCCCAAAAACGCACGTTTTTCGAGCATTAACCCCCCCTTTCCTCCCCTTAAAAGGCAAAATTCGAAATTCCGGCGACGTAGTGCACAACTAGATAGTTTTCCGCGTCGAACAAAAAAAGAACCAGGAAAATCGGTTGAGAACTAAGGCCTGTGCAGAGTACACAAGATTTTGTTACACACACACATACACACACACACACACAGACATACACCTATGGGTTTTTTTCGCGGATTTGGATTCAGAATGGTCTAAAACGGATTACTGTGTGGTTATTTTTTTTTTTCTGTTGAGTGTTGTCTTCCTTCACCCCAGATCGATCGCATAAGGACGCCCAAGTCTTACTGTGGGACGTCCTAAAAATCGTGGAAGTGACTAACCTCCTTACTGAGTTGCTCAAGAAAACGTCGACAGCTGAACACGAAAAAGAAAACAAACGTAATCCCGTTGATTTTCTCCGTAGTGACATGATTTCGAGGAGAAATCGCAGCTGAGTAGTCCTAGTAATAAATTATGACCAGCCGGAATTTACTGGAGGCACCTAATTCTTATTATTTGTGCCTGAAGGCGCAACTGTCAATAACTGGTCTCGTGTCTATAACTGGTTCCCTTACCCTACATGAACTAACAACCTTACTTCACTACCTTGTTGTGTAGTGGTTGACATGAAAATGTCCCAATGTGTTGCAGACTCGTATGCAAGCATTTAAAATTGAGTTTCTTCAAAAGACTACTTTCGAATCGAGTGTGAAGCGTTTTTAGAAAAAAAATGTTGTTTTCCCAAAGCATAACCTCAAGTCAAGAACCAAGATCACCTAATATCACATTAGGAATACTTACAGGGATATTAAAATTTTTTTAGTTGGTATAATTTTTTTTTTAGTAGGTAATTGTTTTACTGTTGAGTGTTGTCCAACTTTACCCCAGATCAATCGCATAAGGGCGCCCAAGTCTTACTGCGGGACGTCCTAAAAACTGTAAAATTGATAAAATTGTGTCAAAGGAAAAATAATTCATAAAGGAAACGATTCTCGGAAAAAATTCCTCAGAAAATCTATGATTTCCTCCTCAAAGAGTGACTTTTTCGGCTGCAAGTGCGGTAAAATGAAATCAAATTTAAGAAAGGGATATCTTTACGCGATTCAGCGTGGAAAATCAGTGCGAAGTAATGCCACACTTGAGGTCTTCCTTCCATCCGATTTTCGAAAATTAGTTGAGGGAGCGTAGCTACTGGGACACCCTGCAGATACGAGGAAGTGCCACACCCATTTGTTTTAATTTAATAATGTTAATTGGATCCTTATTATTTGGGATTTCATGGATCTCATTATCCACGTTTCTGTTCTCAGGCACGCTCCTTCTGAAAAGATGAAAAGGCGTTGGCGCCAAACGCTTGGCGTTTCTGCATGCTGACTGCCCGATTCCCTCCAAGGCCTGAGGACGCGGATCTCTGATGCGCAGGTTGATCTCCCGACACCACCATCCCCGGTGGAAATTGTTGTTCAAAATATTCAACGTTCAAGCCAGATACTGTGACAGTGTCCAATTAAATTACCTGCTACCCTGGTGCCTCAATAAGTTCCCTTTTAACTAAACCAGCATCTAATATATAAAATCCTGGCATCTTTGTTTATTCAAGAGACTGCTCATTTTTAAGATTAGACTGTAAATTTGTTTAACAAGCTTCAAAGTTTGTTTGTGCTACAAGTATAAGTGTATATGAGTATTCAGGGTCATTGGTATCGATAGCAAGTTCTTCATAATTCATTCTTTGGTCATCACAGTACGCATTAGTATGTAATAATATAGACACTTTCTATGAATTTGGCCAGCCAAATACAGGTTTCAAACCTCCCCAAAGTGAAAGACATTGGCTTTTCATATCACCCTTTGGAAATCGCGATTCTGAATGTAAGTACGAGTATATCATTAAAATCCTGCACATTTTATTCAAAATTTCGACACAATTCCATTGTTAATTAGTTCATAATTTATATTCACATGCTTCTCATTATTTCATGTATTGTTTAATTTTGATGTAACAACAATCTGATACCTTCTAGATAGTTCATTCTAGGTTCACATTCCATCGAAATTCTCAATGACAAATCAGTTAGCTCCCTCCCATCTCAAGTTCGCAATCTTGGATTCGCTATTACTTAGCTCAAAATCAGTCCTTGTCTAATTCCTGTTTATACAAGGTGTCCGAGAAAGAAACGGCCAAACTTCAGGGGTCGATTCTACGAGTAATTTACAACAAAAAGTGCCCCTTAGAATTGTTTTTAGATGCTTCGTTTTCGAGTTATTTTATTTTTGTATTTTTTTCGTATGTTGAACCTTGTCTCACTAAAATGACTATAACTTCCTTATTTTCCATGCAAATTCAAATCTGATAACACCGTTGAAAAGATAATTAAATTTCCATCAGAATGAGCTACAGTACACGTTTTTTACCTCGCATCTAGTTGGATTTATCCTGGTTCAAACTTAAAACTTAGCAATTTTCGATTTTCACCCATTTCCTGTTGGGAAAAATCAATGCTGTTTTCAGCAAAACATCCTCAAAATCTCAGCTTTCCATCGGTATAATCAAAATATGTTTTACAAAGGAACTTAGGGGAGAAATTTGTGTTTGAACGCGGAAAAACGTGAATTTTTTGTAACGAAATCGAGGACTCGGGTGTCTCCTATGCCCCCTCCATCCAAGTCCTCCCGTCAAAACGTCGATTTCGTTGAAAAAAAATCACGTTTTTCCGCGTTCAAACACGAGTTTCTCCCCTAACTTCCATTGTAAAACAGTTTTTGATTCTACCGTTGAAAAGCTGAGTTTTTGAAGATGTTTTGCTGAAAAACGCATTGATTTTCTTCAACAGGAAATAGATAAAAATCTCTTGAGAATTTCAAAAAACTCGAAAATTGCACAGTTTTAAGTTTGGACTAGGAAAAATCTAACTAGATGCGAGGTTAAGAATGTGTACTTTAACTCATCTTATTGGAAATTTAATGCTCTTTTTAACGGTGTAATCAGATTTGAATTTCCATGAAAAATAAGGGAGTTATAATCATTTTAGTGAGACAAAGTTCAACAAACGAAAAAAATCTTAAAAGTGAAATAACTCGAAAACGAAGCATCTTAAAAAATTTCTAGGGGGCACTTTTTGATGCAAATTGCTTGTAGAATCGACCACTGAAGTTTGACCGTATCTTTCTCGGACTCCCTATATAGTGCCGAATACTTCTCTAATTTCGAAAGGGCAAAATTACAATTATAATGTAAGTAAGCCGAAAATGCAGGCGCATATGTCGAGTTCTAGTGGAGTTCTTATGTCGAGTTCTAGTGGAGTTCTTATGTCGAGTTCTTACTGGCAAAAATGGCTTCGCATCGTTGTCACTTGGGACCAGTTTTCCAATTTTGTAAATAAATCACCCCCCAATTCGTTGCGCCTTATAAATTCAATGTTATCGAGTGTAATTTATTATTATTTGTACGTATTTATACAGTAAGTTGTAATATATGATGTTGCGCTCAATATGTGGTAACTTGGATAATTGGATATTGTTTATAAGTTATATTTTTTGTTTTCTTAAGTATTGTTGTAGGATATTATAACGGAATTTAATTTATTATAATTATTTTTGTAAAATTGAATGAATGGACAACATTGAACTTGTGTAATTTTGATTTGTTGGACTGTTGAAGATAGTGTTGCGGTGGAAGATTAATTACAAAATATCGTTGCATCTCCGAATCAAATGAAATCCGTATGAAGACCTCGGAGGTTAAGCGGGGTAAGTCCACTTTTTCACCTCGAGATATTTGAAACTCTAAGGTTGCTTCCTCCACGTCTACTTAAAATGATCTTTCTTTCCCTTTAATTTATGGAATCGGATTTTTAGCTCTGCTAGTTGGCTGAACAAGTTATGAAACGTAGTACCGAAATTGATAGCTTTTGTTGAGAAAATTAATAAATGCGTGAACATTGAAAGCAAGAAGAAAGTAAAAGGCAGTACCCGTAGAGGAGGTGGCAACTCCCGCTAGGCGCGCTGGTGGTAGAAGTAGTTTCCGGTTCGTACAATAGAGTGCTCTGATTAAAATTACCTTGGAGAGATCACACATCAACTTTTTACATTAAATGTAAAAATGTAAAATTTTTCTTCTGTCGGTGGGAGAAACGACTTTGGGTTTTTTGGGTCCTTTTTGTAACAGAAAAAAGGGACTTTCCGACATTATCTCATATCAGACAGAAGACGTATCATCCAACTCAACAACATAATTAATTAATGTTGAAAATAATTATCAATGACACTCAAAAAAGGTTGATGTGATCTCTTCAATAGGGGTATTCATGGTCTGATTCGATCTTTGTAAACTCGAGGGTCTCATGAGGCTCCCACATTTTCTCCCGTCGAATCGTCGTAAATCGAATTGTGCTTAGCGCTCCTTGCGGCACAAGACGATAACCAAGTCAGTGTCAAAAGAACCGCATGTTCATTAATTTCCTTTACCCCAGAGGTTCCTAATAAAATCCTTTAACAAAGTTCCTGGTACATGAACGAAAAAATCTACGGCTAGAATTAAAAAAGGATCATGCTTCTTTCGTTTTTTTTTATTTTTTTATCAGAGCACTCTATTGTACGTAAGAGAAACTACTTTTACCACCAGCGCGTCTAGCGGGAGTTGCCACCTCCTCTACGGATACTGCCTAGTGAAGACAGCTCATTAGAAACATTCCAACAAGTAGGTATACGTCAATAATTTAGCGAGTTGTGTTTAACACTCGTTAAAACTCGTACGTTCTCGCCAGATCTCGTGACTAAAGAAATTTCCACAACTACTTACCTACCTGCCTACTAGGTAGTTCTGGAAATTCCTCGCTTCACCACTAGATCAGGCGAGTATTCAGTGTTATCCCACAAGTGACAATCTTGCCAGAGTTTTCAATTGATGAACAATAGAAATTATTGATAAATATAGTTCAATAAATGGAAAAAGGCGAACACTTGCCTTATAGTACAGAACACGTGTTTATTGAACTCATAATCTAAATTTTCTCCCGTTTTTCTTCTTCTCTACCTTTAAGACAGACTCTCCTGTGATTTTTGACTCGAAATAAGTGATTTCGGAAGTTTCCTCCGCAATATTTTTCTGTTTTGAGGCTGTCAAAAATAACACCTCGTGTAGACTTACCTCGTTTCTGCCAGAGGTCTTCTCGGAATAGCTTCCTTGTGGTATTGACGTACCAAATTTCAAAAAATGCAAATGTACCAAAATTTGTACGTATGAATTTAGAGTTATAGGAAAAAAATTTGTTTTCCATTTTAAAAAAATTAATTTTTGAAAATTTTTATTCAAAGAATTTAAATTTTTAATCTAAGTTTTTGATTTTAAAAAAGCTAATTTTGGACAATTTAACAAATTTAAATATTTGACATCTAAAACAATTTAATTTTTTTAATTAAAAAAATCTTTTATTCTTTGAATTTGAAAAATATAGGTAGTTATCTATATAATTATTTCAATTACATAATAAATGCAAGTTTTTTTTGTATTCCAAAATTTTTCTATTTTTCTGGAAATTATTTCATTTGATTTTAAAATGCTAAAGAATCGTCCCTCTTTTTCCACGAAATCGGGACACTGGTGAATCACGCATTCAAATTTTTGAAAGAGAATAAAGAGAATTCATGCTTCAATTTTTTGAAAATTCCATCGCTTTGTGGTTCATTGTTATTGTTGTCTCTAAACATTTTTTTTTTAAGATCACAGTCTTTGTAGTTGATTATTGTTTCACGCAGTTTTCCTAGTTTTATGAAATCGAACTTCATTGAAGGCACTATCTTCATGCCGCGATCGAAAATGTCACTTTTTATTTTTTTTAAAAGACAGAATGTTTGTGATTGAAATGATTGTGTAATGATTGAAAATTGTGGCCTAAACAGTCGTTGTAAATAAACTATTGATTTCATGACGACTTTTCTTGAACTCCAACCTTCCCACAAGTTGCTATGTAATGAGCGAGAACTAGTTTCTCAAGCCACCAAATCGCAGCAATCCTTGTCGGGTCTCACCGCTACCTCCCGCCACTTCAAAGAACTACCATTCCTGATTACCATAACTACCATTACGAAGATTGTTGTCTCGTGTAATATAGCAATATGATATTATCATATAATAATATCATATGATAATATCATGATAATATTATCATCATGAACCAGTGACGATTTTGGATATCAGCTTTGAAACCGAATGACTGGACACGTTTCGCAACATAAAACGACACTTGGCATCATTTTCACGTCCGTAACTGTTCAGAGAGAAAACAATAAGAAAAACGAAAACATATTATGAGAAACGAATACAGTCAATTGGGGTAACTTTGAACCACTTTACTTTTTCACTTCATTTAACGCTTACAATTTTATAAAAATGTGTAGTTCCTCAACAGAATAATTAAAAGCAAGATGAGACCTTCATGTATTAGCCAAAACATCTGGAAAGGAGAAAATGTGCGCCGCGTGCGAACAATAATATTCATCTTTCCAAGTGATTATCAGTGCCCAGTTTTGATAGCCAGTTTTCGTTTCGTTATTAGGAATATCTGCTCCTAAGGTGTGTGTAACATTTTGATTCCATGGTTACTATTTGTATTTCTAGTTTTGGGATTACTTGCGAGTAGATTTCATTTTCCAAGCGAACTAATCACGAAACTTTGAAGCCACCTCCAAAATGAGGTAAAATCTTTGAGCAGGTGCAAAGTTGGCCATTTATGTTAAGGACGTGGAGACGCATAAATCACATTCAGTTTTTCTCCTATGAAATCAAACTTCAGGTCCAAAATTGCACCAGGTGGAACAATATTGCTGAAGGCGACATCGGACTTCCTTGTGTAGGGGTAGCCACATTTATTTTTTTGATGATCTAAACTTTTTTTTGTGGAAATCGAAGTAGACAGTCAAGTATTTTGTTGATGAAAAAAAAATAATAATATGTAAGGGAAATTGGTGTTTTAAGAGGAAATTGTCCAGGCTCTTTCTGGACTCAGAATCAAGCCGAGATTATTTTTCAATTGCCGAGTTATAGGAAACCACCCCACCTCTTCTGAGTCATACTCAATGTATGCCAAATTTAATCTACTCTCTACTGATGTAAGGTGTTTTTGCCTAAATATCAATGAAGCATCCGAAATTTAGCAGTTTACAGACAAAAACCAGAGGTGGTTCAAAGTTATCCTGAATGCCTGGTTAACTTTGAACCACCCTAAAAACAAGAATTTCGAGTATTAACCAGAAAGTTTTTGTAAAAAATCTTTTATTGTGCAACATTTGGACCAATTACTTCCCGTTTTCGACATAAAAGGCCGGAAAAATTGAATTTTAACACAATGCGTAGCCAAAATTATTGAAAAGTGGTTCAAAGTTACCCTAATTGACTGTACCTACGTTTACGAGACAACAATCTTTAGAATGTTTGTTAAGGTAATCAGGAATGGCAGTTCGTTGAAGTGGCGGGAGGTAGCGCTGAAACCCGACAAGGATTGTTGAGGGCTAGACTCTCATCCAAATCGCATGTTGATAATGCTTCGATCCTGAATGGGAATAGGGTGTGCGCCTGGGTAGGAAAAACTGTTTATTGTTATTTTTGATCTAAGGTAGACCTCATTCTGAGAATTTTGGCACCAACCGCGACCTTCTAGCGTGTGTAAATCTTTTCCTATGAATTTTTAAAGTTTCAACCGTTTATGACGTCACAGTGGGCTGGGGGTCCCACCCAGGCGAGAGGGCGTCATAAACGGTCGAAACTTTGAAAAATCATAGAAACAAATCTACTCACGCTAGAAGGTCGCGGTTGGTGCCAAAATTCTCAGGATGTAGTCTACTTTCGATTAAAAATCTAAAAAAAAATCAAGGCGCACCCCCCATTGACTTTGGCCGCTTAACTTGTTGGTAACTATCGGCAAACTCTAAGGGATGAAAGATAGGGGATGCAAATGTTTAAAACGCCCTAAATTCTTTTTTTTAACGCCCATTTGATTGGCAATTTGTGTGGCTCGTTTTATTCCTTCAAGCAGCTGTAACAAAGAGCTTCCCAAAAAGGTGCAATAATATTTGCTATCATATTATGATAGCAAATGACTGGGTGTTGTGAAAAAGCGTGTTATGAATTCTTTTTGAGATCAGACACAACAACGTCTAAACCATAATCCATTTAAAATGTATCACAATCTCGTTGATAGAATGGGGCCACGCAGAAGCTTAAAATTTGAAGCTAAAAATATAAACACGACTATGAATCGCCAATTGAATTTCAGTTTCAAAAGAGATCAAATCGCCCCCTCAAACAATATTGTTTCATTTTTCCATCTTCAGCCATAAACCGGCGTAGGTATTGGTGTGTAAAAATAATTTCAAAAAATATAATATATGTAGGTAATGATCTATTATTACTACTAAAAATGCATATTATCTAGGTAAAAACACATATTATGTAGGTAATGATCTATTATTACTACTTTTTGGGCCTCAATCAAGAATTGTGTTGGAAAAACCCACGACAGATTAGAAAGTAATCATCAAAACGCCTCCAATTACCCTGCAAATTGGATGGAACGAACATTTACTTTTTGAGTATGCGCAGTGGCTACCAACTATCTCGTAAGGTACCATTTAAAAAGCTAGGAACCCTTGCCATTCCTGATAATTCAGTTGTTACCATTTTATCACCAGTGTCACCGAAAACATCTCTGGAACTCCTCAGCTGGTCCAAAATGTCACCGGAGTAACCCAAATTAAATTGCTATTTTAAATTGTTGTAAGTCTCCAAGTAGAGTTGTGACATACATTTCCAAGGAAATCGATGAAAAAATGTTCAAATTTGTTGTCATAACATCATTTTGGTTTATTATTTTCAATAAAGAACCTTTGGGATCGACCAAGAAACATGTTTTAACACCCCCTCAAAATTTGTTGGTTTACGTTTCAAGGCACGTAGAATCCAAAAATCGAATAAAAATTTGGCCGTCCGTCCGCCGTACGCGGCACTTTCCCTACTTAGCATTGACCGATTTTGATGAAATATAGTATGTGGGCTCCATTTGGGGTCTAGTTGTGCCCCGAAGCTTTTGGTTGATGTCAATCACTTCTAAGGATTAAAATGGTGGTTGGTGGTGATAATGGCAAAGCCGAGTTCTTTGCAGATGAGTGATCTATATAGAAAAATAATAAACCTTTGTCTAATGATTTGCAGCGATTTTGACTTCTAATAACTCACATAATATGGTTTAAAAAACGTCTGCCAAGTGGGTGTGGCACATAGCTTCCTCGTATCCATAACCCGATTGTATAGATGATCCGATGCATAGTAGATAATCTCAAAACATCACAACATCAAAACAAGATAATCTGTAACATCCTTGAAAATTGTATTGAAATCGGATGGAAAATGTAGAAGTTCTGGCCGTTACAAGGAAATTCACGTTTGAGCATGCGCAGTGGCTACTATCAGTCCGAAGGTGATGATTCTCATAGGGGACCATCTACAACCTGATCCACATAATCCCTGAGAATTTCATCGAAACCGGATGGAGAACGTGGAAGTTATGGCCGTTACAAGGAATTCACGTTTGCGCATGCGCAGTGGCTACTATCAGTCCGAAGGTGATGATTCTCATAGGGGACCATCTACAGCCTAATCCGCATAACCCCTGAAAATTTCATTAAAATCGGGTAGAAAATGTGGAAGTTATGGCCGTTACAAGGAATTCACGTTTGCGCATGCGCAGCGGCTACTATCAGTCCGGGGGTGATGATCTTCATAGGGGACCATCTACAACCTGATCCTCATAATCCCTGAGAATTTCATCGAAACCGGATGGAGAACGTGGAAGTTATGGCCGTTACAAGGAATTCACGTTTGCGCATGCGCAGTGGCTACTATCAGTCCGAAGGTGATGATTCTCATAGGGGACCATCTACAACCTGATCCACATAATCCCTGAGAATTTCATCGAAACCGGATGGAGAACGTGGAAGTTATGGCCGTTACAAGGAATTCACGTTTGCGCATGCGCAGTGGCTACTATCAGTCCGAAGGTGATGATTCTCATAGGGGACCATCTACAGCCTAATCCGCATAACCCCTGAAAATTTCATTAAAATCGGGTAGAAAATGTGGAAGTTATGGCCGTTACAAGGAATTCACGTTAGCGCATGCGCAGCGGCTACTATCAGTCCGGGGGTGATGATCTTCATAGGGGACCATCTACAACCTGATCCTCATAATCCCTGAGAATTTCATCGAAACCGGATGGAGAACGTGGAAGTTATGGCCGTTACAAGGAATTCACGTTTGCGCATGCGCAGTGGCTACTATCAGTCCGAAGGTGATGATTTTCATAGGGGACCATTTAAATACTAGTCTGTAACATCCCTGAAAATTTCATTGAAATCGGATGGAAAATGTAGAAGTTATGGCTGTTACAAGGAATTCACGTTTGCGCATGCGCAATCGCTTCTATCAGTCCAGGAATGATGATTTTCATAGGGGACCGTCTACACACCAACCCGCACAATCCCTGAAAATTCCATAGAAATCGGACAATAAAGGCCCGATCACACAGGACGCGTTATAACGCGGCGCTCAGGGAACGCGCGTTCTCCCCGACGTTTGGCGATATAGCTACGTCATACACATCGCGTTATATCGCGCGTCATTTCGGCCTAGAACCCAGCATTGTGATAGTGTACTCCATAGTGCTCTCCTCTTTCTGTATCTTCTGACTTTCACATAAAGCTATGATAACTTCTAGTGATTCTGATGAGGAAGAAGCTCATCTTTTATTAGTTTTATTAGACGGCAAAAATAGACGGCATTGGGTGCACCCAATCAATAAAAAGAGACAAGATTTTGGGGAATACCACCGTCTATGTCGGGAGCTGCGATCACATGAGGATCGTTTTGAACTTCTTGAATGAGAGCTTCTGTATCCTCACTCATCTTGAAATAAACTCCTTGAAAAACGAGGATAACGCCCTCAGCGCGCGTTACTTTTGTAAATTTGTACAACCGGAACGCGTGACGTCGCGTTACTGAAAGTATCGCGGCGTCTTAACGCCGCGTGTGTGGCGGGGATGATGCAACTGCATTGCATACAACTGTAACGCCGTAACGCGACGTTACTCAAAAGCCTAACGTCGCGTTATAACGCGTCCTGTGTGATCGGGCCTTAAGTTCGTATAGTTATGCGCGTTACAAGGAAATCATGACAGACACACAGACAGACAGACACGGAACCAAAATTGTTCAGAAAGGTCTAAAACGCAAAACGCGAGTGGAGATTTTGATTTTGGAGAACTTTTTTTCTTCGTCCTTGAAAAGTGAAAACAAAGCTTCCACTACCTTGGTAGACTCGGAAGCAAAATTCAGCTTTATTCATTAATTTTGCTTCCGAGTCTACCAAGGTAGCGGAAGCTCTGTTTTCACTTTTCGAGGACGAAAAAAAAAGTTCTCCAAAATAAAAAATTTCACTCGCATTTTGCGTTTTAGTCCTTTCTGAACAATTTTGGTTCAGTGTCTGTGTGTCTGTGTGTCTGTCTGTCATGATTTCCTTGTAACGCGCATAACTATACGAAGTTATTGTCCGATTTCAATGAAATTTTCAGGGATTGTGCGGGTTGGTGTGTAGACGGTCCCCTATGAAAATCATCATCCCCGAACTGATAGAAGCGACTGCGCATGCGCAAACGTGAATTCCTTGTAACGGCCATAACTTCTACATTTTCCATCCGATTTCGATGAAATTTTCAGGGATGTTACAGATTAGTATTTAGATGGTCCCCTATGAAAATCATCACCTTCGGACCAATAGTAGCCACTGCGCATGCGCAAACGTGAATTCCTTGTAACGACCATAACTTCTACATTTTCCATCCGACTTCAATGAAATGTTCAGGGTGCTATGCATCGGATCATCTATACAATCGGGTTATGGATACGAGGAAGCTATGTGCCACACCCACTTGGCAGACGTTTTTAAAATGCAATTTAATTTTGGTTACTTCGGTGACACTTTGGGACAGCTGTGGAATCCCTAAGATGTTTATGGTGACACTAGTGACACCGTGGTTCAATTGGTTGTAATTTTGAACGGAAACTAAGTTGTACTTGTTTTAAGGGTTAACGAGTTATGCTTGTTATAGGGTGCCCATGCGCAGAGGCTGCTATCAATCCGGGAGTAATGGAATTGATTGATACTAACCTGCTCAGACCCTGAAAATTGCATCGAATTCTGACAGTAACTTTATTTAGTCATGCCGGTTCAAGAATTGTTGTATGACAGTCACACGGAACTATGGAAATTGCTCAAGAAAGTCTGAAACGTAGAGAGCGGTTTGAAATTTTGATTTTGAAGATTTTTTTTCATTTCCGAAAAGTGAAAACAATGTTTCCTCTGCCTTGAAAAGTTTTTGGAAAAATACCGAAAGTCATTAAGTAGGTAGGTATTATTCACTTAATTGAACGGAAATTGAAGGTACCCCATAAAACACCTTCGCCTCTTCATCGTACACGCTGTGGATGGGAAGATGGATCCTGCGAGAAGACGAGGGAAGGAAACTCCGGGGTGCACTCGAGACCCTTCGAATCAAGGTGAAGGTGGGAACGAGAAGTCGTTTGTCTTGGTAGCTCCGTGTTGGTGACACTATATTAATATGCGGCCATCTCGCCGCCCTCGTGCGGATTTTCGCCCTCCAGCATCGGGATAAATCACGCTACAACTTTTCACGAAGACAACTACTAGGGGTCCCTCAAGATATACGGCAGTATTAAAACAATTAACTGGAGGGAAGGGTCCCGCTGGCAGCCAAAGATGGCATTGCCAGAAGCTAAGAGCGTAGCTGTTAGGATATTCTATGGACAGAAGCTCTATTTGTTCGCTTCAAAGTTGGTCTTTTGGGTGGTCAAGATCGAAATGATACAAAAGTCAGGCCTCATAGCTGTACACGCTTCACCACTTATTGACATTTTTACATGGATGTATCTTTTGGCGGGGGTCCAGGCTATGGAAACATGCTACATGTTTCATGATTATACATTTTTAAAATCAAATTTTTCCGTTCTGGTACTTCTGCGCGTCGATCCAACACCACCAAATACTGAAGAAAACCAATCAGCCAATCAACTGATCCTGAACGCCGGGTAAGGAGGCTACCCTCGCTACTGGTTCAGATAGGCAGTCTGCTTTGGGGAGTCACTGCGAACGTTATTGCCCTCGTTTACATTCGCCCTTGGATGTTGAAAAAAAAATCCCAAATTGAAAACTTTGTGCCACCTTCGTCAACTTGGGTCTCCACGAAGGCTGCAGGCTCAGTGAAGATCTGTGGACGAATCTGGATCAGCAAGAAGTCAAGCGTCTGCTCTCCTATCGAAGAATTAAGGAAAACAAACTTCAAATTGGCTGTTATGCTCCTACCAATGTGCTGAGCATCCGTGAGTGGCACTACTCGTGACTCTTCTCTCTTTGACAACGAAAATTTAGATGTATTACAATTTAAAAATCTAGAGCCCCTTAGGAAACTAGGTAGTAATAATTTATTAAACAAGCGTGATTAATAAAATTTTCTTAATTGTGCAAAAAAATGTATTTTTATTCACTCTAGGGGTGGGACATCGATGACGTGAAACATCGTTGACTCAACCAACGATGTTTTTTGATATCGATGTTTCTAGAGCCCAACATCGATGTTATCACCGATAAATCAATAATACCACATTCTGATAGGTAATTAAAAAATATGCTAAAATTATTACACAACGTTTTCTTTTGCTTCCGAGTCTACCAAGGTAGCGGAAGCTTTGTTTTCACTTTTCAAGGATGAAAAAAAAAGTTCTCCAAAATCAAAATTTCCACTCGAGTTTTACGTTTCAGACCTTCCTGAACAATTTTGGTTCCGTGTCTGTGTGTCTGTCTGTCTGTCTGTGTGTCTGTCATGAATTCCTTGTAACGCGCATAACTATCGAAGTTATTGTCCGATTTCTATGAAATTTTCAGAGATTGTGCGGGTTGGTGTGTAGACGGTCCCCTATGAAAATCATCATCCCCGGACTGATAGTAGCCAATGCGCATGCGCAAACATGAATTTACTTGTAACAGCCATAAATTCTACATTTTCCATCCGATTTCAATGAAATTTTCAGGGATGTTACAGATTAGTATTTAGATGGTCCCCTATGAAAATCACCACCTTCGGACTGATAGCAGCCACTGCGCATGCGCAAACGTGAATTTCCTAGTAATAGCCATAACTTCTACATTTTCCATCCGATTTTAATGACATTTTTAGGGATGTTACAGATTAGTATTTAGATGGTCCCCTATGAAAATCATCACCTTTTGACTGATAGTAGCCACTGCGCATGCGCAAACGTGAGTTTCCTCGTAACGGCCATAACTTCCACATTTTCCATCCGATTTCAATGAAATTTTTAGGGATGTTACAGATTAACTTGTTTCGATGTTTTAAGATTAACTACTATGCATTGGATCATCTACACAATCGGGTTATGGATACGAGGAAGCTATGTGCCACACCCACTTGGCAGACGTTTTTGTATAGATACATTTTTCTTTCTACTATACAGAACACGACTTTTTCATGAATACAACACACCTACCTGCCATATAATCACACAAAGTTAACAATGAAGTTTATTTTGACAGAAAGTACCCATCAGCAAAATATCGTGATTCGATAGTACTTTCATAACGAAATTTGGTTCTTGATTACTGAGGAAGTACAACTTACTGAGTGATAAATATGACAACTCGATTCAAGAAAGGAATTAAAAAATAATTAGAAATTTTTTAAAATTTCATTTTAGTGAGAAAAACATGGATGTGGCAAGGAATAAAATCGATAACATTGCTAACATCGATGTTGCTCGATGTTCGGTGATACCGAGATCTCTCAACATCGATGTTTTAACATCGAACATAGAACTAGCAAGTACGCCCCCATTCCCTGATGAATTCACTCAAATAGGTAATTAATATCAGAGTATGTACTGTAAATGTTTCATCTTGCAGCTTTGTTTGAGATTCAATATTCTACTACCATCAACTTCAAATTAAATTTGATATACCTTTTGTATCAGCGATGAGAGCTAGTTTCAGTCTTGGAGCGTGTCGTTTCCTTCAACTGGCTGTGAATTATTGACTTGAAGCTGACTAGAAGAAGCGACGCCGGTAATTGATTACGAAAAAATCCAAGTCCAAATAGGAAGCCTCAAAAGTGCCTCACTTAGTTCGGAAGCACCTGACTAATTCATTTCCAGTGAAAGAAACTCGGGCGCCTGCTATGATAATGTTTGGTACCTCTTTTTTACCGTTTTTAAGCACACCCCGATGATTAGGGGTGGGTCAATGTTTGTTTAGGACGGATTTATTGACCGGGGGCACCTTCTTTGAATGAGGACAATACGCCTGCGAAAAAAGAGAGGCAACTCAGAAAAACAATCGGAGAGTCACTCCAAGGGGATTGGTGGCTCTTGAGGCGAGTAACAGTCTAACAATTAAAAAGATGGGTGGTTTGGGGGTCTCGCTCCCGCAGTTAGGAGATTTATGGCGGTGGAAAAAGTGTAAAATTATCATGAAGAAACGATCACCTGGAAGACAATTTTCGGTAAGTTATGGCTGCAGCCGTTATCTTTTGGAACAATTATGTTGGAGGAGCCATACCGAAGGCGCCTCTTTCGGGTGGATTTTTTTGTTTTTTTATTTTCTCGGCCGTAGACTTCTTCTAGACTTGTAGAAGGTGTTGTAGATGAGGCGCGTGCCCGATTCCGTGGGGGTACCAAATATATATCGCTCATATACCTCGAAAACCTCGTAAGTCTGATAAAGATATATTCTGATAGAGGAAGAGAGTCTGCGATCCCTCGCAAAATCTCTCGTGTGCAGACCAAACCGTTTTACCGCAATCAGCTAGGAAAAACTTGTAAATCACAGGTCCTTCCAGATCGGTACGAATACCTTGTAAGTCTGTGTTTCGCCGTAGAGGAAGGTGTTGCTTCCCGCTGGATTCGGAAAAAGGAACGAACTTTTATGTTGAACGAACGAGAAAAATCCATAGAAGCAGACTTACCTACTGTCCACCGATGAAAAGAATGAACGCGAGGACCCCACGGAATCCTAAACTGAAAACATCCGTTCAACCTCCTCCTAGCTTGTCACTCGTCCAAGGAAATCCCATTTTCGGTCACTTCCGCTCAAATCCTTTACCTGACTTTTCGCTAGGTAGGTTTGGGTGAAAATGAAGAATGATATTCATAAAGGGAAGGAATACGGGTGGTGATTTATCACTTGAACGCCTTCAAGAATTCACAATGGAAGCTGTGGAGTATGACTGGAAATCATAAGTGGGCCACATCAAGAAGATCGAGAATGATTATTGGTGGAGTGCCACGCACGGCACGTGGACGGCAAAATCAATAAAAGTGGCAAGAAGTCTAAAAAAATCACCAAAAATCGAAATATTAGTTTGAAGAACTTTGTCTGCCAAACCTACATGTGAACTTCACTCGTTTTTGTTAAGAAAAATGAATCGATGAGAAAAAATATTGTAATGAAAATTCAAAGTCGTACAGCACGACCGCATGAGCGAATTTTTTTAAAACGTTATTAAAAAACAACTTTTGAATTTTTAGCCATTTTCTGACGTTTTTAGTGGGTGTAGAGCCCTTTTATGCTATGTGAGAACACATTTGCGCATGAAAATGTGAAACAATCCTGTTTGCAGCCCACGAACTTATCCACTCATTATGAATTTTGAGATTTTTGGTATTATGTAAGACATTTTTAAGCAATTTCTAATCACATTTTTCAATGTTTTGAGAACTTTTTTGCGTACTTTAATTTACAACTACCTATTCAATTAATGGCCTAGAAACTTTTTCTACACATAAATTTGCTTCCATTTAAAATATTTAATCTTTATGGCTATTTTAGCGATTTTGTAAAGCAAATTTTTGAAATTTAATCAATTTTGGTTTATTATTTTCAATAATGAACCTTTGGAATCGACCAAGAAAAAAAAATTTTAACACCCCCTCAAAATTTGATGGTTTACGTTTCAAGGTACGTAGAATCCAAAAATCGAATAAAAATTTGGCCGTCCGTCCGCCGTCCGCCTACGGCTACGTTTACACTGGAGCCGGAATTCGGCCGATTTTTCATTCTGCAGAGTACGGCCGTTAACGGCAGACATGGGGCGAGTGAACTAAAGTAGAAAGTTCAATGGAATTCGGACGAAGTGTTTACACTATGCCCGACTTGCTCGGTCGAACTCCGCCAAACTCCGCCGAGCTCTTCCGTCTTCCGATTCCGAACCAAATAGTTTTGTTTTGTTCGGCCGAATCAGCCGATTTTATGCAGCGTCTTTTGTGAAACATCTCAAAAATTAGATGGGTGATGGGGGGGTTCCCGCTTTTTGATTATCAGGAATCACCTTAGGGTAACTACGTCCATCTAGTACAGTTAATGTAAGTACAGTCAACGCAGCATTTTTACGGATATCTTTCTAGTTTGAGAAAATCAAATTTATTTTGAAACAATAACTTTGAAGTTAATGAAAGTCAAGTGTAACGACATCATAAAGACGTCACAGCAAGGCGTTCTCAACGTCACAGCAAGCCTCTTTTCTGGAGAAATACAAATCCGGAAATTAGAAAATTTCTCCACTCGCCTTCTGATAGCACTCAGAATGTGAAAAAAAAGTCTCTGGAGTCATCCGGAAATACTCGCGAAACTTGATTGGTTGTTCTAGCAATTGGGGGAACAAGGTATGGAACTCTCCGGATGATTCTCTTTCCATAAAAATGTCATTCGCCCATTCCCGACGCTCAACCAACAACATATAAAATAAAATAAAATAAAATTTTATAATATTTTATAAATAAAATAAAATTATCTCAATAGTGAGTTTTCAGTTAGAAATTCTAACGCTGCTAAATCTTCCATACTATACGACGGGCTCGGGGCAACTGACGAAAATCGGTAGAATCGTTTGAAAAATCGGGTCTAGTTAGACACTTCAGTCGGGGAATCGGTGGAATCGGCAGAGCTGGAGTTCGGCCGAGTAAAAAATCGGGTCCAGTGTAAACGCACCCGTACGCGGCACTTTTGCCACTTAGCATTGACCGATTTTGATGAAATTTGGTATGTAGGCTCCATTTGGGGTCTAGTTGTGCCCCGAAGATTTTGGTTGATGTAGGTCACTTCTAAGGGTTCCAAAATCAATTTTGAAATTTTCAAAACGCCCTAACTCAAAAATTTCGATATAAAGGTATTGTTTTTCCTTCAATTTAAGATTCTATAGAATTTTTAGAATTTTTTGAGACCACCCGGAGCTCTGTAGGACAAACCGTTCGCTCACTACGAGAATTTAAAGTTTGGACGTACGATAAATCAGAAACACGAGTGTGAATCGCAAAAGAGGCCTAATCTCCGTTCAAATTTTAGCTGACCGAAATGCGATCGATGTTTTTCTTCATGTTGGATGGTTGGTGGCTTTGCAGACGAGTGATCTATAAAGAAAAATAAAAAATAATAAACCATTGTGTAATAATTTGCAGCGTTTTGGTTTTAAAAATGGTAAAATTTAGGAATGCCCATAAACGGATTTCTATAGAGAAACGTTTCGAGAATATTTTTCTACAAATTTGAGGCCAATGCGAATACCCAAATTTTGTTTTATAATTTTCAATGAACCTTTGGAATCGACCAAGAAAAAAACGTTTTTTAACACCCCCTCAAAATTTGTTGGTTTACGTTTCAAGGTACGTAGAATCCAAAAATTGAATAAAAAAGAATTTGGCCTTACCTAGTACTAGGAATTCTATTCCATGCTGACTTTCGCATTGCAAAATGTGGCAGACTTACTGTTTGCAGATAGAAAGAATGCGGATGCTTTTGTGAGGTGTCCTTGTGTATTGCAGTCCCAAAAACATAGTCCTTCTATCTGCCATTCGAGGTAGGAAAAATGAGACAGAGGGTTGTTGACTACCGACCGATGATGGATTGGAAGGATTGAGCGACTCGAGTAGCTCGATGCCTGGATTACGATTACTGAGGCACTTCCCTTTCCCCAGCCCGACTCAACAGGCTACCTAAGATTTTGGAACAGGTAGTCATCTATGTTAGCAGGTTTACCCTTCGGGAAATTGACCAGCCGCATTCTTTCTACCTGCGAAGTTCGCAGTGCGAACAGTACACGCTCGATTTTCGGATTCTACGTACCTTGAAACGTAAACCAACAAATTTTTAGGGAAAATCGTCGCAATTTTTTGTTCATGAAAAAAATACTTACCTGTAAATAAAAAGTTTTCAAGCTAGCGCATTTTGAAAATATTTTCCCCGATTTTTCACCCCCTAGAAGTGGCCGAAAACCCTCGGGGTTTTCTAGACCCCAAATTTCTTCAAAATTAGTCCGCGGGAACCGGGCAAAGTGCCGCGTACGGCGGACGGAACGATCAATTTTCAATCGATTTTTGGAATCTACATCCTCCCCCCCCCTTCCTCGATTCCAAAGGGTTCATTATAGAAAAAAAAATTAAAAAAAAGGAACCTCTAAATCAACTTTTCAATTATTATTCCTGGTAAGGTGGTCAGAAATTTGGCGTTTTATTGAGAATGACCGAATTGACATCACATTACGCTCTACATACACTATCGCCCTAGTGTTAGAAGAGAGATTTTCCATAATTAATATTTTTTTTATTCGGGTGTTTTTTTCAATGTAGACGACATGAATGAGGTAATCCCAAAATACCCCCGACGTGTTTTACCGGGTCAACAGCCTCGAGTCCTTGTCGTCCCCTCGTCATATTTAACGACTGTAATTTGAAACCACTTGCGGCAATAATGCAGAAATAATGGCTGGTTATAAGGGAGGTGAGTCTTCCCTCCAAGGGAAAATGTGCGTTCGCATTTATTTTTACGACGGTTCATGAATTATTTTGTTTTTCCCTCAAATCAAAGGCCTTGGGACTCGTATGGTACCGAGCGAACGGGTTCGAGAGATTTTCTGGATGTTGTGTTTGATGCGGGTGGGTTCATAGGCCAGTAGATTTGAACACAAAAATTATATAGTTTCAATCAGAGGTGGGCGTAAGGTAGATTCGTACTATCAAAACGAGTTGGAATTCATTTTATTATTTTTTTCGGTGGACACGTAGAAATACTTGTACCTAATTTGTATTTTTACGTATATTTATGTTAAAATGTTCATTAAATTGAACAAAAAAGCAAATTTTTAATATTTAATTTTGCTTCCGATTCTAAAAAGGTAGAGGAAGCTTTGTTTTCACTTTTCAAGGATGAAAAAAAGTTCTCCAAAATCAAAATTTTCACTCGCGTTTTGCGTTTTAGACCTTTCTGAACAATTTTGGTTCCGTGTCTGTCTGTATGTCTGTGTGTCTGTCATGAAATCCTTGTAACGGGCGTAACTATACGAAGTTATTGTCCGATTTCGATTAAATTTTCAGGGATTGTGCGGGTTGGTGTGTAGACGGTCCCCTATGAAAATCATCATTCCCGGACTGATAGTAGCCACTGCGCATGCGCAAACGTGAATTCCTTGTAACGGCCATAACTTCCACATTTTCCATCCGATTTCAATGAAATTTTCAGGGATTTTTGATATTAACCACTATGCATCGGATCATCTATACAATCGTGTTATGGATACGAGGAAGCTATGTGCCACACCCACTTGGCAGACTTTTTGTTTTCATTTCACTGGTATTTAGGTCGCTAAACTCAAATTTGATGTTGAAAATTCATTATGAACAGATTTCGATGAAATTTGGTATGTGGGCTCCATTTGGGGTCTAGTTGTGCCCTGAATATTTTGGTTGATGTAGGTCACTTCTAAGGGTCAAAAAATGAATTTTGAAATTTTGAAAACGCCCTAACTCGAAAAATGTTGTATAAAGGTATTGTTGTTCCATCAATTTAAGATTCTATTGAATTTTTGGAATTTTTTGAGACCACGCGGAGCTCTGTAGGACAAACCGTTCGCTCCCTACGAGAATTTAAGGGTTTTACGTACGATAAATCAGAAACACGAGTGTGAATCACAAAAGAGGCCTAATCTCCGTTCAAATTTTAGTGACATAATAAACCATTGTGTAATAATTTGCAGCGTTTTTATCCGATTTTCGTATCCTACGTACCTTGAAACGTAAACCAACCAATTTTGAGGGGTGGTTTAAAAAAAAATGTCTTCGTCGATTCCAAAGGTTCATTATTAAAAATAATAAACCAAAAAGTACTTTCATTGTCGGAAAACACCCATTAATTTGTTAACAAATATCGATACCTTAAAGCACAAAGGGGCTATGTCCAAAAACGTTTTTTGAGAAAAATTCAAAAGAAGTTATCACCATTGCACAATTCCTAAAATAATGGCTTATTACACCAAACTCTTTAATTTCTTTAAGAAATTTTCGAGCTATTATAGTCAAGAAGGTCAATAATAGTTTTGTTAAATTTGAGTTTTTCTGAAGTTGAAAAAAAATTAAAATGAGGAAGATGGGTGGACGTAGCCCCTTTATAGGGTTGGGTATCGATACTCGATATTTCGAAATATCGATACTTTCAAACCGATACTCGATATTTTAGTATCAATACTGCACTATCCGTTATTTTTGGATATCGATACTTTGGATCCGATATTTCTAAATATCGAATATCGATACAGTTCTCGCGGAAAATTCAACATAATGGCTAAAAAAATGAAGAAGGTAGAGAGTCTTTTGGGTCATTACTCTTGGGTTGCACAAATAACGTTTATGTCATGGAGAAAATCACTCTGCTTGGACTCTTTATAGTAAAAAATGAATAAACATTGTTGAAAAAATTATTATTCTTGAGAACATTAGATGTTATGACGGCGTGTGAAGGCGATCGGCTTCACGTCGGTTTGTCGATTGGATTGGTTCCTACTCAACGAAGACAAAGGACGGGACAGCACTCGATGCCCGGCGCGGGTTACCGCAGACCGTGTGCAAGAGTGCTCGGACACATACCTAGGCGCGATTGCTCGCTGACCAGAGGAATGCACCACATTTACCTATTCCTAGTTGGGGGCAGACAACTACTAGGGTAAATGGGAGCAGAAGCCGGCGCGATGAGCTTTATCGCATACTGAGACCTTCTGAGGAACTGTGGGCTTCAGAGAGAAGGCGAGGTAGAGCGAGAAATGATCAAGTCGAGTTTTCGAAGACGAATGCATCAAGGGGAAGCCCTGAGTCCTCCTTTTAAATTGGTAAAACAAGGTAAGGGGAGAGTGGAAAAAGGTGACGTCAAGTGATGTCATTGTTCCCCGTACCTCACCTCACCTACCTGGCATGATGAGTCACTCAGAGTTTCCCTTGTCCTTTATTGGAGAACTAACATGGTTAAGAGTATGAGTCATTACATTAGATAATATTAATAGTTTGTGACACTAAAGTATCGATACTCGATATTTTAAAATATCGATACTCATGCCCAACGATACTTGGGTTATCGATACTCGGATACGATACAGTATCGATACAAAATATCGATACTTTTATAACGATACCCATCCGTACCCCTTTGTGCTTTAAGGTATCGATATGTAAGTTCATGAATTGTTAAAAATTTGTTTGAATAATTATTTGAAAATTTACTCATTTTGCTTTCAGTTTCTGGGTTGTGGCCAGCTGGGCCCACCGTTGACAATTTCAAACGGTTATCCTCACTCTCGATCTTCCGGCGCGGAAAGAGACTTTGACGTGACAGGGAGGAAACGCCGGGTGATTCAAGACGCTGAAACGGACGTAATCCGGATGAAAACATCTACCGGGAGGAGGTCGGAGAGGGAGGTTAATTAGGACGATCGGGGGGGCCACCCACTGGTGGAGGGAGGGGTCGCCACTGGGAGGGGGAGGGGCGCGGGAGCACGGCTCAATTACCGGCGAGAGATTGATAGGAGGAAGGGAGGGCCTTCTAATCTTAATGTGTATTGTGTGCAAACCAGCTGAGGGTCCTGCCTACTACTAAGGGCCTTTTGCCTTCTCCGCGTTTAACGTGTATATTCAGCGGGCGACGTTTCCTCGAGGACCTTCGAGTCTCCGCGGATCTCAAATCGGACTTACGGGAGGTTCTCAGACTCACCCACGCAGGGCTGGAACAAACGTCCAATTCATTTAGCATATCGATCTCTCCACGCAAAAACTTCTGCCAAGTGGGTGTGGCACATAGCTTCCTCGTATCCATAACCCGATTGTATAGATGATCCGATGCATAGCAGTTAATCTCAAAACACCAATCTCTAAGTACCTTTCACTACCCTCATAGGTGACCATCTACACGCTAATCTGGACAATCCTAGAAAATTTCATCAAATTCGGATGAAAAATGTAAATGTTATGGAGTCATTCAATTAGCACCTGTGAGTCGTCCTGGTGGTAGGCGCCTCAACCAGAATTGGGCATAATCGTACTCATGAATATGATTAACATTTGTAATCACAGGAATACGTTTCTGTGATTACGATTATGATTAATTTCGTTAAATTAAAAATTAAATTAAATTACTAAGATTGAAAAAGACCCACTTTCACCATAGTTGTTGAAAACACGTTTAGCTAAACGCAAGTTTGGCAAGTTGCCATCTTGCCGGGTTTATTCCCTCAGATTAACTATAAAGGCGTGTAGCTAAAGTGGGCCTTTTTAAATCTTAGTCATTTAATTTAATTTTTAATTTAACGAATTTAATCTCAATCATAATCACAGATGGGCGAATTCTTATTCATAAATACGATTATGAATACAAATCATATCTGCGACTTTATGATTATGCGTATTCATAATACAGGTATGAATATGAATACAATTTTCCCCCGTATTCGTATTTTGAATACGATTTTATGATTTTTTCTATGGTTTCCCCAAAAATCGAATTTTTTAAAAACAATTTTCCCTGAAAATCATACTTTTTTATCATTTTCTCCAGAACTCTGGACATATTTTTAACCTAAAATTGTCAAAATAATTAATAAAAATTCGAAACGCTCAATAATTCTTATAGGATTTTTCACGCAGAATCGAATGAGACCTACCCCAGGTTTTATTTAACCTATAACCTATTTGTTATAAATATTTGACTATTTGCGGTATAAAAAAGTATGATTTTCAGGGAAAATCGTAAAAAATATTTGATTTTTGGGGAAATCATAGAAACACGTCTGCCAAGTGGGTGTGGCACATAGCTTCCTCGTATCCATAACCCGATAATATAGATGACCCGATGCATAGTAGTTAATCTCAAAACACCAATCTCTAAGTACCTTTCACTACCCTCATAGGGGACCATCTACACGTCAACCGCTACAATCTCTGAATATTGTTGGAAAATGTAGAAGTTATGGCTGTAACAATGAAATATACTTTTGCGCATGCGCACCGGCTACTATCAGTCCGAGGGTGATGATTTGCATAGGGGACCATCTACGCGCCAACCCACATAATCCCTGAAAATTTCATCGAAATCGGATGAGAATTGTAGAAGTTATGGCTGTGGCAAGGATTTCATGACAGACAGACACAGAACCAAAATTGTTCAGGAAGGTCTGAAACGTAAAATGCGAGTGGAAATGTCGACTTTGGAGAACTTTTTTTTAAACCTAGAAAAGTGAAAACGAAGTGTATTGTCATACATCTATGTTCGTTAGTTCTCCAATAAAGTGAGGTGTAGGAAAACCCAGAGTGGCATGAGTCATCACCAACAAGGATGAGGTGAGGAAGGGAAAGAACACGTCATCTGACGTCACCTCTTTTCCACTCTCCCCTCACCATAATAGCTAGAGCATATAGGCCACACTCAGGGGTCTTCCTACATCCATTCGTACCTAGTCAATCCGACTTATCATTTCTTGCCTTCACCTTACCTACGGCCCAGTTCTGCAGAAGGAACAGTTTGCCCTTTAAAGGCGCCGAACCTCTATCTCCCCTTAGGGACCTCTTCAGAACACTAGGCTTCATTAGGTAAAAGCTCCGCTTCCCGCCTGTAGGTCTGGGTCCAGAGGCCGAGGTTTGCGGATAGATATTTCAAGCACTTATCTGGACGGTCGGCCCCGAGGTGCCGCAGATGTAGTGCCAATGCCGTCGGCTTAGGGATCAATCTCTCAGTTGAGTAGGGTTCAGGCTGGTTTACAAATCAGCGCATCAAGAGGACCATCGCCCTCACTCAAATACACGCAAACACAACACAAAGCTTCCCCTACCTTGGTAGACTCGGAAGCAAACAATTTTTCGCACCGTCAGGTGGTGAGATTTGGGACCATTTTCACTACATTTTGCTCTGCCCTGCCTGGGCTGAGAGTTGTAAAATAATAATGAGGGGCGTTTTGGAAAGATGGGATCTCAGGATCTATCCTTCATGGTATCAAATTTGAAATACCTCCACAGGGGAGGGTGTATTGCTTGCGAGTCTACCAAGGTAGCGGAAGCTTTATTTCACTTTTCAAGGTTGAAAAAAAAGTTCTCCAAAATCAAATTTTCCACTCGCGTTTTACGTTTCAGACCTTCCTGAACAATTTTGGTTCCGTGTCTGTCTGCCTGTCATCAAACCCCTGCCACAGCCATAACTTCTATAACTCTCATCCGAGTTCGATGAAATTTTCAAGGATTATGACGATTGGCGTGTAAATGGTCCCCTATGAAAATCATCACTTATTATATACTTATCACGCTTATTCCAATAAACTCTTTAATGTTATATAAGTTATAATGTTCAAGAAGGTATTCCAATAATAACTTTGTTGAATTTGTGTTTTTCCGAAATAAAAAAATTAAAAATATGGAAGGTGGATGGCTCTTTTGGCCAAGTAAGGTTATTAGGGGCATCTTCCGGCCAAGTTCGATTGTGGAGATGGCCCCTTTGGGTGAAGGAATTTATCACGCTCTCGATCATGATTTGGCGTCACCACCGGTTTCTTGGTGACAGCCTGGCACCAGAGGGTGGTGTCGGCGTTGGGGATAGTTGATTAGGTATTTTGGAGCGCTGTTCATGCATAATACCCGGATTGCTATACATCAATATTTATATTTTGAAACTCTTTCATTCTCCTTGAAACGTAGAATGATCACAAAACCTTAAATTTATACGATTATCTCTATTGAAGGAACTTTTGGTTTCGAAGGATCACCAAAATCGTCTTCTTCGACTACCTAATACCTGTCCATAATTACCTTCTGTTTGTCAATAAAATATCACTGAAATTCCTCATACTTGAAAAGCTATTTTTAAATGAACTATTATCAAATTTTTTCCTTAAATATCACAAATCTGCCACACTTGAAAAAAAAAAATGCTGCAAAGTATTACACAAAGGTTTATTATTTTCCTGTATAGATGACTCGCCTGCAAAGAACTCCGCTTTGCCATTTTCACTACTTATCAACGATATTTTACCTTCACAATCAAGGTTATTTGGAAGAATTAGACGCTTTACACTAATGCGAAGAAATAGGGAAGTGTGGGTGTGTGTGCCTTCATTTGGAAAATTTGATACTGGACGCTAAACTGAGTAGAAGTCGAATAAACGAACAACGATCGCATTTTAGTCAGCTAAAATTTCAACGGAGTTTAGGCCTCTTTTGCTATTCACATTCGTGTTTCTGATTTATCGTAATACCAACCCATACCTTTTCATAGAGAGCGAACGGTTGGTCCTACAGAGATCTGGGTGGTGTCATTCGATTTTTAAAATTCAATACCAAGTAGAAGAAAAAACAACACCTATCAAATTTTATTGAGCTAGGGCGTTTTGAACATTTCAGCCTTTTTTTTCAACCGTTTGAAGTGACTTACATGACTAAAATCTTCGGGGCACAACTAGACCCCAAATGGAGCCTACATACCAAATTTCATCAAAATCGGTCCATGGGAACTAAGGAAAGTGCCGCGTACGGCGGACGGACGGCCAAATTTTTATTCGATTTTTGGATTCTACGTACCTTGAAACGTAAACCAACAAATTTTGAGGGGGTGTTGAATTTTTTTTTTCTTGGTCGATTCCAAAGGTTCAATATTGAAAATAATAAACCAAAAACAGGGCAGAACTGAAAAACGCTGCAAATTAGTACACAACGATTTTTTATTATTATTATTACCCGTCTGCATAGAATACTACCTACCAGCAAAAAAATCGTTATCCTGATCAAGTCAAAAGACAATAATGTTGCTGTTTGTTGACGTAGAAAACAAGCAACAAGCTCCTCAAAAATGAGCTCATTTACGTCAACTAATTCCCACCCAACTTGGCGGATGTTTCCAATTTCAGAAGTTGAACTTAAGGAGCAACTCTACTCCATGAGAATCAGCTCACTGCGCCACAACGCACAGATAAATACTCCATCTACGAACGAAAATCATTATTGTATAGAAAACCATAAAATACCTCAAAGGGCTTACTCATTGGAGTACCGGTCGGTTTATGAACTATTATTATGACAGTTTATTGTTATAGGATTAGCTCTCGGGAAGGATGGAGACGTCAGTTGAGGGTAAGAGACCATCAAAAGGTCTAATTAAAACCAGCCACTTGTTCTTTCAAGGTGAACCCTTCCAATCCCATCAGTGCCTCGCGGTTCTCCGTCTGAGTCCTACCTCTACCGATGTTTCGAACGAGCAATCCTTTCTGCGGAACACTTTGAGAAAAGTTATCTCGAATGTTGTGTTTGATTACGAGATACGAGAAGAAGGAAAAGTACCTGTTGAAGCTTTCTCCAGTACAATCATAATTTGTTAATTCATGAGTTTTTTCAATCAATATTTAATTATTTTATTCCAAATCAATTTTTAAAAATTTCACTTCCCAATTACTTGCTATCCAAACAAATTTGGGTCTTCCAAAATTGTGACTAGCATTTTGTAACATTGGGAAAAAGTTGGAGTATATTATAAGTTTTCAATGTTGCTAAATCCAAATTTTAAGTCAAAAACCTGAATTTCCGACCCACCTAAATTCCCCCAATACCTTCGTCCAACCCCGGAGCCTCTTGCCAGGACTAGGCTACCTCTATTTTCCCATAACGGTAATCAGGTCTGTTCGTCAAGAATATGTTTAGAAGAAATTAGGAAACCTAATAAAAGTTGAAGATTTGAACGATGGCAGCAGGTGTGACGTTGCAAGTTGTGTGACGTATTAAGTTGCTCGCCTTGAAAAAACTATCTTTGAAAAAAAGTATCCATGCATAGAGAAGAGAAAAACTCCTTTCCTGAAGATAACCTAGGTAAGCCACTTGAGAATTTCTTGGATACTACAGAATACTACATGTACACGCCCGCGCTCAGGAAGGCCCGCCTTTTTTTCAAACGTGTGATCTCTTTAGTTATGAATGAATGAATGAATATTTTTATTTGCCATTCCACACAAAGTGTATCGACAATAGTCTATAAAATATAAATATAAAACAAAACATAGCAGAGTAATAGGGGTAAACATAACAATGGGATACTAGACAGGGCACAAGGGTAAAAAAAGAACGAGAAAAAAAACCAAGGCAGTGGAGCCCAGCCGGGAGGCACCCAGCCGAGCCCGGACCCACCCACCATGGCGGTTCCCGGACCGTTTACCCATACCAGGCACCGGTCTTGTCTGCAGTGCAAACGTCACACGGGGAAAACCCACCAAGATGGCCGGCCAAGACTCCGCAGCCAACGTCCACAAACTGGAAGAATCAACAATTTAACTAGAGTGGTAACTATAATCATGACTAAAAAAAGCAACTGAAAGAGCAAATAAAATTTTCAAGAAATATAAAATACTAACGACAAACAACAGAAAAACCACTCAAATGAAAACAATAATTATACCCTACACTATAGGGTATAATTAAAACTTTAGCGGAAGGGATAGGAAGCCTTAATGCAAAGACGGTCATTGAGATAGATAGATCTTTAACCGTTGTCTACAAGGATGTGAAAGCGTCAGATTTACAAAAATAATAATATGTAGATAAAAATAGGTAATTGTAGGTGTATACTGTATATTATAAATCTTGATTGAAAATAGGAACTCTTGTGGTTTATCGTTTCTAATACAGCCTGATCAAAAAATTAGAAAAAAACAAAAAGTCTGTCAAATGGTGTGGAAAATTTTAAATAAATAAAAATTAATTTAAAAAAAATAAATAATTAAATAAATTTTAAATAAATAAAAATAATTAAAAAAATAAACGGCGGACGGAAGGAAAATTTTTTATTCGATTTTCGCATTCTACGTACCTTGAAACGTAAAACATCAAATTTTGAGGGGGGGTTAAATTTTTTTCTTGCTCGATTCTAAAGGCTTATTATTGAAAATAATAAACCAAAAAGGAGTGGAAATTTCGATTTTGGAGAACTTTTTTTTTTTGGACCTTGAAAAGTGAAAACAAAGCTTCCACTACCTTGGTAGACTCGGAAGCAAAAAGACCCAAGGAAAGAGCATAATAATATAAACGTATAGTTACTTGTACTCAAAACTGTACGAAGTAATGGTCCGATTTCGGTATTGTTTCCATGCATCACTTTCCCATCGTTCAAATTTTAGTTAGTGAGGAGTCGGTTTCAGAATGATTTCTGACGAATTCCATGGCGATCCGGTCAGCAGGAGCCACGACACACTTGTGAAAAAACCCTTTTCGACAAATAATTCTCACCAACAATCAATATTTCTAAAGACTTCGGTTCCAAATTGTTAGATAATTAGGTGTTATTGCTAACCAAACGTGGGGAACATCAGTTGGATTGGAGAGTAATTTACAAACCTTATTCTGAGTGGTTTATAGAGGCAGATGATTACTGAAGGGTGATTTCTGGTGACAAAATCATCACGATGAAAACCACGTACAGAAAAACAACGATGATTTTACGCTCAGACCCCTGCCTCTGGAACAGGAGATTTTTTTCGTAAGGAAATGCTTGAGTGGTCGAGGACAGACCCGTCTGCTCAGATACCGGAGCAGAAAAAATTTCAAGATGAGTTTCAGATTGAATATATGAGAGAGAGAATGCATAACTGATTGGATGACAATGATCGATTCGTCTCAGTTCCAATAAATCAGTCCAAGCCGAGCCTGATAGGAATTACGCCACCGTTTCCTGTAACTGCATCATGAAGTCAAATTGTTGTGTCTCATAGAGTAACATGGCCTTACATGTAAAATATATGAAGAGTCTACGAGAAAACCGATTAAATTCAATGTTGAGGTTTCTACAACATTCTGTAGTTCATTGGTGGCATACGCGGGGGAAAGTACGAATACACTGAAACAATTGCCCTAAGAAATAGTAAGTAAAAGTGAAGTAAACAACAATCTCAGGTTGAATTTTCAATCCAACAGAATCGATGTTTCTCATCAGCTGTCTTTCAAAGAGGTGTTCAGAATTGGTTCTGATGATTTCGCTCATGGCTACTTATTCACCCTCCTAAATGGAAGCTGTAATGAAATTAGTCATAAGGATATTGTGGAAGGTAATTAACCAATTTCAAGCCAAGGGTAGAAATAACTGAATAATGAGGAGAGGAGGATGAACTGTTTTACAGAATGCCGGCCGAAATAAAGCATCATTAAATGATGCAAATTGCTCACCAATCAAGCAAATTTTGCTCACCAATCGAAAGCACAAATACTCGATATTTAATGATATGAATACTTTTTAATGAGATTTGAGAGTTTTCCAAAGCGATATGATTTATCCAGTTCATTGTTTTTGGTAAAATGTAAAAGTCCGAGGATCGGAATCTCTTTCAACTCATGGCCTCTCTCTTTTACTCGCCCAGAATCGAATTTGAGCCGCCATAATCGTGTCTTTGGCTAAAAGGCCTCACTTAAAAAAAAAAAATTCTAAATCGCATTCAGCTCCCGAACGTCAAAGAAATTTTTTTTTGAAAATTTTAGAAACAGCACGAACGAGAAAAAATTCTTCTGCAAAGATTTTCCACTATTTTCAATATTTAAAAAAATCATAAAACATGACAATGCGAAAACGCATCAGTGGCCGAAAATGGGTTAAACTTGAAAGATGGTTTTTGGATTTCTGGAAAATCTGATGTTATGGACTGTCATTGTTTTTTCCATGGACCCTTCGCCTGCAAAAATTACTGCCAAAATGATCGAATTGATTTCTTACAACGAAACATTATATGGTATTAAATTCTGAGCCACTTCCCGAATCCATTCCAAAACGAAGCTGCGCTAAGTGTGTTAGATTTGATCTTGTAACGTGCGAACACACAGAAACGATTGTTGGAACTCGAAACACAATTATATTTTTTAGGCTTTTAAAATTACTTCCTAGCTTACCAAGTTTTAGAACAACACAACACGTATTTCATACTTGACACCACAACATGCGTCTTCCAACAATACCAGTAAACATAAATTCCATCATAACAATCGGAGACATCTAGGATGTTACACCATTCCCTCCCTCCGAAGGGACATCCTGTCTTCTCAGGGTCAGTTGAAATACCAGTGGCTGATACCTTGTGACCTAGGAATGTAATGCTCTTCTGGAATAGTTTGCACTTGCCAGGTTTGAGTTTCAGATTAGCCATTCGAAAGCGCTCAAACAACTCCCTGAGCCTTTCAAGATGCTGATCCTCAGTTGCTGACCAAACAACCACATCATCCAGATAAACCAAACATGTTTCCCATTTAAGTCCAGCAAGTAGCAGATCCATTAAATAATGATAAGTTGCAGGAGCATTGGTTAGGCCGAATGGCATAACCTTGAATTCGTAGAGACCATCTCCAGTTGTAAACGCTGTCTTAGATCTTGAATCTTCGTCCACTTGCCAATAACCAGAGGCTGCATCTAATGTCGAGAAGTACTTGGCACCATCCAGTGAGTCTAAAATATCTGAAATCCGTGGCAAGGGGTATGCTCTTTCTTCGTGATTTGATTCAATTTTCTGTAATCAATACAAAACTTCCATTTCCCATCTTTCTTTTTCACTAAAACAACTGGACTACACCACGGTGAACTAGAGGCCTGAATAATGCCATTCTGTTTCATATCCCACCGCTACCACCAAATGTAACGTGCGAACACAGAAACGATTGTTGGAACTCAAAACACAATTATATTTTTTAGGCTGTTAAAATTACTTCCTAGCTTACCAAGTTTTAGAACCAAGTTTTACAGTCTGGTATCCAATTCATTAGTCCTACCTCAGTTTTGGAACAAAAATGCCTGTTCGCAAGACTCTTGGACTCTTCCTCACCCTCAAATATGTTTGTCCCTAACGAAACAGAAAAAATTGTCCTTACCTCAAGAGTTCCCTCTAGTTTTTCGCGATACTATGATGAAATTTTCCACCTGTCTTATTGCATACTGCGATGGATCAAAATCAAATAGAGGAGTTGGATCTGCAGTCGTCTGTAGGCGAAATTCCTGCTTATTCACTCTTCCAAAGGACTGCTAATTCATGACAGCTGAGCTATTTTCCATCTTCTCATCTCTCAATCTGATTTATCCATCCGGAGATAGACTAGTCGTATGTTCGGATTCATTGAGCGCGCTTCAAGCTGTACGTCATGGAGTTGGGTCACACACCTCAGTATTTGATATACTTACCAGAGTGCATCATCAACGCACGAATGGTAATTCACTAATATTTTGCTGGGTGCCGAGCCACGT
Source organism: Apolygus lucorum (assembly GCA_009739505.2). Lineage (NCBI taxonomy): Eukaryota > Metazoa > Arthropoda > Insecta > Hemiptera > Miridae > Apolygus > Apolygus lucorum. The sequence continues at coordinate 7,347,409 of CM019181.2, read as the reverse complement.
AGGTGTGATAGGCAACGAAGAAGCCGATCGTGCTGCCAAACAAGCATGCGAAAAACCAGTGTCATCTCAACTTCACATCCAACCAATTGCTCGTGGGGGAATTTAATTATCAAGTTTTTCAGAAATAATCCAGTATTAATTGGAAAGTTCACTTTGATTTTAATTATTTTTTATATTCTCTTAAAAAAAAATAAGTTAGTTACAAGGCCCGATCTTCCGGTAGACGGTTCGAAAAGAACCATACTGTATTGTTTATTTTGCCATTGTAATTATTATTTTCGAGATATGTCAATTTCTTTAATAAACCATTTTCTTCTTGTTCTTCTTCAACTTCACATCCGCTCCGACTTCTGCTCCACAATAAAAACTTCAGTCTGGAAAGTTTGGCATTCTCATTGGTTAAACATAGATTTCATAAAACTTTGGTAAGTCAAAAAAGATGTTCATTTTGGAATTCATCGAGTAGGAAAAAACGCTGCAAATTATTACACAAAGGTTTATTATTTTTCTATATAGATGAACCGTCTGCAGAGAACACGGATTTGCTATTGTTACCACCGACCAATTTGAAGAAAAACATCGATCGCATTTCGGTCAGCTAACATTTGAACGGAGATTAGGTCACTTTTGCGATTCACACACGTGTTTCTGATTTATCGTATGTCCAACCCTTTTCTCAGGCTCTCAACAAAAACGATAGATTTAAAATTTTAAGGGCATAACAATAGATAACAAGCAAAATGTATTGAGGTAAGCATTCAGAAACTATTAAACCCATTTATGGCAAACTCAATTTTGGAAACAAAACTAAAATATTGATAACATACCTAATTATTCTTTGAAAAGTCCATTCATGCAGCATGAGTTAATGAGCGAATTTTCATAGAAATGTGAAATGTTCATAATATGTATATTTATATGATAAAAATTGAAATCATAATTTGATTAAATATCGAGATAAATTTGATTAAAATCATTATATTATATGATTTTTGAGAAAGGAACTTTTTCATTCTTTTGAAATTTTTTTCTCGAAAAAGTCCATTCTAAAAATTCCGAGGCCATTGCATAGCTTCATTTTTTGAAAATTCGCTAAATGATGTGATTAAATTCGTTGAGAGCCATCTCCGGGGCCAACCCGCATGAATCGACGGCTCTCTGGTAGTTGAGCCAAATAAAATCTGTGCTCAGAAGCGGCGCACTTGGGCATCATTTACCCGAGTCCCTCGACAATCTGTCGAAAACACAAAGAAGGGACGGAGGCAGAATTACTGTGGTTATCTCAGAAAGAGGAAATGGTAGCAATAATTATATTTGGAATCTTCATTACCTCAACATTAGAAAGAAGAGGAGGGAACATTACGGCCTGTGGCTACAGGTTGAGGTCTCTAACATCCTAATGTTCCACCGGCTCCAGTTCGTCAGGTCGTTTCACAACATACCTCTTCTGGGAGATCAGCTACTGAATCATGTGTACCAACCTATGACGAGAGAATCGTGACAAAGGTGATTTAGACGTAGTTTCAGTCACTCATGGAGGTGGTTAGGTATTTGAGATGTGAATCGTCTGCCTTGATCATCTGTGTCGACATTGGACACCTGACTTTCACATTTATTGTAAGAGAGTATTGTAATTGTATTTATACGTATTGTAATTGTACTTGTACTTAACACTGGTGACGAACGTGGGGTTGAAAGAATCCGAGGAATGAATGAATGAAAAACATATATCAGGATACATTATACAGGGTATTACATTTTAAAACGGTCACAGGAATCGATTTTACAGCTCATTTTTCTACAGCAAAAAATTTCTCCAGGTAATTTTTCGATCTTATCTCAGTAAAACGGCTATAACTCTTCTAATTTTCATGAAAAATTAAATAATATTTAATTTGTAATCATATTATGACTACACCGTTGGAAAGAGCATAAAATTTCGTATATGTCTGATGGAAATTTTTTTAAAATCGGAAAAACGGGTGAAAATTGGACCTGAAATGAAAACGCTGCAAATTATTACACAACGGTTTATTATTTTTCGATACAGGGTGTCACCCTTTCGGGCGCACCACCGGGCAGGGTTCGATTCTACAACTAATTTGCAACAAGAAATGTCTCATAGCAATTTCTTCTTAGAGGCTTCGTTTTCGAGTTATTACACTTTTAAGATTTTTTTCGTGTTTTCGACCTTACACCACTAAAATGGCTGTTACTCCCTTACCTAATTGATGAAGTAAATTGAAATTTGATTATATCATTGGAAAGAGCGTCAAATTTGCTATCTCCCTGATGGGGTTTTAGAAAATTTCAAATGAAACGAACGGGTGTAAAATAAGCCAAAAGTAAAAAATTGGTAAAGTTTCAAACATTTTCACTTTTTTCAAAGTTTGATTCTCGAAACATCGTGAACGGAAATTTCCATGCTGTAAGCCTAAAAGTTGCATGTGAATCCCAGCTTTCTAACGGTGTAGTCATTCTTTTAAAAACACCACTTATTCAGTTAGAAAACGACGTTTTTAGGGCAGAAAACGTTCATTTTTGGGTGTAAATCTGCGTTTTTCACCAGAAATGCTTTCCAACTTAATAAATCATTTGACGTGAAAATTTACGTACTTTTTGACGCTGAATCGAATGGTAACACTTTCCGATCTCCTCGACAAACAAATAGTACTTTTCAAACCTTTTCCTTTAGGCGTAGGTCTCAATCTCGTTGTTCGTTTTATCCAAAATTGTCGTTAAGGGAGGTCTGGGTTAATAATGACTCACACTCTTCTACTTTTTTGACCCAATTTTTGCCCTCTGTCTTGAAAATATCGTCCCGATCATTTGCGGAAACCTTTAGGTATCTTTTCGATAGATAACAAGTTAAGCCCTGTTCAACCCAGAAAGGCTCGAAAAGTAGTTGTGCCCCGAAGATTTTGGTTGATGTAGGTCACTTCTAAGGGTTGAAAAATGGATTTTGAAATTTTGAAACTGCCCTAACTCAAAAAATTTCGATGTAAAGGTATTGTTTTTCCTTCAATTTAAGATTCTACAGAATTTTTAGAATTTTTTGAGATCATGCGGAGCTCTGTAGGACAAACCGTTCGTTCCCTACGAGAATTTAAGTGTTTTACGTACTCTAAATCAGAAACACGAGTGTGAATCGCAAAAGAGGCCTAATCTCCGTTTAAATTGAAGCTGACCGAAATGCGATCGATGTTTTTTTTCATGTTGGATGGTTGGTGGCTTTGCAGACGAGTGATCTATATAGAAAAATAATAAACCATTGTGTAATAATTTGCAGCGTTTGTTTGATAACTTTCCTCTTAGATGACACGATTTCGTCTTCCCATCGGGCAGCAAGGGGAGGGGATGGCGATCCGAACAGCCAATCAGCGAGCGTTTCCGCTTCACGGCGAAGAGTTCCGTTTTCCGGTTACGTTTTGAAATCATAAATTTTCAACGTCTCCCAAAAATAACAGGAGATTTATTTTCCAAAATCAACCCGATTTTCATCTACCCCGCACCGTTAACTATTCAGGAAAGAATTCGGTGAAATTCCTCAATGATTTTCATCCCACTTGAAGGAGATCGAGTGACCGACCGTGTTTCCCCGATAAAGTCATCAAACTCCAGTAACTTGAAGAGGAGAAATTGGATTTTCGGGCAGCTTTATTGGAAACCCGTTTTTTCAACAAAGGACAGATTTCGATGAAGGGAAATCGCGAGAAAAAAAAGACAAATAAAGGACAAGGGAGAGCGAATCCGTGCTAAGTGCCGAAGGACGAGGCAATCGAAGGGTCCTGCCGGTGGGTTTACTCGAACTGTCAACATCTGTTTAATTTCGTCAAACCTCTTTGTTCCCGCCTTCCTCGTCAATAACTCATTTTATTAACTCAGATTTCGGGAGGCAAAAACATTCGAGGGCAGAAGCCGTTTTAACGAGAAGTCAAAGAATATTAAATCTACGATTTTTTTCCCTTCAATTCTTGGGAGGGAAAAAGTCGAAAGGGGATTTTAGCAATAAATTCCCACTACCGCTCGACTGGTCAACATTAGCTCGTGATAATTTGATTCTGTAAAGTTCTTTTGTGTTTCTCATTTTCAACGATCCCCTCTAAGCGATTATAAAATTCCTGCCGTCTCTTTTGACAATATTTCTCTTTTTCCGAATTCACAGGCTGTAGGTATAATAATTGCCCCATGAAATACGTTTTCAACATCATGAAATTTTTATTGATAAGAAGCCAAATTGACTCGTCTTGTCGAATGAACTTTACAGAAAAGAACTGGAGTCCAGGTTAGTAATATCTTCCCATTCCAAGGGTGGTTTGTTTTTGTCACTAAAATAACTTCAGTCGTGGTGTATTGCACAATAATTTACTACTTGTTTTACTCCCAAAGTTAGAAATTAGATAATTACCTGTATGTGACTGTTTCTTATGAAGAATCTTATAAATAACTTTCCTACCGTATAATTGTTCAACTTGGTTCCGAGAAATCCTCACCTCAATTGCACCCAAAGGCCCTATTCTGATTCACTAACCACCGAGTTGCCAACTGAAGCGACATGGATATTATAAACTCAATAGTGTTTCCGATTCATTTTCTAAGAGATTAGTACCGTTAAAATTTACCAATTAAGGTGAATGAACACTTTTTGGAAACGGGAGAGGAATAGATGTACGTATTAGGTTTATTTGTTACCCCCTCCATAAACAACGAAAATTCTAATGTAATAAGTTGGAATTGAAAAAAGTTAGAAAATGAAAATGTATCAAATATAGTCATGTGAGTACTCTTTTTTCATGAGATTCAAGGCGATGTGAGGGCTCATAATCTGGAAGTATTAAATGTTTTACCCCCACCACAAATGTAAATATAGAAGGTATGTTAGGTATGCTAGTACCAAATCCTCCACATAAAAAATCGAGTGGGTACTTTTTGGAAACGGGGTGATTAGGAGATTCACATTTTGGTAGAATTACATTTTTTACTCCCACCCTAACATACCTACAGTAGGTATGTTAGGTATGCTAGTGCCAAATCCTCCACATAAAAAATCGAGTGGGTACTTTTTGGAAACAGGGTGATCAGGAGATTCACATTATGGTAGAATTACATTTTTTACCCCCTCCCTGTTTCCGAAAAGTACCCCCTCGATTTTTTATGTGAAGGATTTGGTACTAGCATACCTAACATACTGTATGTTAGGGTGGGGGTAAAAAATATAATTCTACCATAATGTGAATCTCCTGATCACCCTGTTTCCAAAAAGTAGTACACAATTTTTTATGTGGAGGATTTGGTACTAGCATACCTAACATACTGTAGGTATGTTTGGGGTGGGGGTAAAAGATATAGTACCCCTAAATGCAGAAAAATAGTCCCCTATATAATACGTAAATGTTAACGGAAAAAACACGATAAATCCTCGAAAACCTGAAGATTTTGAGTAACAACTCGGTTGATATGTGAAACCACTTGGTTGATAAATGAAGCGCCTGCTCCGGACCAGTCGCTAAGAAAAGTGGCTTCAAAACCACTGAGTTGCTTCAGTTATAAACTGAAACGAGAAAAAGGTGCGTTTAGTGAATTAGAATAGGTCGCTATTATAATATGCATATGGCTAACTCCGAAAATTAGCCACCCAGTGGTTTCGGGAAACCACTCAGTTGCTTCGCGAAGCCACTGCGGGCCCGTTTAGTGAATCAGAATAGGGCCCAAGTCTACCGAAGGAAGTCGATGGATTGCACTTCTGAGCGGAGGAATAAATTTCTCAAACTGCAACGTGTGAAGATCCACTCAAAAGAACAGCCATTGTGAGCAGTTCGTATTCAATTCAACATTTTTTTCTTAGTTCTCTTGCAGTACATAACAATAAATTATTCTTTGTGTAATAATTTAGTGCGACCGTTCGCTCCCGACGAGAAGTGACAATGGCAAAGCCGTGTTCTTCGCAGTCGAGTGATCTATACAGAAAAATAATAAACTTTTGTGTAATAATTTGCAGCGTTTTTTAATAATGATTTCCGTTATTTTTCCAAACGGCACCTTCGCTACCGATCGTCATGTCACGAATCAAGAAAGCGTTATCACGTTCATTTCAACGAAAATGTTATGTGAACATTTATCGCGAAGTACACATTAAACAATTTTTTGATTGAAAAAAAAAGTTCATAAAATCGTATTCAAAATACGAATACGGGGGAAAATCGTATTCAAAGTGTGAATACGATTGTATTTGTATTCATATTCATACCTGTATTCGTATTCATAATCATAAAGTCGCAGATATGATTTGTCGTATTCATAATCGTATTTATGAATAAGAATTCGCCCATCTCTGCTTGCCATCTTGCCGGGTTTAATCCCTCAGATTAACTATAAAATTAAAGGCGTTTAGCTAAACGTGTTTTCAACAACTATGGTGAAAGTGGGCATTTTTAAATCTTAGTCATTTAATTTAATTTTTAATTTAACGAATTTAATCTTAATCATAATCACAGAAACGTATTCCTGTGATTACAAATGTTAATCATATTCATGAGTACGATTATGCCCAATTCTGGTTGAGGCGCCTATAACCAGGACGACTCACAGGTGCTAATTGAATGACTCGCCCAACTTGAAGCAGCTTTAGAAGGAAAGAGGCTCCCCAACTGCAGTTCATTGATGAAGATTGAAGCACGAAAGTCGGCATCCCCCCCCCCTTCACCTGCAGAACCCCCGTTATTTGCATGCTAGACAGATAAATCCGAGCGATAGAAACGAGTGGGAAGAGGGAGGGGGGACCCCAGGTTGGAAATTTACATAACTCTCGTGAAGTCTTAATACCCCTGGACCACAGGGCGAGGGGGGGCTCTTGATTGATAAGTCCCTCTTCGGATCCAGGGAACAATGTGCTTCCCTTTCCTCTAATGAGACGTGGTGCATTTTATCCCAGGGCCCTTACCCTCCCCCCCCCCTCCCACCCCTCGTCGCCCCTTTGACTTACCTCAAGTTGTCGTTTTACATTCTCCCTTTTGTAGTAGCCGTCCGTCGTTGAGAAGTTCCATAATCTCGTCTCGGCAACTTTTCCTCTTCCACGGGAACCGTTTCCGGCATTTACCTCCAGCTTGGGTCTAATTGGCGCGATTTCCTGCGTTCTCCGCTAGTAATGTAACATCAGCTATGGGAAATCCCAGAATTTTAGAATCTTCATAAACAAATCATCCCATTATGAAATTATAGTTTGTTGTACTTTGTGGAGTCGTGAAGGAGGTATTAATTTCCGTGTTGACAGAACCGACTCTGGGTCCTCTTCTTTGGAAAGAAAAGGCTGCACTTTGTTTTTAGGTTTATTTTAGCAACAGTTTCGCCAGTCGAGCATCATCAGGCTCAAAAGAAATTAATTTAAAAAAAAATGATCTCACTTATAAAAAAAGTTGATAATTTAAAATATGTTCCTAAACTAAAATAATTGATATTTGAATAATAATTATTGAATATTTGATTCTTCCATCAAAACTTTTTGAAAATCGAATGTTAAGTATTGCTCTGTTTTGTACACCGGATTGGTTGGTACAAGGTTATTTTTATTGCTACCGAGTCTACCAAGGTAGCGGAAGATTTGTATTCACTTTTCAAGGACGAAAAAAAAGTTCTCCAAAATCAAAATTTTCACTTGCGTTTTGCGTTTTAGACCTTTTTGAACAATTTTGGTTCAGTGTCTGTGTGTCTGTCTGTCTGTCATGAATTCCTTGTAACGCGCATAACTCTACGAAGTAATTGTCCGATTTCAATGAAATTTTCAGGGATGTTACAGATTAGTATTTAGATGGTCCCCTATGAAAATCACCACCTTCGGACTGATAGTAGTCACTGCGCATGCGCAAACGTAAAATCCTTGTAACAGCCATAACACTTACATTTTTCATCCGAATTTGATGAAATTTTCTAGGAATTGTCCAGATTAGCGTGAAAGGTACTTGGAGATTGGTGTTTTGAGATTAACTTCTATGCATCGGATCATCTATATAATTGGGTTATGGATACGAGGAACTTTTCTCTATTCAGTTGGTCGTAGCGACCTGGGGTTGGTGTCATTCGATTCTTCGTGAAAAATCCTATAAGAATTGTCCAGCGTTTCGAATTTCGATTGATTATTTTGTCAATTTTAGGTTATAAATATGTCCAGAGTTCGGGAGAAAATCATTAAAAAGTATGATTTTAAGGGAAAAGCGTAAAAAATATTCGATTTTTGAGGAAATCATAGAAAAAACGCTGCAAATTATTACAAAATGGTTTATTATTTCTATATAGATTACTCGTCTACAAAATCACCAACCATCCAATATGAAGAAAAAAAGGGGGAAAAAAATCAATAAAATCAAAAAAAAAATTCAAAAAAAAAATCAAAATCACCAACCATTGATCGCATTTTGGTCAGCTCTAATTTCAACTGAGATTAGGCCTCTTTTGCGATTCACACTCGTGTTTTGATTTATATATATATATTTCAATATAAACCCTTAAATTTTCGTAGGGAGCGAACGGTTTGTCCTACAGAGCTCCGCGTGGTCTCAAAAAATTCTAAAAATTCCATAGAATCTTAAATTGAAGGAAAAACAATACCTTTATATCGAAATTTTTTGAGTTAGGGCGTTTTCAAAATTTCAAAATTGATTTTGGAACCCTTAGGAGTGACCTACATCAACCAAAAGCTTCGGGGCACAACTAGACCCCAAATGGAGCCTACATACCAAATTTCATCAAAATCGGTCAATGCTAAGTGGCAAAAGTGCCGCGTACGGCGGACGGACGGCCAAATTTTTATTCGATTTTTGGATTCTACGTACCTTGAAACGTAAACCATCAAATTTTGAGGGGGTGTTAAAATTTTTTTTTTCTTGGTCGATTCCAAAGGTTCATTATTGAAAATAATAAACCAAAATCATAAAATTGTATTCAAAATACGAATATGGGGGAAAATCGTACTCAAAGTGTGAATAGGATTGTATTCGTATTCATATTCATACCTGTATTCGTATTATAAGTACTTAGTATAACTGTGAATGCGAATGTATTCGTATTCATATTCATACCTGTATTCGTATTCATAATCATAAAGTCGCAGATATGAATTGTATTCATAATCGTATTTATGAATAAGAATTCGTCCATCTCTGATGGCAAGCGTCTTTCACCAACCCAAATCATCGAATTTAGCTAATCCCGAACGATAATCGAATTTAGCTAATCTTGAAATGTCGAGCGGAACGAATGAAAGTTGGACATAATGACGTATTGGGGCAATAGAAGCGTTGAATAACAACCCCTCCCGCGCTTGCTATCAGTACCTACATTCCCGCCTTGAGTATCAGTGTCAGTTTTTCGAATTCCTTCTTTTTTTTGCTTTTATTTTGCACCACTTTAAAAAATTATTCTGATAGAATTTACCGGAGCTATGTCTAACAGTTGAAAGTTAGTACTTCGGGAAGATTTTCCTACTCCGGAAGGCAATAGTAAATTTTCATTTCGATGCGGGGGCAATGGTAACATTTCTGGAAGGAAGGTGATGGTCGCCCCTTCAAGCCCGGACCTCTCGGGTGGCAATCGTAAATTCGTAGTCGAGAGCTCGGGTGGCAATCGTACATTTGATTTCTTGGGTTCGGGTGGCAATCGTAGTATTTTCTACTGCTCGGGTGGCAATCGATAAAGACCGGTGGAGCCGGCTTTCAGCTCAGACAAGGTCGTTTTGAAGATTAGGTCTTTACAACACGTTCACTCCTGACCGACACACCTCTAACACGTCGTTTAAACATCTCAACTCCAATTAAAAAAATGTTAATAGCTATCGAAAATATTGCAAATTTAATGCTCTTTCCAACGGACTTATTAGATTTGAGCAAACTCTCGAATTGAAGTAGTTATGGTAGCTTAATTAAGCAAAGATCGAAAACACAAAAAGTTTTCAAAGTGAAAAAAAGGATATGTCACGAGAATATGTCACGAGGCACTTTTTGTCGGAAATTAGTTGTAGAACAAGTAGGAGAAATTTCGTTACACCATGTATAGCACAAAAGTCGTGGCAAATTAGTCGTAGAAGTCCTGGAAGTTTGAATGATTCATTCTGGGCCACCCTGTATATCATTAATATTATTATTATCAACAAAGAAAGAAATTGAACTCTGTGGTTCAAACTAGCTTTTTCGCGGTTTGTTTATTAATTTCCCCCACTAATTCAGCCTCGGTCCCTCCGTCGTGGCTGTTATGAATTTCAATTAAAGGGCCAGCGGTGCGGAATGGGGCCAGAAGTGGGGAGAATTGACATTAGCATTGTGTCTTAATAATGAAGAGTAACTGGGAACTGTTTCTCCTGCAGACAGTCAGGATGACGAATGGCCCGTCCTCCGAGGCAGCGGTAGGAACTGCGAGCCCTCTCCTCGATTTCAGGCGGAGGGAGACAAAACAAGTGCTTTATTAAAACCGACACCGCTTTCCAGGAATTAAGCTAATGGGCGTAATTGTTATTGTGGGAGGGTTTTTTAATTGACTGCCTCGTTGGGGTGAGAAAGTGCAGGAGGCCGATGAACCGACTCCAAGATTGTGTTTGTCTTGAGGAGAAGACGAGGTAAACGATGCAGATCCTCCAACACCGATCAAACTTGATGATTTCTTGGTTCTTATGAAAATGAAATCTCCCATACGTTCAACATGAGAAAATAAAAATATATTTAAAATCTAATTTTAGTAGATTTTCATCAATTTTGGTTTTATATTTTCAACTGTGCAACGCTGCAAATTATTACACAAATAATAACTCTCGAAATAGAAGTAATGTTTTTTCACCAATTTGAAATAACTTTCAAATCAAAAGCAAGCCTTTGAAGTGGTCAGTTCACTAGAGCAAACCAAGTTTCGATAATTTCAACATCCCTTCTCGACTTTTTCAAATAATCAAGGGTGAAAACCAGCCTTTGAAGTGGTCATTTCTCTCGAGTGAACCACCAAGTTTCGATGATTTCAACGTTCATTCCCGACTTTTCAAACAATCGAGGGGGAAAACCAGCCTTTGGAGTGGTCATTTCTCTCGAGCAAACCAACAAGTTTCGAACACTCGAAGGTGGAAACCAGCCTTTGAAGTGGTAATTTCTCTCGAGTAAACCACCAAGTTTCGAAGATTTTAATTTTAATTTTCGACTTTTTGAACAATCGAAGGTGAAAACCAGCCTTTGAAGTGGTCATTTCTCTCGAGCGAACCAACAAGTTTCGATTATTTCAACGTTCATTTTCGACTCTTTCAATCAATCGAAGTTGAAAACTAGCCTTTGCATTTCTAGTTTGTTTTCATTCCAAAATATCCTTAAAACTCTGAATTTTTGGATTTTCAGAAGCCACTCTATCTACCAGGAGGCAATGATTTTCATAGAGTACCTCCTACATGCCAACCAGCGGACTCATCGACTAGTAGATTGAAAATTCTAATAACTTCATACAGTTTGGCCCGTCATAAGAATTTCATGAAAGACACACGGAGAGATATGAAACCAAAATTGTTCAGAAGTTCCTATAAATAAATATTACTATAAATATTTATAGGAGTCATCTACACCCCATACCACACAATTGCTGACAATTTCATCAAATTCGGATGAAAAATATAGAATTTGTGTTACATGGATTTTACATTTGCGCATGCGCAAAGGGTGATGTCAATTCTGGGGTGATGATTTTCATGGGGGGGCCATCTACTCCTCTGAAAATTGTATCGATATCAGATGGGAAATGTAGAAGTCGTGGCAGTTACAAGGAAACACACGTTTGCGCATGCGCAGTAGGCGTATCAGTCCAGGGTCGCAATCCCTGAAAATTTCATCGAAACCGGATAATAAATTTGCGAAGTTTCGCCCGTTACAAGGATTTCATGATGGACACACAGACAGACCGATAGGGAAACATTATTTTTCGGGAACGCCTGAAACGTAAAACGCGATTGGAAATTTTCAGTTTGGAAATCTTTTTGCTTCCGAGTCTACCAAGGTAGCGGAAGCTTTGTTTTCACTTTTCAAGGACGAAAAAAAAAGTTCTCCAAAATCAAAATTTTCATTAGCGTTTTGCGTTTTAGACCTTACTGAACAATTTTGGTTCCGTGTCTGTCTGTGTGTCTGTCTGTCTGTGTGTCTGTCATGAATTCCTTGTAACGCGCATAACTATACGAAGTTATTGTCCGATTTCGATGAAATTTTCAGGGATTGTGCGGGTTGGTGTTTAGATGGTCCCCTATGAAAATCATCACCTTCGGAGTGATAGTAGTCACTGCGCATGCGCAAACGTTAATTTTCTTGTAACGGCCGTAACTTCCACATTTTCCATCCGATTTCAATGAAATTTTCAGGGATGTTACAGATCAGTGTTTAGATGGTCCCCTATGAAAATCATCACCCCCGGACTGATAGTAGCCGATGCGCATGCGCGAACGTGAATTGCTTGTAATGGCCATAACTTCCACAATTTCTACCCGATTTCGAAGACATTTTCAGGGATTACGCGGATTAGGTTGTAGATGGTCCCCAATGAAAATCAAGGCCTTAAAATTCACAGTAGCCTCTGCGCATGCGCAATCGTAAAATCCTTGTAACAGCCGTAACAGTTGCGTCTGAGGTGAGGATCTCAAAGCCATTCAACAAACCCCTATGTAGATCAGTAAGTAAGCAAAGTCCTGGACTCACACCCAAGAGTCCCAGGTTCGACTCCCAGTCTTGCTATGAAATTTTTTGATTCCAATCACTACCGCACATTTTTCGTCCGAATTTGATGAAATTTTCTAGGATTGTCCAGATTAGCATGTAGATGGTGTAATATAGTAACGCAGAATATTGTGAAATGCACTTTTATTAAGTTGGTCGAAACGGTAACATGCAAAGGTGAGATTCTCTACATTCAGAAACAAACAAAGTCTTCTTCCTCTTCTTATTTTCGTCCTTGCGCTGGAGACGTGTCTGGTGCAGACATGGTAGTTGTACACTACAGAAGGTACCCTATGAGGGTAGTGAAAGGTACTTACAGATTGGTGTTTTCAGATTAACTACTATGCATCGGATCATCTATATAATCGGGTTATGGATACGAGGAAGCTATGTGCCACACCCACTTGGCAGACGTTTTTAGGACGTCCCACAGTAAGACTTGGGCGTCCTTATGCGATCGATCTGGGGTGAAGTTGGACAACACTCAACAGAAAAAAAAAATAACCACACAGTAATCCGTTTTAGACCATTCTGAATCCAAATCCGCGAAAAAAACCATAGGTGTATGTCTGTGTGTGTGTGTGTATGTGTGTATGTCTGTGTGTGTGTATGTGTGTGACAAAATCTTGTGTCGTCTGCACAGCCCTTAGTTCTCAACCGATTTTCCTGGTTCTTTTTTTGTTCGACGCGGAAAACTATCTAGTTGTGCACTACGTCGCCGGAATTTCGAATTTTGCCTTTTAAGGAGGGGTTAATGCTAAAAAAACGTGCGTTTTTGGGCATGATCTTGTGTACTCTGCCCAAGCCTTAGTTCTCAACCGATTTTCGTGGTTCTTTTTTTCTTCGACGCGGAAAACTATCTAGTTGTGCACTACGGCGTCGGAATTTTGAATTTTGCTTTTTAAGGGGGGAAAGGGGGGGTTAATGCTCAAAAAACGTACGTTTGCGGGCACAATTTTGTAAACTCTGCCCAGGCCTCAATTTCCAACCGATTTGTGTGTTTCTTTTTTGTTTGACTCAAATAACTTCCGAGGTGTACATGATTTCACCAGAGTACCAAAATTTGCAAGGGGAGGGGATGGGTGGGGGGATAATATTCACAAAATATCCGATTTTTCAATATTTTGGTTCCGTTACTACTTACTAATTTTACCCAACCTTTGAAATTGAGGAAAAATTCTCATTAAACCTCCGGATTTTCATGAATTATTCTCTGTCTCACCAAGGAACTAATAGTGGTGCCACCGTGGTGCACGTAAACACCATAAACCGCATATTTCGTGTTTTTTTTTTTTTTTTTTTTTGTGTTTCACCTTGAATACGGATGTGAACCTTGACGGACTGCCTACTAAAACTTGCCACGACGTATTTCCGCTTTGGTGCCAGACTGACACCATTGGTGTAGGTGAAGAGGAGGGGGGGGGGGGTGAACTCGAATTCGCATGTTGTTTATCATAGATCATGGATTTTAAAATAATCTTCAAATTCGAGGCTCCCATGCCGCTAGAAATCTTATGGTGGATAATGGTGAGGGGGGAGGGGGGTTGGGTCAATATTTCTTGCCTAAAGTAATAAGTAAATTACATCGAGTGAAACAGTTTTATTGCTTACCAACTGGTTAACCTGATCTAATGCTTATCCAATGGGACGTCCCCTGGAATGCATGCATTACTAAACAATATGTTTTCGTTACTTATATCTCCATACTTGTCCTTGTTTGAATCTAAGACGTGAAATTTGATGTTTATTATATCTTGAACTAATTCATAAGCTCAGCTATACAAGAGCGACTAGTGATTTTTATTTTTCCCTTGAAAAGTAATGTTGTTGTCGCAGCGACTAATGGATATCATGATCGTCGAAAAATCTGAGATAGAACTCCAGTGAAAACAATATCTTGGTAGACTCGGATGCAAAATTATGAATCCTTGGCTATCAACCTTCACAGGAAACCGTAGTGCCATCTTCACATTCGGCGATACTCTTGGAACACTCTGTATTTGGAAAAATGAAAATCCTTACGATCTTACACTTCTCATGTTTGTCTTGTTAGCTCCCGAAGATATTCCTCGTGAAGGAGGATGTTGAGAGCGAAATCACCTCTCATTTGAGGCCATCATCCTCAGCGGTATTATCTAGGAAAGTGGGCGCCAAGCCAGGTTCCCCGGGGCATTAGGAAGAGGCGATATCGGGCGAAGAGGTTCTCAATGGGTACACGGGGGGCGCTCAATGGTTCTGCTCTTTTCCCTCCTCGGATCCGTAATAGTCGGGGTTGCCCGCCTCCGCTCCGACCAACTAAAATATGATTATCCTGGCGCTCCGATGCCAACGTCGTCTCATTCACGTTTCTTCCATTCACTCGGTTCTATCATCAGGCCATTCAGCTGAGTCTTCTTTGTTCTTGAAGTCTCTTCTGCTCGACTCCTGTTCCACAAAGTTCAATTGGAATCACCAACATAATCGGGGACCATTTTTCGGTTCTCACCATCAACATGGTCGAGAAAATTCTACAAACGTCTAAACCACACCGGGAGCAGTAGTTCATCCAGGGATAGTAAAGCGGGATGGGACATGTTTTAGCCGTGAGCTAACTGGCCAAAAAGGTCACAAAATTGTGTTAAGAAAATATCTAACGCATTTAGATAATATCTAAACAACATATTATGTTGCTAGAGATAATATACCTAGGTAACTTTTGTATTAATCCAACACACTGAAATGGTTTACCACTCATTGTAAAATAATTGATTTATCCCACATTTTATTCTAACTCACGTTGCCAATTATTCCTCTCTCACCCTATCAATAAGGGCTGGGAAATGAGCTTTGCAACACGTCAACAAACAATTATTGAAAAAAAAATTATTATAGGTAGATAGTGAAGTATTTTTGTAATGCATTTTAGATAAGTAGCTAGGGATAACTTTTCCCTAGAGAAGGTCATTTTTCCGGTGTTGATAAGTAGGTAGGCTTTATTTTATGATTAATTATTGAGTAGGTATTTATTGGTAGACTTAAGTATTAGTGGTAGTTTAGTAGTAGTAGTACGACTACTACTACTACTACCACTACTAAACACAAAGGACTAAATAGGTCCTGGATAGGTTCTTAGCTCTAAATTTGGCTAAAACATGTTCCATGTTTTTACAAGTATAATTTACGCCGTAGGGGTTGAGCAGATAGCATCTCGAGCTACCTTAAAGTAGGTACTTGACCTTATCTCATCAGATTCAAGGAAAAACGCAGCAAATTAGTACACAAAAGTTCATTATTTTGGTTTATTATTTTCAATAATGATTTTTTCAATAATTTTTTAACACCCCCTCAAAATTTGATGGTTTACGTTTCAAGGTACGTAGAATCCAAAAAATTTGGCCGTCCGTCCGCCGTACGCGGCACTTTTGCCACTTAGCATTGACCGATTTTGATGAAATTTGGTATGTAGGCTCCATTTGGGGTCTAGTTGTGCCCGGAAGATTTTGGTTGATGTAGGTCACATCTAAGGGTTCAAAAATAAATTTTGAAAACGCCCTAACTCAAAAAATGTTGATATAAAGGTATTGTTTTTACTTCAATTTAAGATTCTATAGAATTTTTAGAATTTTTTGAGACCACGCGGAGCTCTGTAGGACGAATTGTTCGCTCCCTACGAGAATTTAAGGGTTGGACGTACGATAAATCAGCAACACGAGTGTGAATCCCAAAAGAGGCCTAATCTCCGTTCAAATTAATTCTAACCGAAATGCGATCGGATTCTTCATGTTGGATGGTTGGTGGCTTTGCAGACGAGTGATCAATATAGAAAAATAATAAACCATTGTGTAATAATTTGCAGCGTTTTCTTTATAGATCACTTGTCTACAAAGAACATGGCTTTGCCATTGTTACCACTAACCAACGATCTCAGAAAAACATCGATCTCATTTCGGTCAGCTAAAATTTTATTGATTCTATAGAATTCAACAAACGAAGATTAGGCCTCTTTTGCGATTCACACTCCATGCTCCGGCTCCATTTGGGGTCTAGTTGGGTCCCGAAGCTTTTGGTTGATGTAGGTCACTTCTAAGGGTTAAAAAATCAATTTTGAAATTTTGAAAACGCCCTAACTCAAAAAATTTTGATATAAAGGTATTGTTCTTTCTTCAATTTAAGATTCAATAGAATTTTTAGAATTTTTTGAGACCACGCGGAGCTCTGTAGGACTAACCGTTCGCTCCCTACGAAAATTTAAGGGTTTATATTGAAATATATATATATAAATCAAAACACGAGTGTGAATCGCAAAAGAGGCCTAATCTCCGTTCAAATTAGAGCTGACCAAAATGCGATCGATGGTTTATGATTTTGATTTATTTTTTTTTCTTCTTTTCATATTGGATGGTTGGTGATTTTGTAGACGAGTGATCTATATAGAAAAATAATGAACCATTGTGTAATAGTTTGCAGCGTTTTTTTGAGTTAGGGCGTTTTCAAAATGTCAACCCCTATTTTTCAACCCTTAGAAGTAACATACATCAACCAAAATCATCGGGACACAACTTGAAACGTCAAGCAACAAATGTTGAGGGGGGTTAAAAAAAAATTTCTTGGTCGATTCCAGAGGTTTGTTATTGAAAATAATAAACCAAAGGGCCTCACTATCCCAGGCGGAGGATGCATGAAGACTTGATGAAAATGTAGAAGTTATGGCTGCAACAAGGAAATTAACGTTTGCGCATGCGCAGTGACTACTATCTGTTCGGGTGCGATGATTTTCTTAGGGGACCATCTACATGCCAACCCACAGAATTCAAAGTTTTGCCTGATGCAACTTGTTTTGGATGACGAGGAGTGTTGACGCCACCTAGCACGTAGAATCAGTCAATAATAGAATTAGTAAACAATAATAATAAGACAGTAATAAGAAGTGAAGTGTCAAGTTTCATCTCCAGGACTTCAACCTGAAAGGCCCTATCCGCTTCCCTTTCCTACGGCCCAACTGGGATGGCCTTGAGCCAGTATCTCTCTCGCCTCCGACCTCGGCTGTGCACAGCTCTTTCTCGCTTTTCCTTTGTTCTAAAAAAAATCCACGTGGAAAACCTGGTTGCTGAAATTGAGGACCAACCTGAAATTTAAGGAGTTTCTGACCACGTCAACCCTGCTCTGCTGCCTGTGTACCTACCTTGTCAGCTACGCCTTTGCTGCCTTCTTCAACGTCCTGCCAAAAGGAACAGCCAGGTTGTAAAGGAAAAACCCAGGTACCCAGCTTAGTACATTTTGATTAATTGGGTCAAACCCGACCGATTATTTGGGGCTGATCGCCGCGCGGACCACGTCCCTCCGGAGGCTTCATCTCACAACGGCACAACATCATTTTTTGAACACTACTTTTTGTTAAACTGAGTCAACTCTTCACTAACATATCATTAATTACAGTCCAAAATTCGTTTTATAATTGTGCGTTCTTTTTTTTTTCTCACCTCAACTGAGCCACTTTTAACCAGCAAATTTCTCTTTCGAGTTGAAATTTTAGAAACTTCAAAAGATTCTACATTCACTCGACATTAATGGTCCTTGCGAACTTCGGATTTAGTTTGGCACAGATTTGAGGTGAAACATTTCTTGTAAATTTTCGAATTTTATCGAGCTTATAGGTACCTACCTACCCATTTTTCTTTACTGCTCGTTTCAATGTCGATAGGTACCTATTACACCTACACATTCGTGTTCCTATAATAATTACTCGCCACAAACATTTTGGTATAGTTGTCTCATTATTTACCGTATTTATCTATGTGTACCTATAATTTATGGTTAACCTGTAATATTGTTGCATGATTGTGTTAATTGACAATTCCTAGAATTTGTTGCGCTTTGAATTCTTTCGAGTTACACTTGATTATTTTTCACGATCATTTTCGTGACCATTTGTTTAAAATTGAATGGTATTCATCGGGCTTAGCTACCTATTAATTTTCCGATAGGTAATTGTCGAGCTATTAATCTCATTGAGTAATTTATCGAACTCACTTTGGAGTCTCACATTCATACTTCAAATCTATTATCGAATTTAAATTCTATCATTTTTGAACTTAATCTGCTTTGGTGAAATTTAATTTTCCGTGTCCATTTTCCTTAATCCTTTTCAACCTTTACCGAAAAATGGAAGCTCTTCAAAAAATAGCGGCATTGGGTGCCAAAATGGAGACTGCGAGTGCCAAAATTCAGAGTATTGCAAGATATGGCCGCGAAGCTTCAAAGGATCTTACAAAGGTCGGCCTTTTCCGCGGGATGATGGAAGAAATTAGGACTCATTATAAGGACTTTAAGGATCACTGGAACTGTTTGATAGATGCCCACGTTGAAGCGGGATCTCTTAAGGATTTCCCTTCGTCTCAGGAGAAATTGAACCAACAAGAATGCGATAGGTACTATTATGAAGCCTTATCAACACTGAAAAGTCTAGAACCACCAGTTCACAACCCTGATGTATTTGCTTCGAGTTCTCAATCGTTTTCGGCTTCACGAACTTTTCGCATCGGTAATCCAGCGGATAACCTTCCGAAATTCGATGGAACTATGGATAAATGGCCATTTTACCGAGATACGTTCCTAGCTATGATTCATCACGATGATACCATTCCAACAATGGAAAAATATCGGGCCTTGATTACAACCTTAGAGGGTTCGGCCCTTACAATGATCAAATCATTACCAATTTTGGAAGCGAATTATGTTCAGGCATGGAAGTTACTGAACGATCATTACAATAATAAACGTTTATTAGGTGCTAGTTATTTAAAAAAGGTGCTCGAGTTCAAGCCCCTTTCAGATGCACCAAACCTTATTACTCTCCAAACATTTATTTCAAATGTTTGTGAAACTATTGAGGCTTTCAACCAATTGAAAATTCCAAGGTCTGATGATTTCATTTTGTTAACTTTGGCAATGAGATGTATAGACCAACGTACTCGGCACGCTTTCGAACGCAAACATTTAGAAACGGAATTTCCAACATTCTCAAATTTTTATGAATTTTTGAGAGGTGAATGTACTGCGTTGACATTGAGTGGAGGTGGAATTACTCAAGGCAACTCCTCTGCGAATGCTGCCGGTAATA
Source organism: Apolygus lucorum (assembly GCA_009739505.2). Lineage (NCBI taxonomy): Eukaryota > Metazoa > Arthropoda > Insecta > Hemiptera > Miridae > Apolygus > Apolygus lucorum. Next base: position 7,327,594 of record CM019181.2, on the reverse strand, counting down.
TCCATAAATCAAACAAACCTGCGAATAAACAATTCACTTCTATGAAAACCTCTTTATTGGTGTCGGATAAATCTGGGAATAAAACTAAACCATTTCCGAAAAAAATGTCAACCTCATGTCCTGTTTGTTCAAATTCTCATAGTCTATATCAGTGTGATACTTTCCGAGCGGCCACGCCGTCTGAGAGGTTTGATCAATTGAAGAGTTGGTCGGGCTGTAGAAACTGTCTCTCTAGCTTGCATAAGTCTAAGACATGTCCCTCTGAGAAATCCTGTAATACTTGTGGCAAAAAACACCACTCTTGGCTTCATCTACCAGATAGAGGAACACCTTTGGAGCAGGTAGCTACTAATGGAGCCTCATTGTTGAGTGGCGCCGTGGAACACGATACTGTGATGCTGGGAACAGTTGTTGGTCAGATTAAGGATTGGTCAGGTCAGTTCCATAATATCAGGATGATTTTGGACAGCGGAAGTCAGTATTCTTTTATTACTGATTCTTGTGCCAGAAGACTTGGTTTTCAACCCGATGATTTTCATGGAACGATCAGTGGTATTGGTCATGTTGCTGTTTCAAGTACCAAGGGGATGTTGGATTGTTGTTTGCGTTCATCAAATGGGGATCCGACGATTTTAAGCACAAGGGCCATCGTCCTGAATCGTATTACTGGGAACCTCCCTCAAATTACCATACCTCCGCACTTGCTTGAAAATTACGCTAATTACTCTCTTGCTGATTCTCAGTTCTGGAAGTCGGGTCCAATTGACTTTTTATTGGGAAGCGATCTTTTCTATGAAGTGCTTTGTGGAAAACCGATTCATGTGGCTCCCAACATACCGAAGGTTACACCTACAATTTTCGGTTTTGTTGTTGGTGGGCGTTTCCAGAAACCAGTTCAGCAGCACAGTGCTACTGCATTATTCGTTCATAACGATGAATTGGCAGAGGTAATGAACAAGTTCTGGTCGGTTGAGGAAGTTGAGGAGAGACAGTTGACGTCACCTGACGATCTTTTCTGCGAGGATCATTTCCTGAAGACCCACTACAGAACTTCAACTGGTCGATACGTAGTTTCGCTCCCATTTAAGGAACCTCCTCCAAGACTCAACAGCTCACGTTATCTGGCCATCAAGAGATTTAACAACCTCGAGTCGAAGCTATCAAGGGATCCTGATTTGAGGTCAGCATATAATAAATTTATGCAAGAGTACATTGATCTACAACATATGTCACTCGACTCAACAGCTTCCTCTGAATACACTATACCCCATCATGCCGTTTTCAAGGCCAATGAGATCAAACCAAAGTTGAGGGTTGTTTTTGATGCATCTTGCAGCACTTCTCATGGAAGTTTAAACGATTATCTTCACGCTGGGCCTCGTCTTCAGAATGATATCGGAATCATTATTCTACGGTTCAGGAGACACCCTGTTGTATTTACAACTGACATCGTCAAGATGTTTCGACAAGTGCTTATTGATCCCAAGGATCGTAAGTTTCAGCATATATTGTGGAGGTTTGATTCAACGCAGGAGCTCTCAGACTATCGTTTAGATACAGTGACATATGGTACGAAGCCTGCTCCCTATTTAGCGATTCGCACGTTGCATCAATTGGTCAGAGATGAGGGTATCGATTTTCCTCTTGCGTCTTCAGCGCTAATTGATGATTGCTATGTAGATGACATCGTAACAGGCTCCAGTACTTTGGAGAGTGCTCTACAACTTAAAGAGCAACTCATACAGCTACTACGGAAAGGGGAATTTGAATTGAGTAAGTGGTCATCAAATTGCCCAGAGCTACTTGAGAGTGAATCAATTTCACAGAATCCACTGAATCTTTCTCCCGATGATCAAATCATAAAAATATTGGGTCTCCAATGGGACCCAATAAGAGATGTATTCACGTACAATATCGAGGTTCCTCCGTCTAGTCCAACCAAGCGCTCCATTTTGTCGTCCATTGCTCGGATATTTGACCCTCTCGGCTATCTTTCACCTGTTGTGTGTTTTGCCAAGGTAATACTTCAATCCTGTTGGAGGGAAAAAGTTGATTGGGACCAGTCATTGCCATCTTCTATTTCCGAGGATTGGTTGAAATTTGTTGAGGAACTACCTCAGCTTAGCCATGTGTCCATTCCTCGTTTTATTAACACTACTCACGCAAACAAAATTGATGTCGTGGGGTTCTGTGATGCATCACAGCTTGCATACGGTGCTAGCATCTACTTGAGAATCGAGCTGAACACAGGTATAAATCGAATACATTTGCTCAAGGCAAAAACGAAGTTGGCTCCAATAAAGCCTCTAACCATCCCTAGATTGGAGCTCTCAGCGGCTCTCCTGCTGTGTAGATTGTTCAAATCGCTTGACGCCTTTCTGGATGTTCTTTCTCCTACCAATCATTATTGGTTTTCAGATTCTACCGTGGTTTTGGGTTGGCTCTCCACCGAACCGTCCACACTCAAAACATTTGTGGCACATCGAGTAGTTGAGATCACGGACACCACAAAAATTGAGGATTGGCACCATGTAGCCACTCATGAGAACCCGGCTGATTGTTCCTCGAGAGGCTTGTCACCAAGTGAATTCCTCTCAAATCCTCTATGGATGGGTGGACCTCAATGGTTGCTATCACCCCCTTCTGAATGGCCGATAATTGTTGCATCTGAGATTCCAATTGATTCTCTACCCGAAGTAAAAGGCGCTACCTGCCTTGTTTCTCATTCTATGATCCAACCTGTCATAGCCTGGATGGAGGATAAGTCTTCTTTTCCCAAGATTTGCAGGATCATGTCTTACATTCTTCGATTCCTGAAAGTTCAAGTGGGATGGCCAAAAGGTGAAAGGATTTCTAGAGAAAAAACGGAGAGCCACTCAGCTGAATCAATTTCAGTGGTGTTGAAGAGAGTTCCTCCTGTATCTGCGAAAGAATATCATGCGTCCATGATGACTTTCGTTAAAATTGTACAGAGCCACCATTTTGAGGATTTGACATCTAAATCGAAAGGGCCATCTCGTTATCTCCATATCTCTCGACTCAATCCAATTCTTGATCCATTTGGTGTTGTCAGGGTGGGCGGCCGGTTAAACAAGGCTCCCATACCTGAGGGCGTCAAACACCCTATTTTGCTTCCGGGTAAATGCCATTTTACCCGTCTTCTCATCGATCATCACCATCGAATATACCTGCATCTCGGTCCATCTGCTCTGCAAGCTGTTTTGCAGCGCTCCTTCTGGATCCTTTCAGCTCGACTTGTAATCAGACAGCGAATATACCGATGTGCTGATTGCTTCAAGATCTCTCAGCAGCCCAAGGCACCCTTCATGGGAGATTTGCCACGCTCTAGATTCGCAGAGGGAAGAGCTTTCAATGAGGTAGGAGTGGATTTTGCCGGCCCACTACTGATCAGAGCGTCTCTCCTTCGTAAGGCACCAACCTCAAAGGCATATTTGTGCCTCTTCATCTGCATGACCTCAAAGGCCCTTCACTTGGAACTAGTCTCTGACCTCTCAACGCCAGCCTTCCTCGCGGCTCTAGATAGATTCATCGCACGAAGGGGTTTACCTGTGCGAATCCACTCAGATTGTGGAACCAATTTTGTGGGAGCCAGTCGAGAGATGAAAGAGCTCCAGGAATGGTACCGAAGAGAAGAAACCGGAAATTCCATTATGCAGCATTTAGCGCTCAATGGGGTGGAATGGTCTTTTAATCCTCCATCTTCCCCAAACTTTGGAGGCTTGTGGGAGGCTAACATCAAGTCAACCAAGTCTATTCTTCGACACATGTCCAAAGATTCTCCATCAACTTTCGAGGAGCTGGCCACCATATTCTGTAGAATTGAAGCGGTACTCAACTCACGGCCTATTTGTCCCATTTCAAATGATCCCGAGTCCCTCGAACCTCTAACACCTGGACATTTCCTGGTTGGGTCGCCTTTGGTAGCAAGGCCAGAATATGATCTTCTGGAGTTGCCCCAGTCCAGGCTATCACGATGGCAATTAGTCCAGCAGCGTGTCCAGTACTTTTGGAAGAGATGGAGACGTGAATATCTCCATCAGCTTCAGCTCCGCTCCAAGTGGACACAGCAGCATCCCAATTTGGAGGTCGGAGAACTTGTCATTCTCAAGGAGCCAAAAGAAGCCCCGTCCCATTGGACACTTGCCAGAATCATCAGTACCAGCCCAGGAACGGATGGAATCACGAGAGTAGCTGAGATTCTTACAGCTTCTGGCATCCTCACACGACCAGTTTCCAAACTCGTTTCATTGAAGCCAATCACAAATCCTGAATCCTCTCCTAAATCTCCTGTAAAACCTCCCTGAAATTTTTCATGTAAAATTTGGTGGGCGGGATGTTGACGCCACCTAGCACGTAGAATCAGTCAATAATAGAATTAGTAAACAATAATAATAAGACAGTAATAAGAAGTGAAGTGTCAAGTTTCATCTCCAGGACTTCAACCTGAAAGGCCCTATCCGCTTCCCTTTCCTACGGCCCAACTGGGATGGCCTTGAGCCAGTATCTCTCTCGCCTCCGACCTCGGCTGTGCACAGCTCTTTCTCGCTTTTCCTTTGTTCTAAAAAAAATCCACGTGGAAAACCTGGTTGCTGAAATTGAGGACCAACCTGAAATTTAAGGAGTTTCTGACCACGTCAACCCTGCTCTGCTGCCTGTGTACCTACCTTGTCAGCTACGCCTTTGCTGCCTTCTTCAACGTCCTGCCAAAAGGAACAGCCAGGTTGTAAAGGAAAAACCCAGGTACCCAGCTTAGTACATTTTGATTAATTGGGTCAAACCCGACCGATTATTTGGGGCTGATCGCCGCGCGGACCACGTCCCTCCGGAGGCTTCATCTCACAACGGCACAACATCATTTTTTGAACACTACTTTTTGTTAAACTGAGTCAACTCTTCACTAACATATCATTAATTACAGTCCAAAATTCGTTTTATAATTGTGCGTTCTTTTTTTTCTCACCTCAACTGTGCCACTTTTAACCAGCAAATTTCTCTTTCGAGTTGAAATTTTAGAAACTTTAAAAAATTCTACATTCACTCGACAAGGAGGCTACTTGCTACACATACTTGGTCGACTACCGGCATTTTAACATAGCGTCCCATTTTTGCCTAGAATCAGACCTTTAATTTGAATGTACACTAATGGTCCGCCAATCAAAAACGTCTTCCAAGTGGGTGTGGCACATAGCTTCCTCGTATCCATAACCGATTGTATAGATGATCCGATGCATAGTTGTTAGTCTCAAATCGGAAATCGGACAATTACTTCGTATAGTTATGCCTGTAACAAGGACATCATGACAGACACACAGACACGGGACCAAAATTGTTCAGAAAGGTTTGAAGCGTAAAACGCGAGTGGAAATTTCGATTTCGGAGAACTTTTTTTTCAACCTTGAAAAGTGAAAACAAAGCTTCCGCTACCTTCGTAGACTCGGAATCAAAAATAACCTCGAAAATCGGTTGAAAACTAAAGCCTGGGCAGAGTACACAAGATTTTGTCGCACACACACACACCTACACCTACGGTTTTTTACACAGCATAAGGACTTCCCAAGTTTACACTAAGGGACGTCCTAAAAGTGCACGATGTCCAAACATACAAAAAAAAAAAAAAAAAAAAATGAAAAAATCGTCGTTCCATCACACACTGAACTGATTACCACCTCCTTCGTGCCTACGGCGATTTTGAAGTCGACCATAAAAGAATCCATTCAAATTACGAGTACCTACTTAGTGAATTTCATCTTCATCTGCTCTGTGGCTGTTATCAACTTTAGGTTGAGGAAATTGACCAAGTCACTGTAATTATTGGAATGAATACTTGATGAGTTTCTCCTTACTGTATTTTTGTAAAACTCACAATGACTGAAAATGTCTATTAAAAAACGCTGCTAATTATTACACAATGGTTTATTATTTTTCTATATAGATCACTCGTCTACAAAATCACCAACCATCCAATATGAAGAAAAAAAAAAAAAAAAAAAAAAATCAAAAAATCAAAAAATAAATCAAAATCACCAACCATTGATCGCATTTTGGTCAGCTCTAATTTGAACGGAGATTAGGCCTCTTTTGCGATTCACACTCGTGTTTTGATTTATATATATATTTCAATATAAACCCTTAAATTTTCGTAGGGAGCGAACGGTTTGTCCTACAGAGCTCCGCGTGGTCTCAAAAAATTCTAAAAATTCTATAGAATCTTAAATTGAAGGAAAAACAATACCTTTATATCGAAATTTTTTGAGTTAGGGCGTTTTCAAAATTTCAAAATTGATTTTGGAACCCTTAGAAGTGACCTACATCAACCAAAAGCTTCGGGGCACAACTAGACCCCAAATGGAGCCCACATACCAAATTTCATCAAAATCCGTCAATGCTAAGTGGCAAAAGTGCCGCGTACGGCGGACGGCGGACGGACGGCCAAATTTTTATTCGATTTTTGGATTCTACGTACCTTGAAACGTAAACCATCAAATTTTGAGGGGGTGTTAAAATTTTTTTTTCTTGGTCGATTCCAAAGGTTTATTATTGAAAATAATAAACCAAAAAAAGAAAAATTGTAAGTCAATGTAAAAAAAAGGGTAATTTCTAAGAGAATCATCTTTTGGACCCCAAAACCGACCTCATAAATCGATAGAGCGTTAAAAAATACAATAGAGTTGATAATAAACCGGAAAAATTAAACAACTCATGAAGTTCACCTGTGAGGTACGGTATTATTAATTTGCCTCTCGATGTTTGTCAACCTACCAGTGGTTTCCGACCATTCTGCCCGATCTTCGGATTAGTGTTTTCCCGGAAAAGACTCTCGGAGGGCCGCCTCCTCCACACGCTCGCGCAGGGTTACCAACCACCCTCCGTCTCTCTAGGCCTCTCACGAAGTCCTTCATTATGCGAATCATGGATAATCATGTTGGCAACCCTGCTCCAACCATCGCAGGCTCCAGCTAACCTGAAAAAAACGCAGTTATTTTCCTAAAGTCGGGTCGTAGTGCGGTAGGTTGTGCCTGAGAATCTTCAGAAGCTGCTATTTCCGTGAGTGCGAATTTTGGTTGATTAGGATTCCGATTATTTCGCGTTGTGATGGGCAATTCGATATTCGCGAGTGTTGTGATCAGTGGAAGTGTCCTGTGGGTGTAGAATTAACTAATTAGTTAATTCTATTTCAGATTGTCAACAGTGGAAGATGCAGAAGACCGCGCTTCCATCCAACTCCAAAACAACCAGAAAGGTACCTAACTCAATCCAATTTTGATGTAAATGATGAAAGCAATATGTGATGGTATGATTTTCGGATTAGTATCTACCTTTACAATACTCGACAGTAGAGACCTTACAACAATCAGCTGTCCCGTTTGTTTCTGCTAATGGCGGATGAAGTGGGTTCTCTACACTTATAATAGGTAATAATATTACCTATAAATCATAATATTATTATGATTTATAGTTACCAAGAATCAGGAATTCTTGATGAGATTACTGAATAAAGAATTTATTCTTTCATGTTCTGCAATTCGGGTCGTTGGATTGACATCGTTATAAGTAGAGCTCGGAATTTGCATATTTTGCATATATTTTATTATGCGGTATATCTTTGTATTTGAACGTTTTGAAGGTTTTTGAAGGGCATTCGGTGGTTTAAATTGAAATTGAAATAGCATATTTTTGCATATTTCGGTCATTTTGGGGATTTTTGCATTTTTTGGTCATTTTGAGGATTTTTGTATATTTTGCAGCATATTTTACCAGATCACCCATCGTTTGGCCTTTATAAATGAACCCGTTTTTTTAAAAGGGGTTATGTGTCATTTGTGAAACTTTCGGGAAAACGCAAAAAAACTGTCCCAAGTCGTCAAAACGATCAAAACATCCCATTTTTTGAAATGTTCCAGTACAGTTTAATACTCTACAATCCTCCAGAATTTTTCAGATTTTTTCAGCAAGGGGAAGTGTATCAAATTGCAATTTGAAATGCTCTCACATACCCCCTTTTAAAAAAAATCGATTTTTCAGGACTGAAATCATTTAAATAATCAGCTTTATTCATTGAATGAAACATATTTTGATGAAAATATGTACATAAAACATCATAACATAAAATATGTATGTGATCAGTTTATTATTTGGCCAACATGAATGTTAAAAATGTTCTTCAGGAATGTAATTCTTCAACCTCTCTAGGTCAGCTAACGGAAATGAATGGGTTGATGGGAGTCCGGCAATTCACAGAATGGATTTTTGAGCATTGCTGCAGGTCATAACAATTTTGGGGACGATTTTTGGGGTGAAAGATGTGTAGCCGATCTACTAAGCGCACTTTTCTTTTGATGAGAGCGGAATCACGATAGCACGGGAGAAATCTATGCCTCTCACATAGAAAAATTGTTCGTTTTTGTCGAATTTTGCTTCCGAGTCTACGAAGATAGCGGACGCTTTGTTTTCACTTTTCAAGATTGAAAAAATTGTTCTCCAAAATCAAAATTTCCATTCGCGTTATACGTTTCAGACCTTACTTAATCATTTTGGTTCCGTGTTTGTCTGTATGTCTGTCATGAAATCCTTGCCACAGCCTTAACTTCTACATTTCTCATCCTATTTTGATGAAATTTTCAGGGATTGTGCGAGTGGGGGTGTAGATGGTCCCCTATGAGAATCATCACCCCCGGACTGATAGTAGCCGCTGCACATGCGGAAACGTGAAATCCTCACCACGGCCATAACTTCTATATTTCCCATCTGATTTGATAAAATTTTTAGGAATAATGCGAGTTGGGATGACGATGGTCCCCTATGAAAATCATGGTCCCCAAATTGAAAGTATCTTATGCGCATGCGTAAACGTGAAATCCTTGTAACAGCCATAACTTCTACATTTTGCAGCAATATTCAGATATTGTGCGGGTTGACGTCTAGATGGTCCCCTGAGAGGGTAGTGGAAGGTACTTAGAGATTGATATTTTGAGAGTAACTACTATGCATCTGATCATCTATACAGTTGGGTTATGGATACGAGGAAGCTACGTGCCACACCCACTTGGAATTGTTGTCTTAGTTAGGGCGAGGTGGAGATTCAGAAGGAAGTGATTTCGGTTAATTGTTTTCCAATAACAAAGCTTAGGAATCGACCAAGAAACAAAAATTAACCCCCTCCCTTTACCGACATATTAATTATTATAAACCAACCTAACAGTTTATTATTTGAGTCTCGAAACTCCTCGTCGACCACATAGCGAGTAAGTTCTTTTTTGAAAGGGTTTATGTGGCTCACATAGCCCCTTTCAAAAGACATCGGAAATTTCAACCTGTTTTTTCTATGGGAAGCGTCAATGATAGGAGGTTCCTTTTAATCGCAATCGATGCAACCAAGTATGGAGACCCAAAAAATTAAAAAAAGTGAAAATGGCCGAAAATGTCACATAGCCCCTTTCAATAAAAACGGGTTCAAATGTCAACTTTAGTACCATACCCCATTTGATAAACCACCTGGAGACCAGGGGGATGGATCTCTGCTCTGCCGTAGGTGCTGTTTCCGACCTGCTCGAAAAAAGCTCCCACTGGCATGGAACAACTGGAAAAGCCGTCAAGGATAAACTGGAGGGGGTCCTATCGAAAAATCCAGGGTGGTCTTCAGTGGTTCAAATCGCGAAAATTCTCAAAGGAGAAGACAGCTCATGGGACTCTCCCTACTCTCCAAAAGAGATTTCCACTTTTAAATTTTTGCCTATTGTATCTTGCGATGTAGAGAGATCGTTTTCTGCATTGAAAGACATTTTAAGTGACAGGAGACACTGTTTTACACCTGATAATTTGGAGCGTGTAATTGTTGTCCAATATAATAATATTATATTGGACAACAATTACATATTATGTAGTTAAGTAGTATTATGTAGTTCATAATTATGTAATTAAGTATTAAGTAGTATTATGTAGTTCATCTTTACATTTTATACAGAGTTCGTATAAATGAATAAAAGTAAATAAAAAATGTATAACTGATTTTTTGAATTGCTAGTTTACTTTACCTGATGCTTCATAACTTTTTTCTAGGAGAAAAAAGGGCTAAAAAAATGTAATAATGTGGAACATCCTGTCTTAAAATACTGAAATTCCAAAGTCATATGCAGTTTTAAGGGCAAATGCATATTTTGCATATTTTTTCATTTTCCGGTACATTTTTTCGGGAAATTTTCGTGCATATTTTCCGAGCTCTAGTTATAAGTTAGAATATTAGTCTTGCGGGGGGGGGGGGGGGTGAGGTAAGTCTTTTTTGGTGAGAATCGAGATATACCTATCTTTACTGTAGACGTTATTTTGTGTCAGCTTTCGTTTGCGAGTATCAGCGTATATATCAGTCTTCCATGCTTCCTATTGGCTGGGGCGTTAGTGATTATTCGGTTAACTCATTCCCGAAATTTATGTTTCGAGAACTGACCGGTAACTGAGTCTATCTGCTTTTTTCCAGTAAACTGAATCGTGCTTAACCAGGCAAGTAGGTTTTCTATAAAGTCTATAAAATTTGCAATGTTGAAGATGGTGTGTGCAGCGCGATCGTAACACGTCGGGGCGGCGAAAGCTGCAAGTTCAATAATAAAATAAAAACATTTTCAACTAAAAACTGTGTAATTTATTACACGAAGGTTTATTTTATTTGAAGAACACAGCTTTGCCATTGTCACCACCTACCAACCATATTTTCTCTTCACAATCAAATTTATTTTGAAGAAAATACACGCGTCACACTCAATTCGAATAAATTGGGAGTTTGTTCATTGTTTCCCTTCATTAGGAAAATTTCCTAATATAATTTAATTATTACTGGTTGCTTAGGACGCAAAACTGAGTAAAACTCGAAGATCAGGCCTTTTGGTGATTCACACTCGTATTCCTGATTTATCGTAAGTCCAACCCTTAAATTCTCGCAGGGAGCGAACGGTTGGTCCTGCAGAACTCCGGGAGGTCTCATTCGATTGCAAAAATGCCATACTATTTTAAATTGAAGAAAAACAAATACCTTTATATTGAAAGTTTTTGAGCTAGGGCGTTTTGAAAATGTATAGGTACCCTTAGAAGTGACTGACATCAACTGGGACACAACTAGACCCCAAATGGTCCCCAATTTTGATTAAAATCGGTACATGGTAACCAAGAAAAGTGCCGCGTACGGCGGACGGACGGCCAAATTTGGATTCTTGGATTCTACGTACCTTGAAACGTAAACCAACAAATTTTGAGGGGGGGGGGGGTTAAGTTTTTTTGACATAGGTAAATATGTCTTTTTGTTGGGGGTCAAGGAATTTTGGTTCATTGTTTTTAATAATAAACCTTTGGAAAGAAAAAAATTTTTTAACACCCCCTCAAAATTTGTTGGTTTACGTTTCAAGGTACGTAGATTCCAAAAATGTAATAAAAATTTGGCCGTCCGTCCGCCGTACGCGGCACTTTCTCCACTTAGCATTGACCGATTTTGATGAAATTTGGTATGTAGGCTCCATTTGGGGTCTAGTTGTGCCCCGACGATTTTGGTTGATGTAAGTCACTTCTAAGGGTCAAAAAAGGAATTTTGAAATTTTGAAAACGCCCTAACTCAAAAAATGTGTATATAAAGGCCTATTGTTTTTCCATCAATTTAAAATTCTATAGAATTTTTAGAATTTTTTGAGACCACGCTGAGCTTTTTAGGACAAACCGTTCGCTCCCTACGAGAATTTAAGGGTTTTACGTACGATAAATCAGAAACACAAGTGTGAATCGCAAAAGGGGCCTAATCTCCGTTCAAATTAAAGCTGACCGAAATGCGATCGATGTTTTTCTTCATGTTGGATGGTTGGTGGCTTTGCAGACGAGTGATCAATATACAAAAATAATAAATAATATGCAGCGTTTTTTGAAACGCATAACACACCATTAGTTCATCTTTCCTCCGCTAGGGATAGTAAAGCATTTTCCCCTTGAATCCGCTGCATCGCATTATCTCAAGCTTTACCAAAATAGGTTACCGAGCTCATCTCATCTGATTGAAAGGAAAAACGCTTCATTGTCCCTAGCGGAGGATACAAGAACTAATGCTGCCAGTGGTTTAGACGCTCGAGGAATTTTTCGGTCACTTTTTTTTGCCACAAGAAATGCACCGCTGCAACCAGTAAACAAAATATATACATATCCCTAGCTATGAAGCAAGGCTCTCTAGAATACTGCAATATACCTATAATTGTGTGCGGAGTTTTTTTTTTTAGAAAAAAAAGTCTGTTTATTCATTTGAAAAGTAATAGGTAGGTACATAATTATTATTCAAATAAAGTATAATTTCGACATTATTTCTTCAAAATTCTGTTTATTCGTTGAAAAAGTATTAGGTAGGTACATATCCTGTGTGTATTTTATTTCATCATTTTAATTTTCGAATTACACCTACAACAATGGACTAGTCTATGATCTATTGTTTTTCCCTCTAAGGGAGAAAGTCAACTTGCCTACGCGAGTTCTTCTTTATAGGGATTTCCTCATAACAAAGTTTCAAAAGAGTATTGCTCAGGTTATGTAACTTGATAATTACAGGAAAACAATAGGAAAAATTCTCATTACGCCTGAAACAATAATTGAAATGGGAATACCTACGGTTTTCTAAAAATGTGAGCAGGTTGTATAGTTTAATTCCTCTTCGCCGATTTCTAAGGTTCATTGATGGAATTAATAAACCAAAACGGACCTTCTACATATTCTTTTCTTCACAAATAAACATACCTATACTTACACCAGACATTGCACACCGAGTATGAACGTTTATCGCTGTTTGTTTAAAATCGTGGGAGGGTTTGAACGTTAATTAGGTAACAACGCTTCCAAAGGTAACTTATTATAGTTTGTTAACCGATATAATCAACAATCATAGCACAGAGTAACTCTCCTATTACCTTTTGATGAGTTTTAAATTTCAATTCAATTTTTGGATCAGGTTCCCTAGTTTTTCGGATTTCGATCAGTTTCTCAAATGTTTTCAAGCTCGATTCCAATGGTTTATTATTGAAAATTATAAAACAAAAGACATTCAATTAACCAAGGGGTCCGGTGTGGCTACGGTCGTTGGGGCTTCGTTGTTTGGCGGTGGACTTTGGACCGAGTTCTGCGGGGGTGGTGGGTTCAAGGCTCATCGCCGGCAGCGTGCGTTTTTCGGCGTCCGGGGCTCTCATCGCCCCCCTCGTCACAACCCATCCAGGTGAGGCAATGGGAGGCCATGAGCGAAATCTTCAGAACAAATTCTGATCTTCCCTTTGGAAGACAGCTGATGACGTCCGCGACGCCAGGAATGGCAGTCGGACGAAAATCCAACCTGAAATGGTTGTTTTTTACTTTTTTTTCTTTAACTTTTCAATTAACCAACTACTTCATGATTTTAAAATACTGATTTTTTAAATATGAATATTTGGAAGGCCTGTTACTGCATGTATGTGTTCCAAAAACCCTTTAGAACTTTGAACGTGTGGAACTCCCGATATAGAAGGATACATCTTGCAATTAATGACTAATATGATAGCCATCGGTATCAATGAAATAATGAGAATTCTTCAGTTATATTTATCGACCCACGTGATCGGTGTATTAAGTTAGAACGAGCAGGTGCAAAAACGTGAAGATGTACGCGATTTCGGTGGGTTCAATGGCAGGAAACCTGCTGGCACAGCCTATGAATGATCTGATTGTACCAAAAGAAAAAGTACGGAGTTGCAAAAAAAATTTAAACCACTTTTCAAGGGAACGTTGGAGCACCCACATTACGCGGTGATATTTATGACAACCGCGGTCATATTACCACCTAAGTTTATCTCCCATCGAGTAGAGATGTGTTCGGTCCTGGCCTATTCATTATTCCTTGACAATGGGAAAGAGGGGAGTTTAAGATGTGGACGCGGGGAGAGCAAAACTCCGAAAGAAAAAAATTATACTCCGGATCGACTTTATCGGATCGATAAAATTGCTAATGCCGGAGCGATGGGAGCCACGTTCGAAGGAGGTCCCCAGTGGCTCCTGACCGTTTATCCCGGTAGCTTATTAATTTGTAAGGGGTTCTCCCTTCGGGGCTCCAATAAAAACATCGGGGTAACTCAAGTAGCATCGGCAAAAGAGTTACAAAAAACTTCGAAAAGAAAAAAAAATCGAGTGGAAAGGGAAGGTTTGGTAAGATGGTATCGTGGTAGCGATCCGCGAGAGGTTTTTCACGCTGTTACGATCGACCACAAAGATGTTGAGGAACGATAAGAATCTTTTCGTTTGCGGTCGAGGTAGAGTTGAGAAGACTCGTAGTAAAGTCAATGTCTTTGCCAGTTACATCAGAATGTCTTGTGGGGTGCTACTTGCATTTTTCATATCGCGCCTTAGAACTTTGTAAACGGAAAACTGTAGACTTCCACCTGCAGTATATCCTAAGTGTGTGGAAGAGAGGTACAGTATTTCGTTCATATACCTGGAAAACCATGTAAGTCGAGTTTATCAAATTTTACAGGTGACACTAAAAACTAAATAATTCAATTTTCATTCCACATGAAATAAGTTTTTTTCGTTCCATTCCGTAAAACTGGTGGTAACAGTAGTATTTCAAAGAGCCTGAGTCTTATTTCATCAAAATTTACTTCAGCGAACGAACAAATGGACTTACATGCTTTTACCCTTCCTTTGACACCCGATTTACATGGTTTTCCAGGTATATGAACGATTTTACCTTTCAGTTAAACCTTTTTTACTTTCATTTAAACACTTTTTACATTGAATTAAATCTTCTTAGATTCCCAAGTAGGAAAATTAATTTTTGAACAGAATGAACTAATGAAAACTTTATTTTACACACAAGGAGCAACAGGAACACAGGAAAAACACATCCAATTTGGTCTTGCTGAAATGTGATGGTGTCTATGTAGTGGATGGCCATTGACAACCACTATAGGTCGGAACTCATCTAAGGACCCAACATTGTTAGGACGTCCCTCAGTAAGACTTATGCGATTGATCTTGGGTAAAGTTGGACAACACTCAACAGAAAATAAATAACCACACTCTAATCCGTTTTAGACCATTGTGAATGCAAATCCGCGAAAAAAAAACCATAGGTGTATGTCTGTGTGTGTGTATGACAAAATCTTGTGTCGTCTGCCCAGACCTTAGTTTTCAAGCGATTTTCGTGGTTCTTTTTTGTTCGATGCGGAAAACTATTTAGTTGTGCACTATGTCGCCGGAATTTCGAATTTTGCATTTTAAAGAGGTGAAAGGGGGGGTTAATGCTCAAAAAGCTTGCGTTTTTTGGTGTAATTCTGTGTACTTTGCCCAGTCCTCAAATTCCGACCGATTTTCGTGGTTGTTTTGGTTTATTATTTTCAATAATGAACCTTTGGAATCGACCAAGAAAAAAAAATTTTAACACCCCCTCAAAATTTGATGGTTTACGTTTCAAGGTACGTAGAATCCAAAAATCGAATAAAAATTTGGCCGTCCGTCCGCCGTACGCGGCACTTTTGCCTCTTGGCATTGACCAATTTTGATGAAATTTGGTATGTAGGCTCCTTCTGGGGTCTAGTTGTGCCCCGAAGATTTTGGTTGAGGTAGGTCACTTCTAAGGGTTCCAAAATCAATTTTGAAATTTTGAAAACACCCTTACCGTAAAACCGTCAAACTTTACCCCACCAGAGGTAACTTTACCCCAAAAAGTGAGAATCTTCAATCGTGACGTAAACGTGGTGGGACTTAGATAAAAGTTAGCTATTGTGTTTTCGTTATACTCCACATCCCAGAGAATCGATGCGGCTTGCGATGGCGCCTTTATCCATGTTATCATCTGTTATCAGTCATAGTTTCCTGTTCAGCTGTTTTTGTCCTGTTTCTCGTGCTCCAAAATTTCTTCCATATCAGGTGTTTGGAGTGAATTTACCAGACAAGCCCTCATCATATCACTTTCAATATCTTATTCTGAACAAAATACACTAATCAAATTCTCAAAAAAGTGTTTTCTTAGTTATGCCTTTGTTTACCAAAAATTTGATGGTAACTTTACTCCAAAAACCGGGTATTTTTACTCCACTATAATGGTTGGGATAAAGGTAGCCTCACTCATATTTTTCTTATTTAATCTCGAGAAATATTTGAGTTTTAAAATTTTCGCAGTGTTGAATGTAAGGTTTCTAGTGTTTCTCATGTCAGAAGTTAGAGATGGGGAGAAGAAATGAGAAAAAGCTTGGTACGCGCCCCTACCGAAACTTTACAACTGAACACCTGCATTATGATATGAACATAAACGTGCTTTGGTCTCATAAGTTGTGATTTACCATATTATTTACTCGTGGGTTAACTTTGAAATTTACCATTGCAATTTATTCGAAAGTTATCGAATGTGAAACAGACTTTTTCTGTGATTTTGTAAAGTCATTCGTTTATCGTTTATTGTCCTTCAATATTTCTTTACTTGTAGAAAGTTTTGCTCTTGATCAAAGCAAAACTACATAAGTCTTTCTATACTGGAAGACTGAAATTGTGATCTCTTAACCAGAAATATTGCATTTCAAGCCAATTCGTTGAAATAAATTATCATTGGAATCTATATTTTTCTTAGGTATAACTTTTATTTTTCAAGCTAAAAAGTTCAATTTTTCAGAATATATTTTATAATAATATTATAAATACTTGATATTATCAAGTATTTCTGGGGTAATGAATTCAATCCCGACTAGTATCATTGCACCACTGCCCGTTTCTGTAGCGATAACCGTGAGTTTTTCAGAGTGGAGTAAAGATAGACGCACTCGTAGGTAACTTCACTCCAACATTTAAACAATTAAATAGAGGGGTTACAATTATCTGATCAATGAGCTCGACCACTCAAAATGTTCAGGAAGCCCTGAAGATCAATTCACTTATTAAAAAAATCAATTTAACCCATTTTGAGTGGGGAGAAATTGTATTTGGAAATGTTTTGGAGTAAATCTTGGGGTAAAGTTTGACGGTTTTACGGTACTCAAAAAAATTTGATATAAAGGTATTGTTTTTCCTTCAATTTAAGATTCTATAGAATTTTTAGAATTTTTTGAGACCACCCGGAGCTCTGTAGGACAAACCGTTCGCTCACTACGTGAATTTGAAGTTTGGACGTGCGATATATCAGAAGCACGAGTGTGAATCGCAAAAGAGGCCTAATCTCCGTTCAAATTAAAGCTGACCGAAATGCGATCGATGTTTTTCTTCATGTTGGGTGGTTGGTGGCTTTGCAGACGAGTGATCTATAATATAGATCACTATATTTTATAGCTCATTTTATATCACTATCTATAATGTAGATCACTATCTAATATAATAAAACGCCAACCGTACGTACGTACGTAAGTACGTATGCACGGAGGGGTCGTGGGAGGCGGGACGAGTCGGAGGGGCGGGAGGGGGGAATCGGAGGCGGGAGGAGCCGGAGGGAGTGGGATGCGGGGAGAGTAGGAAGAAGCGTTTTGCCTACTTTTAGTAGGCTTTTCAGCTAGTATAATATAATATATTATCACTATATTATAGTGATATTATCACTATATCACTATATTTTCTATATTATAGAAAAATAAAAAATAATAAACCATTGTATAATAATTTGCAGCGTTTTTTATTGGACGCGTAAAACTATCTAGTTGTGCACTACGTCGCCAGAATTTCGAATTTTGCATTTTAAGGGGGGGAAAGGGGGGGTTAATGCTCGAAAACGTGCGTTTGCGGGCGTTATCTAGTAACTCTGCCCGGGCCCCAATTTCCAACTGATTTGCGTGTTTCCTTTTTTTGTTCGACTCAAAAATCTCCCAAATAGCACACTATTCCACCAGAGTATTAAAATTCGCAAGGGGTGGGGGCGAGTGGGGGGATGCTATTCTCAAAATATCCGATTTTTCAATATTTCGGTTCCTTTATAGCTTATTAATAGTTTTTAGCTTACTAATTTTCATGAATTATACTCTGTACCATCATGGAACTAATATTGGTGCCAGAACACCATAAACTGCATATCTCGTTTTTTTTTCGTTTTTTTTTTTGTTGGTGTTTCACCTTGAATACGGATGTGAACTTCGACGGACTGCCTACCAAAACTAATAGATGAAAGTTCAACGTTACGACGTATTTCCGCTTTGGTGCCACACTGGAGAGGGGGGTGGGGGGGGGGGGGGTGAACTCGAATTTGCATGTTGGGTGTCTTAGACCACGAATTTTCAAAAGCTCTTCAAATTCGATACTCCCATGCCGCTAGAAATGTTATGGTGGATAAAGGTGGGGGGGGGAGACCACTTTTTCTTACTTGAAATACTAAAAAAATTACATCGAGTGAAACAGTTTTATAGCGTTACCAACTGGTTTAAATTAACCTAATACTTATCCCTGGAATACATGCATTTATTAAATATGTTTAACCTTCGGAAGAGGGGTTGATTTGCTCAATTTCAACTCCTTAGGGAATTGCTCAGTGAGGAAGATTCTGTTCACCATGCTGCTCAGCAAGGGAGCTATATCGTGCTTCACTCTCTCATTTCTGAAATTATTAACTCGTGCAACAAGTACAATCAAAATGTACAATTGAAGAAGAGTTTTTTGCTTTTCTGAAAATTGCTCATTTTCACACTGGATAGTTGGACATTGCAAGGACGATATATTTGCGCCCTAAAATCACCAAGGCACCACTCATACTCGTACTGGCAGTTTTGATTTAGTCACGGTTTTCAATGTGGCATTTTTTGTGATGGATCGAATGGTGAAATCAGTTTCTTGAATCAGCAGCGTAGCACCACATAGTCAAGAAAGACGAATCATGTGGTGAAATCCAGGCTTGTTCTTTTGTTTTTAAGTGATGCTTATTTTCAACTGTCTTGGGTGCCCTATGGGAGGTCGGAGTCATAATGTGGTGAACACGTTTCGCTCTCCTGTTTTAATAGGCACTTGTTTTACCCTTGAATTCGGTAATTGAATGAAAGTTGGAATATGAGTTAGACCATTGGTTGGTTTACAAATACGTACATAATAATTTTACATGACAGTCTTATCATAGTGATATTATTTCTACTTGGGTGGTGGTTGCGTGGATCTGCAGGCACATTCGTTTGATTTTGTGCCTCAACGGCCTACCAGGGAAAATTGTGAGTAATTAGAAACAGATGAGACTTTTTATGTACCACATTCGCCTTCATGATACACAGAAATGAGGTTCTTGGGTGGTTTATTATCATTACTGTAGTACCGCCGAGTCAGCTCTAATTCCACGAGGATTGCGTGTCTCCCCCGTCAGTGAGTTATCAAGATGCGTGTACCTCGCAGATTCAGAAATAATTAAAAATATTTACTCATGCTGTTCCATATCAACTTTACTGTTGCAATACGATATCAACTCGCAATCATTCTGATGATACTTGGTCCGTGATACTAGTACAGCCTTCATAAGTGAGGGAAAATAACTCATCTTCAACAATCTTCTTCAGTGTTCAATCGTCATAGTATTAATACTGCAGTAAAGTTCACAAAAAACAATTCGATTCAAGAAAAACTTTATTTTTGGAATTGGATGTACTCGCGGAATAAATGGAGCCCATTGTCGCCTACGATCAACAAACCTGGTTATCGTATTTAATGTACAAATTCTCATTATTGGAAATCGACGAGTAGCACACAATTGTTTACCACTTATTTAATAATAATGTTTTTATTGTCAATTCAAGTAGAAATGTCTACTTGGGACACACGTCAAGTAAAAAAGTCTGCCAAGTGGGTGTGGCACATAGCTTCCTTGAATCTATAATCCGTTTGTATAGATGAACCGATGCTTAGTAGTCGTTATCAAAACATCAATCTCTAAGTACCTAGCCTTAACCTTATAGGGGACCATCTACACGTCAATCCGCACAATCTGTGAATATCTCTCCGAAATCTGACGGAAAATGTGAAAAGCATGGCTGTTACAAAGATTTTACGTTTGTGCATGCGCAGAGGCTACTGTCAGTTTGAGGGCCGTGATTCTCATAGAGGACCATCAACACCTTATCTGTATAATCCCTGAAAATTTCATAGAAATCAGATGGAAAATGTAGAAGTTATGGCAGTTACCTACATGGAATTCACGTTTGCGCATACTCAGCAGGTTCGGGGGGGGGGGATGATTTTCAAAGGGGACCATCTACACGCCAACCCGCACAATCCCTAAAATGCCATCGAATTCGGGCAATAACGTTTTGCCCGTTACGAGGATTTCATGACTGATACACACACAGACAGGGCTTCGGAAGGCGGAAACTCAGGATCTCTTTTGGTTTCAACTCGTTTCGAATTTTTGGTGAAAGTGGGCATAAGAACCTACCATTATCACCACAATCAAACTACTCGTCAATCTGCTCAATATTTGTTCATTCTCTGAATATTGTTAGAAAATGTAGAAATTGTGGCTGTTACAAGGATTTCACGTTTTCGCAAGCACACAAAATACTTTCATTTCGGGGCCCATGATTTTCATAGGGAACCATCTCCACCCCAACCCGCATAATCCTGAAAATTTCATCGAAATCGGATGAGAAATGTAGAAGTTAAGGCTGTGGCAAGGATTTCAAGACAGATATACACACAGACAGGCAGACCCGGAACCAAAATTGTTCAGGAAGGCCTGAAACGTGAAACACGAGTGGGAATTTCGATTTTGGAGAACATTTTTTTTCAACCTTGAAAAGTGAAAACAAAGCTTCCGCTATCTTGGTTGACTCGGAATCGTATTAGAACCACCTGAAAACAGGAGGTGAACCATCCTGAACCAGTTCATTTTATTGAAACGGCCAAATTCGCAATTTGATAATAAATAGATGAAACATGGTTCAATATACGGTAGAATAATGGAACTTGATCACGTTTTCCGGTAGAAAGTGGACTTTTGTGGAAGCTGAGAAAAGCCGGGAAAACTTTTGTTGTGACAGAAGCGCCATCTGAGCCGAGAGCCGTTTCCTTACCTATAGCCTGGTCAAACCTCGATGGCACTTGGATTTACTAATACACTGACACAACTACGAGGTAACAAAGGATGACCGAACTCAGGTAGTCGAACCGTCGAACCTTTCCGAAGACCACCTCAAGCCGTCCGTCCTGTGAGTGTATTACATAGATATACTCTACTTTGGTAAAAACTCTCTATATACTACTGGATGGCTAACTCCGTCTACCAAAAACGGGGCCTCCGATTTTGGGTTTTTCCCTGCCTGGACGGCAAAACCATTTCACTGGCGGGCTTATACACCTTAGCCCTCGCAATAAAAGTCGAGTTTAACACATTGAAAGCAAAAATTATGCACTTATTTCCCTCAAACGTTTGGTGTAAATAGCTAAGAAATCAATATAAATTACTCCTGCAATTTCCCTCGAATTAGTGCGATCAGAAAATTCGATTTAAATAGTGAGTGAATGTGGGTTATGTATGTAGAATCAAAGAAGAAAAAAACCGGTTTGCAGATTTTTAGTTTATTATTTTACACAGGAGTGGAACACAATGATTATATTGATAAAAAAAAGTGGGTGTGGCCATAGCTTCCTCGTATCCATAACCCGATTGTATAGATGATCCGATGCATAGTAGTTGATCTCAAAAACCAATGTCTAAGTACTTTCCACTACCCTCATAGGGGACCATCTACACGCTAATCTGGACAATCCTAGAAAATTTCATCAAATTCGGATGAAAAATTAAGTGAGTAGATGTATGTGGTTGGATCAAAAATATTCTTACCCTCGGCTGGGATTCGAACCCGCGATCCCTGGAGTACAAATCAAGACTCTGTCCTCTGAGCTTTTGAAGCCTTGTCATGTATAAGATTTGAGATTCTCACAGGAGACCATCCCTCTATGAATGAATCCCTCTATGAAAAACAATTCTCTATGATTTTCATAGGGGACCATCTAAACACTAATCTGTAACATCCCTGAAAAATTTCATTGAAATCGGATGGAAAATGTAGAAGTTATGGACGCTACAAGGAAATTCACGTTTGCGCATGCGCAGTGGCTAATATCAGTCCGAAGGTGGTGATTTTCATAGGGGACCATCTAAATACTAATCTGTAACATCCCTGAAAATTTCATTGAAATCGGATTTAAAATGTGGAAGTTATGGCCGTTACAAGGAATTCACGTTTGCGCATGCGCAGTCGCTTCTATCAGTCCGGGGATGATGATTTTCGTAGGGGACCATCTACAACCTAATCCACATAATTCCTGAAAATTTCATCAAAATCGAGTGGAAAATGTGGAAGTTATGGCCGTTAGAAGGAAATTCACGTTTGCGCATGCGCAGTAGCTACTATCAATCCGAAGGTGGTGATTTTCATAGGGGACCATCTAGATACTAATCTGTAACATCCCTGAAAGTTTCATGGAAATCGGACAATAACTTCGTATAGTTATGCGCGTTACAAGGAATTGATGACAGACGGACAGACAGACAGACACACAGACAGACAGACACGGAACCAAAATTGTTCAGAATGGTCTAAAACGCAAAACGCGAGTGAAAATTTTCATTTAGGAGAACTTTTTTTTTCGTCCTTGAAAAGTGAAAACAAAGCTTCCGCTACCTTGGTAGACTCGGAAGCAAAACAAGACTAAAGCTCAAATGAATAAGGGAATAAAGAATTGGAGAAAACAGCCTGGAAATTATTACTGTGGTGTTTCTTATTGAATCAAATGTTGTTAAATAATAAAGGTGTTTTTAAGGTTCTGTCGCAAGCCAAACTTACGAACTGTAGTAGAATTTATATTTATTTGTTTGGAATGATGGTGGCATGTTATGACGTTAATTAGAAGAGATGTAATAAATTTAATAGGTATAATAGAAATGAAATTTGTGTTGAAAGCAGCTATGATATAAACTACATAGTAGTAAATATCTACGAGATTGAAGTTCTTCAGAACTACGTAAGTAGAAGTTAGGAAAAATTGAGCAGTGGTTAATTTTTATAATACAAATTCAATAAATTAAGAGAAGTAAAAATACTAAGTATCTTCGCAAATCATAAAAACGCTGCAAATCATTGCTCAAAGGTTTATTATTTTCTGTATAGATCACCCTTCTGTATAGATCACTGGTTCTCCTCAATAGCACCTACCACCATCTGTATTCTCCCTTGACCTTCCCTCTCAAATTTCAGCTCCTGCGTTCAATAGGATTGAAAATGGCTTCGGAGCTCACTCAGCTGATCAGTGATCTGAAGAGTGAAGAAGATCTCCTCGAATGCTGGAGACGCCTGGAAGAGCACTTCCATTCAATAGGATTGAAAATGGCTTTGGAGCTCACTCAGCTGATCAGTGATCTGAAGAGTGAAGAAGATCTCCTCGAATGCTGGAGACGCCTGGATGAGCACTTCCATTCAATAGGATTGAAAATGGCTTTGGAGCTCACTCAGCTGATCAGTGATGTGAGGAGTGAAGAAGATCTCCTCGAATGCTGGAGACGCCTGGAAGAGCACTTCCGTTCAATAGGATTGAAAATGGCTTCGGAGCTCACTCAGCTGATCAGTGATCTGAAGAGTGAAGAAGATCTCCTCGAATGCTGGAGACGCCTGGATGAGCACTTCCATTCAATAGGATTGAAAATGGCTTTGGAGCTCACTCAGCTGATCAGTGATCTGAAGAGTGAAGAAGATCTCCTCGAATGCTGGAGACGCCTGGAAGAGCACTTCCATTCAATAGGATTGAAAATGGCTTTGGAGCTCACTCAGCTGATCAGTGATGTGAGGAGTGAAGAAGATCTCCTCGAATGCTGGAGACGCCTGGATGAGCACTTCCATTCAATAGGATTGAAAATGGCTTTGGAGCTCACTCAGCTGATCAGTGATGTGAGGAGTGAAGAAGATCTCCTCGAATGCTGGAGACGCCTGGAAGAGCACTTCCACTCAATAGGATTAAAAATGGCTTTGGAGCTCACTCAGCTGATCAGTGATCTGAAGAGTGAAGAAGATCTCCTCGAATGCTGGAGACGCCTGGAAGAGCACTTCCATTCAATAGGATTGAAAATGGCTTTGGAGCTCACTCAGCTGATCAGTGATGTGAGGAGTGAAGAAGATCTCCTCGAATGCTGGAGACGCCTGGAAGAGCACCTCCATTCAATAGCATTGAAAATGGCTTTGGAGCTCACTCAGCTGATCAGTGATGTGAGGAGTGAAGAAGATCTCCTCGAATGCTGGAGACGCCTGGAAGAGCACTTCCACTCAATAGGATTAAAAATGGCTTTGGAGCTCACTCAGCTGATCAGTGATTTGAGGAGTGAAGAAGATCTCCTCGAATGCTGGAGACGCCTGGAAGAGCACTTCCATTCAATAGGATTGAAAATGGCTTCGGAGCTCACTCAGCTGATCAGTGAGCAATGATTTGCAGCGTTTTTTACCTACAAACATTGTTTTACCTACCAACTTTTTTTTTACCTACCAACTATTGGTAGGTACTACCTATCACACTATAATGGCTTCACACCTTCACAATCAAGTTTATTAGAAAGAACTAAAAGCTTCACACTCGATTCGAAAAATAGAAGCTTGATATGGAAATTTGATTACTGGTTACGCAGAAGGCAAAACTGTATACAAATCGAAGAAATGAACAGCGATCTCATTTTAGTCAGATAAAATTTGAACGGAGATTAGACTTCTTTTGCGATTCAGACTCATGGTTCTGTTTTATCGAAGGAAAACCTTCAAGTACTCGTAGGGACCGAACGGTTTGTCCTACAGAGCTCCGGATGGTCTCAAAAAATCTTTAAAATTCTGTACTATTTAAAATTGGTGAAAAAACGATACCTTTATTTCGAGAGTTTTCGAGCTAGGGCACTCTTGAAAATTTCAACCCTTAATTTTTACCCCTTAGAAGTGACTGACATCAACCAAAAGCTTCGCGGCACAACTAGACCCCAAATGGAGCCCATATACCAAATTTGAACCAAATCGGTCCAGTGTTGCTAAGAAAAGTGCCGCGTACGGCGTACGGCGGACGGACGGAAATTTTTTTATTCGATTTTCGGATTCTACGTACCTTGAAACGTAAAACATCAAATTTTGAGGGGGGGGTTAAAATTTTTTTTTCTTGCTCGATTCCAAAGGCTTATTATTGAAAATAATAAACCAAAAAAGGGAATATGAGTTAAAATATTATTTTTCCTGAAAATTAAACTTACCTATGGAATGAGGTGCCGTTTCCTGTCGATTAGTACAGTTGTAGGCTGAACACGAAATCACCATTTTTTAACATGTTACATCGTCCGCTAACAAATACAAAATGAACTAGAAGGCTCCTAAATTAGGAAAATAGTGAGGGAAGAGGTCTCGCTGCCAACCATATTTGTCGTGTTCTCACGGTGATTTTTGCCTGGGGAGTGTAATACAATATGACAAAACCCAGGGATTAACTATGGAGAAGGTTCTGATGCGTTATGACCTCTACAAAGTAAATTAAAATCCCCAACGTAAGGTAAGAAATGCATGTATTCCTTTAGCCGTCCAGCGCCGGGAATCCCCAAGTTCTGAGGTCCCGAAATTGGGGCTTCCTTGTTATCTGAGTCGGTCATCCAGTAGTATGTATCTATGGTGTATTACTAGAGTGTATTACAACAGACCCAAGACCCCAAGTGCCATCGAGGATTGATCAGACTATGTGCCGTGTAAGGAGGTCGAACGTAAATCTTGTCATTCAAATTTCGGGTTCTAATCATCTAGAAAAGTAAAACAGTTAAAATTGTTCTCTTGTTCGATTCATTATTGAAAAAAAAAAAAATAAATAAACCGTAACAATCCCACTCTCGTATGGTTTTATTACTCCAATCCGAGGGGGTTTTGTGCCTCAATGGAAGGGATGGAATATATTGACTCAAGCACAGAGGTTTCCCTCTTACCCAGGTCCCACTTATCCAAGTTCCACTGTATCTACCAACTCTCCGGATGTTTTCCATTACAGAAAATGACACCACAATACAGCGGGGCGACACCTCGAGAGCCATCTGGGCGCCTGACGACCGGGCGTTGACGACCGCTTGAAGCCCGCTGGATAAACGTACCAGTCCCCACAAATTGATCTATTTACCCGCACCCATCACCAGCGCATGAGGAAGGTATATCAAACCGCCACGATGAAGGAATAGAACTCGGCCACCGTCAGATGTGACCGGAAAGCCTCCCTTCTAATGACAACTATCCGACTTTTTTTCCCCAGGGTTTTATACCCTTCGCCACTAAAAACACTGAGGGGTCACAAGAATTTCACTCAAATTACCGGGTTGGTCTCCCAGGGTTGGGGCATTAGCATGTACGATAATATGTGTCGGCTGTCACCTCAGGCTCGCCTAATTATTTTGCCATCACCGCGACAAATAGTACAGATCCGGTCTGGTGCCGTCTTGGCTTCGTTCAAAACGTGTTCCACCCGACTTTTTTTCTGGATTTTCCGTCGAAATTAAAACTATTTTTTACTCGTTACGGTAAAACTTATTGTTATACCTACACTCACCTTCAACCTGACACCGCCAGACAACTTCCTTGCGAACACAATCAGTTATTATATTTGACTTATATTTGACTTAATGCACGCACTTGCACGGCTTACTGTGGAAACAGAATTTTTTGCTCACTCTGCAATACGGAGGATCCGGAGGAATTGGAGCATTTTCTGGCGGTTTGCCCTGTGCTCGCGGAACTCCGGATTGCCAACTTTATGACCGGCAGGCTGAGTCGTGATGCTCTTCTGTGCGTCTTAAATGGATCTATGTGGCTGCAACTAGCCAGATTTTGTCAATCAGTCTGGGAGTACAGATCGGAGCTGGTCAGAGAATTTAATCGGGAGGAAAGCTGACTGAGGGATGAAGACAAATCGCACCTACCGAGATAAATTTTTGTATTAACATATAGAAAGTGTAGTAGAAAAAAATGTAATGATTAAGTAATTCGATATAGTTGTAAATCATTAGGCGACACTCTGGCAGACGGGCTTGGCCCATTGCCAATTTTCATGTAATTTATAATTATGTTGCGATGTATTGTTTTTTTGTTGTAATAAATGCATATTTTCTCTCTCTCTCTCTCTCTCTCTCTCTCTCTCTCTCTCTCTCTCTCTCTCTCTCTCTCTCTCAATCAGTTATTTGGTTTTGTGAGCATCTTCAATCAACTAGAAAATAGAACATTGGTGGACGTATCGTTGGTCCAGAGCAAGACAGGGTTAACTAAAAAGAGGCGTGTAGGATCTCACTTGAATAGTTATTACTATGTTAATGATGTTTGATTGCCATAGCAACTGTGAGTCTCCACTCACTGGGGAACCTTTCCAGTGAAGAGACTGGGTTAATTCGTTAACTCCCTTCCGATCCGAATTTGTCATAGCCACCCGCGGCGATGATTGTCAGATTCGGATCCGTGGTCAGCTCGGAAGGTGACGTCACCCCCCCCTCAACATGAAGACGCCGTCTCCAGCCAGAGCGTCCCTCCCTCGGCGGGGGGAGCCAATCAGAAGTCTCCACCTGGCAGGCGCTCATCCGTCGAGGGAGCGGAGGGGGAGCCAATCAGAAGTCTCCACCTGGCAGGCGCTCGTCCGTCGAGGGAGCGGAGGGGGACCATCCAGAACAAAACCAACGAGCAGCCCCCTCCACAGGCAGACCCCCCTTGATATTCAGTAAAAGTCATTGTGAGCCCTGCTGCCCGTGAACTTGAACCTGCTAGAGTCAAACCGCCCCCTTAAATACTTTCACAACGCTTTTTCGTAAGATCCCTGACCATCGAAATTGCCGTCTCGCGCCGAATTGATCTGGAGGAAGAACACTTGAATTCCCTGGACGTCCGTCGCCACAACCACCACAACCGCCACATCACACCTGGAAGGATACCTCAGGGCCCTGACACGTGTGAGTGAAAACTATAACTTACCTTCTAACCATTGGCCAATGCAGTTAGGACAGTGCGTAGAAGTAATTCTGAAACAATTGGACAAAAGTCGTAATATTGAAAGTTGTAACTTAATGCTAAATTCGTACCTGCAACACAAAGTTAACCTATACTTACCATACTCACCTTTGTTGAAAACCTGGAACGTTGAACTGATATACTCTGGAAACCTGAAACATAAAGTCAAATTGGAGTTATTAATTTGTACATTTGAAACATTATCTGAAAATCTATCCTATTGAACATTGAATCTTGTGCCATACTTACTTGTGTTGTTGCGCCCGTCAGGCTTCTTTTCGACACACCCTTCGGTGTGCCTAGTCAGAAAACCATTTGCATATTTAATAAACTTACCTTTTATTGTTGTAAATCTGCATTTGAATATCTTTTCTCATTTTACCTGGTTCCTCAGTGTGAAAAACCGGAGCTTGGTGACGCGTCACACTCCGCCATCTTTTCCGAGGCGTCCCTCAGACGCCTTCGTAGGCCCCTTCGGCAGCGTCGCATTTGGCGGACGCCATTTTCTCAGTAGGACGCCCTTAAGGCTAACATTTCAGATTGCATCATCCCGAGGAATCCGACTGGCCGCTTCACCGCCTCGTCACAGGTAAATACCACACGCTACCCTTGTAAAATTAACTATTGTTTCGATATTTGTTTGTCTTCCCCTCCCCACCTGAGCTCGCCACGTTAGGTTTTGTGTCATCCGGTGAACTTGGGATCGGCACGTGGCGTCACAACCTCGTGCTGCTACCAACTACGCCGCGGAACGAAACCTTAACCCTGTCGAACGTAAATCCCGCTTACAACTGGTGTGTCGCCACAATCGTCACAATCACCACGAGTAAGCCGGGACGCTACCTCTGTGGTCATCGACACAATCGCCACAAGTAGCAGGCCTACACAACGATGAAATAAATTCATTCTGGTTAGGAATCCGTGATTTGTAGTTTGTGTCTTATTTAATTTTGGAAATCCTTCATTGGCGACAGAGGATAATGAGAAGACGAAAGCAGCAGGAGGTACGGGAGGCCGAGGATACAATGGATGAGGTATTGGCATGCCGAATGGCGAAATTTTCGTTCAAAGAATTTAGGTCCGAAATGATGTGGGACGATTATCTCGGACATTTTGAGCTCACTTGTAGGGTGAAGGGTCTCGGAGGTACTTCCAACGAGTATCAAGCAGCGCGGCGGGATCTTCTACTTTCCAACATAGGGACAGAAAATCTCAAGGCACTTGGGGACCAGATGTACCCAGCGACGTGGGAGGAAGTAACTTACGAAGAAGTTAAGAAGGCAGCGAGGAGGTTATTCAAACCGACGATGACCATATTTGCAGCCAGGTTTGAATTTGAGAAGGCAACGAGGTCGGAGGGTGAGTCCTTCATTTTATTCTATAATAGACTTAAGGCCTTAGCTCGGCACTGCAAATATGTGGAGAACTTAGATGAGCGTCTGCGAGATCGATTTGCTGTGGGTATCAAGTTTCCAGAATTCGAAATAGAAGTTCGCCAACGGTGGCCGGATGGAGAGCGGCAATCGCAGGTGGTGAAAGCAGAGGAGTTGTTAGAGCTAGCGTTATCGATGGAGAGGGCACGTGGAGAAGTCAGACAGGAGGGTGCATCCCTTCGCAGAGTGAACGATCGAACGGAACAGCGGAAAAATTGTGTTGGATGCGGGTACTGGAAGACCCATGGAGAACAAGGATGTCCCGCCTACAAGGCTGTTTGCCATAGATGTAATAGAACAGGACATTTTGCTAAGGTCTGTCGAAGAAGAGGTATGAGAGCCGGGATGAGAATGGGAGAGAAGTATGCCCAAATGCAGAGGGGTACGAGACTTCGGAAGAAGAAGAAGCTGGGGACTTGGTAGTAAGGACGGTAAAATCGAAGGTGCCACGAGCGACCATTGACGTGGGCCTGAATGGTTTCCGTTGTCGTATGGAGTTTGACTCTGGAGCACGAGTGAGTACGATTAGCAAGAAACTTTGGGACCAGATCAAGCTGCCCACTCAGGTACTACGTCCGTCATCTGATGTGATTACTGGCTACGGTAACAAGAGACTCAACGTTGTAGGGAAATCAAAGATAACTGTGAAACTTGGGGTAAATGCCAAAGTTATCATCTTGAAAGAAGGTGATGTCCCCTTGTTTGGGTTACCGTGGTGTGTGGCCTTTAAGCTAAACTTACCGAAGGAAGTTACGGTGAGGGCTGTAAAGAAGAACACTACATCAGGAAAAGGGTGGAAGAAAGAAGAGCAGGACAATCCAGGAGAAGGGAAAGCCATAAATTGTCGACACGGACCATGTCAATGTACTAATACGAGGCCTAAGGAATGCCTTTCGGTGGAGTGGCCACAACAAGAATACCATCACCAACGAGTAAAACCCAAGAAAATTCAGTCAAACCATAGGGTGTGGGTAAGAAATGAGAGAGGGAGTGGATGGAAGCCTAGAGTTGTGGAAGGACGGACGGCAGAACCCTCATATTGTCAGATATTGGTGGGAGGAGGAACCAAACGCAAGCACGCCGATCAGCTCAGAGCAAGATAAGGACATCCAAGTAAGGGGGTCAGGAGGCATCACGTTGACCCTGATGGGGGAGAAATGTAGGATCTCACTTGAATAGTTATTACTATGTTAATGATGTTTGATTGCCATGGCAACGATGAAATAAATTCATTCTGGTTCGGAATCCGTGATTTGTAGTTTGTGTCTTATTTAATTTTGGAAATCCTTCATTCTTGGTCCAGAGCAAGACAGGGTTAACTAAAAAAGGCGTTTTTGAGTTTTTTGCATGAATCATCTCCTAATTTCGTCTACTTTCACTGTGCAAGACCGCTACATCTAAAACTAAGTGGATCACTACAAGATTGCGCGCAAGTTGGTGGGATATCTCAGAGTTTTGGTGTGGTGTTGGTGCAAGAGGGGGATAAGTCAGTTGATCCGCGTTTGTCCTGTGGTGAAGTGCCGAAGGTAAGTGCAATATTGAGATTATGTGATACAGCAACAAAATAACCTGTTACAGAGTCTAGATCGTTAGTGCAAAACTGTGCACTAACTATGTGATGCACTAACTGCAAAAATTACGTGATGGCGCTGTTTAGGACAATAGTAATTGATCTGTTTCTGAGTAGATCTTCTATGCAAAACTGAGATAACTACATGATGGCGCTATTTAGCACGATAAAATGAGAGGACTATTCTGTACAATCCATGCAAGAGAGAAATAACTTGTATATTCCCAATTATTGGCTCATCGGTAATTGAACTGTAAGGAAGGGTAAACCCCACTGGCATCTGATAGGAGGGTTCTATGAGATAATCCATTCAAATTTTCAACTTGATTAAATTACCCGGAAAGGGTTATCATGAAAAGAATAAAGCAAACCCTTTAAACGGCTCTACTGAAAATTTGGGTTTTTTGAGATAACTCTCTATTGCTCTGCGCCAACAATATTCAGAGTGGAGCTTTGATTTTTCGACGAGACCAAGGCTTCGACCGTGGGAAATTGCAAACTCGTGCCGATTCGCACTTAATAAGAATTAAGAAAAATTATAAGCTCTAGGTATTTTTCCAAGTCGAGTCGAGGTAGAAGAAAGGCAGATCCTACGGAGTCTGAACGCTGCAGTGAAAAACCGTTGTCGTGGCGGGTGAGTGACTTCGGAAAAAGCGGATTTGACGAGACAGACCGGCACCAGTCAACGTTTGGGCGCTACGCCTTGTTAATTCCTTCATTTCTTCATCCCGACAAGTATTTTCCAGATTTTTGTTACACAAATTACTTTTTGATTTCCGTTATCGATTGAATAAATTCGGTCCATTATCGTCACTGAGTGTATCAACCGTGTATCCTATCGAGGCGTCAAGCTCTCTCGTCCTGCAGAGGGCTGGACAGAATCCTCAGTTGAGCAACTTTATGTTCGCAACTAATTGAAACTTCCGTCTAATGATCAGACTTACTGGAATCTATGGCCTTCGTACCCAGTCGAGCAAATGTAGTAAACATAAATTCTAATTATTCTATTCGATTGAATGAAGTACAAACTCTGACGCAGAATATGGTGTTGTGTAGTTGAATGTATAATAATTAATAATAATAGCATTCTATAGCATTTCCAAGTTGACTTCGACATTTTCCAAATAGAATTGGGCGTTTTCCCAATTGGTTTCGACATTTTCCAAATAGAATTGGACGTTTTCCCAATAGATTTCATTTTCCAAATTGAATTGGACGTTTTCCCAATAGATTTCGACATTTTCCAAAACGGTGTCAGCAAATACTAAATACAATTAAGGAACTCTGTGATACTTTATAAACAACGCTTTATTGCTAATATAATGGTTTACACCAACCCCCCTTGGGTATACCTTATCGCGGGAAAAAGCACGACTAATTGTAGTTGGCCTTGATTAAGAATAGATTGGCCTTAACAATGAATGGAATTGTCTTACTTTGAATAGAATGGCTTTAATAATGAATTAATTAGCCTTAATAGTGAATGGAATGGCCCTTATTTTGAGTGGATTGGCTTTAATAATGAATAGATTGGCCTTAATTTGTTATGAATAGATAGGCGTTACTAATGAAGACTGGCCTTATAAGAATTGGCTGTCCTTAACAATGAATAGATTGACCCTAATAATGAAGACTGAACTTAATAATAAATAGATTGGCCTAAATAGTGAATGAAATTACCCTTATTTTAAATAGATTGACTTTAATAATGAATAGATTGGCCTTAATTTGTTATGAATAGATAGGCGTTACTAATGAAGACTGGCCTTGTAAGGATAGGCTATCCTTATCAATGAATATATTGGCCCTAATAATGAAGACTGAACTTAATAATGAATAGATTGGTCTTAATAATGAATGGAATAGCCCTTATTCTGAGTAGATTGACCCTAATAATGATTAATTGGTCTTAATAGTGAATGGAATGGCCCTTTTCTCAACAGATTGGCCTTAATTTGTTATGAATGGATTGGCGTTACTAATGAAGACTGGCCTTAATGGGGGGTGTGCCATATTTATGTAAATTTTTAATAGAAAGTAGACCTCATTCTGAGAATTTTGACACCAGTCGTTCTCTTTTGGATGAGTCGATCTTTTTCTATGATTTTTCAAAGTTTCGAATGTTTATGACGTCACTCGCCCCAGCCCGTTGTGACGTCACAAATATTCGAAACTTTGAAAAATCATAGAAAAAGGTCTTTTCACGCTACAAGGTCGCGGTTGGTGTAAAATTCTCTGAATGAGGTCTAGTTTAGATTAAACATAACAATAAAACCGTTTTTTCCGACCCCTGCGCACACGCCATTATGAATAGATTTGATCTAACAATGAAGACTGAACTTAATAATGAATAAAGTGGCATTATCAATGAATAGAGAAGCCCTTACGAAAAGATTGGCCTTAATAATGAATAAACTGTCCCTATTAATGAATACATTGACCCTAAATATTAATAGAGTTGTCCTAATTGAGATCAGATAGGTACTTCGATTTTGGGCAGTACAATTATGAATTAGAGTGCATTTTAATGAATAGATTGGCCTCAACTTTTAATAACTGCCCTTAATTATGAATGGACTGACCCTAATTATGAATAGGTTGTAACTGGCCTGTTGATGTAAGAATACTCTAGGTCACTCCGTGGCCCTGACGAGATCCGTAAAGATGGTTTAGATATTGCTTGCAAGAATATGAGTGGCTGATCACCATAAGAAGTCTTACATTTCCCTTTGGTTCTTCCATTTATATCAAGCAAATTATAAGCCATTTTGTCCGGACAAGATCCTGTAAGGCCTCTGAACGTTAATGGGAGGATATTTAGGCAGCTGCCTGAGCTATAAAGCGACTAACTTGTCTCCCATGCTTGCTTTCGATTGCTGAATTGTGGTGATTGGCCTGTTATTTCGAAGAAGTAATCGACTGTACGGGTGTTATAGCTCATTTCTCTCCTGTTCATTGTGCCACGATTATTGAAACATTTGAATTTAATAAATCATTCGTTTTAATAATGTCATTCAATGTTTAGGTTTTATACTCATCTTTTTGATACTCTGTTTCTTCTTCTGAGGAGGCAGTTTCTTCTTTTTATCCTCCTTCGCCTGCCTGAATCAAAATATAAAATATGGTTGAAGTACCTACTCAAGTAGTGGTTGCACGAACATTATTTGTTTTATAACTGTCGTAACTTTGGGTCAAATCGCATTTTCAGAAAATCGTTGGAATTGGAAAATATAAAATGAAGACAAAAAAAAAATTGAAACTGCTCGTTCACAGCTAGATTATTACACGAATGAATGAAATGATTAAAAAACAGGTTTATTTACGATAATATAACTAACTACAGTGTTAACTCATAAAACGCTTTAAGACCATCAGCGGATGCTCCGTCCTTCAATAAACACACAATTTGCAATCGTATCAGGTACTTCAACTATTTACTGCTTCCAACATTGCAAACTCAACTCAGCCTTAATTTCAGGCTGCATCTCGCAGGTAAATTGGAACCAAGACCATCGATGGGTGCACCTAAAGTGAACAACAATGTTCCCATGCAGCACTAAAAATCCACAGAAGTTCCCAACAGTCTTAGAATGAATTCCAATAAGTAAACCATCCCGAAGCTCTGCCAAATCTTGATTATCACATGGTTTCACACTGAATTATTTCATCCACCTGAGAGAGAAGGCAAATTATGTGTGCAAAAATTCTCCTTTCAGGTTGAACGAATGTCCTAAAAGTATGTATTGATGATCTTACGGTTTTTTAGGTGGTACTGGTGCCAATTCAGGTTCCTTATCGATTTGCGTTATGATTTGCCCACGGTCTCTGGGGGGAAGACCTCTTGCCATCGCCATTGTCCTTTTGACCAAGGCTTTGAGTTCTTCTTCGTTCACCTGAAAACAAATTGCACAAAGGATCATATTTTTCTCAATATTTACTTATTATTCAATTATTATTTATTTATTTAGGATCATAATCGGCATAACTCAACACAATTTTGAGGTTTTGGAGGAAGCGTCTACCTCAACTCACAGAAGGTGGGGTCAGTCGAAAAACGTCTGCCAAGTGGGTGTGGCACATAGCTTCGTCGTATCCATAACCCGATTGTATAGATGATGCATAGTCGTTAATCTCAAAACATCAATCTTAGGCCCACTTTCACCAAAAGTTGTTCAAATCGCGTTTAACTAAACGCCTTTATAGTTAATCTGAAGGAATAAACCCGGCAAGATGGCAAGCGTCTTTTACTAACCTAAATCATCGTTAAACGTCGATAATCGAATTTAGCTAATCTTGAAATGTCGAGCGGAGCGAATGAAAGTTGGACATTATGACGTATTGCGGCAATAGAAGCGTTGAATACCAACCCCTACCGCATTGCTATCAGTAGATTCCCGCCTTGTGTAGATTATCAGTGTCAGTTTTTCGAATTCCTTGGTTTTTTATTGTTTAATTTTTTTATTTTACTGATTCCTGTGGTTTGTTCCGAATTTTCCGGTTCATATGAATTCTTTCGTTTTATTTTGCTGATTCTTTTAATCACCTACCTATTGAGTTATTACACATCATCACTTTGAGCCACTGCGAGACCGATATTCCAGTACTTCTCCAGACTCAAATACCTTCCATGATGTATCCTAGTGAAACACAGTGGCTGCCGCCTTGTCTTAAACGGTAGGAATGTTATTCGATCATTTAAATGATCCTACCGATGGATGTAAACTTGAAGAAGAGTTATAGAAACAACCAAGGAATGTAGGTTGCACTATTCTATTATTGGAAAAACCATTCTTCATTTTAAATTAACGTTTTGAACTTATCTGACCGACGGGAACTCAAGGAGAGTGTCAATCTTGTCGAGCACTTGGACCTTGGTGCGCTTGGGAAGGCGGAAACTCAGGATCTCTTTTGGTTTAAACTCGTTTCGAATGTTTGGTGAAAGTGGGCATAAGAACCTACCATTATCACCACAATCAATCCACACGTCAATGTGCTCAATATCTGTTCAATCTCCGAATATTGTTGGAAATGTAGAAGTTATGGCTGTTACAAGGATTTCACGTTTGCGCATGAGCAGAAAATACTTCCATTTCGGGGCCCATGATTTTCATAGGGAACCATCTGCACCCCAACCCGCACAATCCCTGAAAATTTCATCGAAATCGGATGAGAAATGTCATGACAGACACACAGAAACGGAACCAAAATTGTTCAGGAAGGTCTGAAACGTAAAACGAGAGTGGAAATTTTGATTTTGAAGAACTTTTTTTTTCAACCTTGAAAAGTGAAAACAAAGCTTCCGCTACCTTGGTATTCTCGTAAGCAAAATATGTAAGAACCAACTGAAAACAGAAGGTGAATCACCATTCTGAACCAGTTCAATTTATTGAAACGCTCGAATTCGCAATTTCATACTAAATAGATGAAACATGGTTCAATATACGGTAGAATAATGGAACTTGATCAGTCAATTTTCAATCTAAGATTACCTCCTTATCATTATTAGAGGTGGCTGGGAGGATGAATTATTTTTCGTACTTCACGAAATTAATACGTTTTTAGGACGTCCCACAGTAAGACTTGGGCGTCCTTATGCGATCGATCTGGGGTAAAGTTGGACAACATTCAACAGAAAAAAAAATAACCACACAGTAATCCGTTTTAGACCATTCTGAATCCAAATCCGCGAAAAAAAAACCATAGGTGTATGTCTGTGTGTGTGTGTGTGTGTGTGTATGTGTGTGTGTGTGTAACAAAATCTTGTGTACTCTGCACAGGCCTTAGTTCTCAACCGATTTTCCTGGTTCTTTTTTTGTTCGTCGCGGAAAACTATCTAGTTGTGCACTACGTCGCCGGAATTTCGAATTTTGCTTTTTAAGGGGAGGAAAGGGGGGGTTAATGCTCGAAAAACGTGCGTTTTTGGGCATAATCTTGTGTACTCTGCCCAGGCCTTAGTTCTCAAACGATTTTCGTGGTTCTTGAAATACTATCTAGTTGTGCACTACGGCGGCGGAATTTTGGATTTTAATTTTTAAGAGGGGGAAAGGGGGGGTTAATGCTTAAAAAACGTGCGTTTGCGTGCATAAACTTGTAAACTCTGCCCAGGCCTCAATTTCCAACCGATTTGTGTGTTTCTTTTTTTGTTTGACTCAAATAACTTCCGAGTTGTACATGATTTTACCAGAGTACCAAAATTCGCAAGGGGAGGGGGTGAGTGGGAAATAATATTCACAAAATATCCGATTTTTCAATATTTCGGTTCCTTTACTGCTTACTAATTGTACCCAAGCTTTGAAATTAAGGAAAAATTCTCATTATACCTCCGGATTTTCATGAATTATTCTCTGTACCACCATGGAACTAATAGTGGTGCCACCATGGTGCCAGGACATGGTGCCATGATGCCATAAACCGCTTATTTCGTGTTTTTTTTTGTGTTTCACCTTGAATACGGATGTGAACTTCGACGGACTGCCTACCAAAACTAACAGATGAAAGTTCAATGTTACGACGTATTTCCGCTTTGGTGCCAGACTGGCACCATTGTTGGCGTTGGGAGGTGGTGTGGTGGGGGGGGGGGGGGGTGAACTCGAATTCGCATGTTGGGTATCGTAGATCATGGATTTTAAAATGCTCTTCAGATTCGAGGCTCCCTTGCCGCTAGAAATGTTAAGGTGGATAATGGGGGGGGGGGGGGGGAGGGTCAGTATTTCTTGCCTAAAGTAATAAATAAATTACATCGAGTGAAACAGTTTTATCACTTAACAACTGGTTAAACTGATCTAATGCTTATCCAATGGGACGTCCCCTGGAATGCATGCATTACTAAACAATATGTTTATTCTTCATTTCAACGATGCATCCAGCTATACAATCTGAATTGGTCAACTCATAGAAATCCGATATCGTAGGAATTATCTCGACAAGTTTTCATCGAAACAAGTCTTCACCGCACTTAAGAGAGTGTCCGTGTTCGGAAGTTTTGAATACCCTACAACTTGCCCAGGTATTGACTGTGTTCTCCGACTTTGGGCCAATCGACGGCCCACACGGTACTGACGATCCCCCTTAGCAAAATTATACATTATTCTCTACGTTGTTTGGCATTCATGCTGGCCAATTCGTGGATAAAGTCATTAAAATATTTCACTCACTGTGGGATCTTGAACAAGATCAGCTTCTCCCGACCTTCTCTTCTGTGGGGGTGGAGCTGGAGGTGATCTGAGCAAGTTTACAGTTTCAAACCATTATACCGCTGTGTTATTCAATAAAAGAGAATCAAATCATGACCTATCATTCCTAAATTTTAAATATCAAAAGATTAAGTATTTACATTTTTTTCATATTTTATACTATTATTTATATATTGAAATTTCACACGAAACACTAATGAATTGACGAAAAAATTAAGCTCCAACAATTTTTGAAGAAATAAAGCGTATAAATACTTTAAATTCAATGTACTTAAAATATCATAAATCAAATTAAACCGTTTGAACAAATCTCAATAGCCGTCTCACTATACGCCTTTGCTTGATAAAAACTAGTAGATGAACTAGTAGTATAGATTTCTAAGTTACACATATTTCTGATAAATTTCACGTTCACGTACAAGCTGACATGTTGCTCGATTATATGTTGCTGGAGAGTACTCGAAATTCCCGGGATGCAAAAATAAATAGAGAGGATAAACGTTTTTTGGAACTCTGTTCAAGCTTTTCATTAGCTATCCTGAATGGTAGAACAGAAGGGGACACGGATGGAGCCTTCACATTTGTGGGACCTACTGGCAGCTCCGTTACAGATTATGCTTGTTTGACAGCAGCGGTTTTGGATGACTTGATCGACATGACAGTGCTGGTTCAGCCCTATTCTGACCATCAACCTCTGGCTGTAGAAATGAAGGTAGGAGTCATTGATAGGCCTTCAACGGCAAAATACATAGCAATCATGAAAAGACTGATTGGGGATAAAAGAAATGAAAAAAAAAAAAAAAAATACTATGATTAAGTAAAGAAGAAAGAAATGGTTGAGGGAGAGGACATTCACGGAAGTTTGGGAGTCCTTTACGAATCCATAGAGGAAGCAGCTGGATCCTTGGGAGCCAAAAATAGTGACGATTCGATGCGATATTTAACATCGAAATAATATCGGAAGACAGTATCGATATCTATAAAATATCGGAAGAAAAATACTGATTTCACTGATATCGTATATGTTTTTTCATCTTTTTTTAAATCAAAATCAGTGATCATCATAAATAATTTATGATAATTATTATCGAAATAAGAATATTGATTTCACCGATATCGAATATGTTTTTGCATCGTTTTTTATCGATTAGGAGAAATTGATAAATAACAGTAGGAAGGAATATAACCATCGCAACCGATAATTTTTTTCTTTCGATATCAATATTTTCCTTTCAATATTCGATAATATCGCAAGAAAAATATCGATACGAATATCGGAAATATCGAAACAAAATATCGATATGAATAAATATCGAAAGTATCGAATTGTCACTAGCCAAACACCCAAAATTCTCTTGTAGAAGGAAGCCTTGGTTTGAATGGGAATGTGCGATAGCCAGGAAAAAAATGTTCAGTACTCTCAAACTTCTTGGAAAGGTTAACATCAAAATAATAAAACATTGATATAGTGAAGCAATTAAAAATATAAAGACTTGATTTCACACTAATTCAATAATTGCTTATTTAACGATAGTTGTTGTTCGGCTGGGTGGTTTCATTTGTTTTTAAAAATCGTCGCTATAATGAGACCTGCATAAGACAAGTTAGGGCGTCGACTTTTTACCCGTCGAAGTGACTGACATCAACCAAACCCCCACATGGAGCCGGTATCCCAAATTCCATCAAAACCGGTCCTCGGGATTCGTTTACTTGCTCTATTCCAAAGGTTCATTATTTAATACATAAAATCCCAACCCTACGTGTACGTCGACGATCTTCTGGGAAACCTGGGTTCGATTCGAGGCCGTGACTTCAATTTTTTTCTAATTTAATAAATTACGTGTTTATAATAATATAATTTTGGTGTTGACATTTTATGTCACGGTATTACGGAATTCTTTTCACATATCTACGATTTGTTTTTGCCTGCTTTTACATGGCTTTTCAGCTATTTGAAAATAATAAACCAAAATTCAACTAATTAGAAAGGAAAATATAGAGGTTACGGCTGTTTTTATGTAGATGCTATCCATCCGGAGACGATGATTTTCAGAGGAGACCATCAACACCCCAACCCGTACAATCCATGAGAATTTCATCGGAAACGGACAGTAACTTTGTACGGTTTTTTATAGTTTGCCCGTTACAAGAATTTACGGACAGACAGACGCAAAAACAAAATTGTTTGGAAGTTCCAAAAAGTAAAACGCGAGAGCAAAATTTTGATTTTGGAGCACTTTTTTTAGCCTTGAGAAGTGAAAACGACGCTTCCCTGGTTGGCTCAGGAGCAACATAATTTTCGAAAATTTATACGCAGTTATTTAATGAAATCTTGAGGTACAACTACGAAACAATGAAAGAGCGATTTGACGATGTTTAGTATTATTTCATAATCATTGGTTTTATGTCAAGGCGAGATACATAAATAATATTGATAAAAATGTATTCTGTTTCTTTCTTTTTATAATATTGTCAGAAGAGACAAATAATATAATACGAATAATGATCGCGACTATGTTCCTTATGCTTCTCCTGTTTCGTTACACTTGAAATACTGAGTTCGTCGATGGAAAGAGTTCATATGTTTAGAGTTTATTTGACTCTCATCAGGTCTTTTACACAGTCATTTTACAGTGGTCTTTCAATAAATAACGGTTAGCCACAATGTACACACACACACACGCATGGTTCTCGCACAAGAAACGATTCAACATTATCGAAATAGAAAATCCAAAATCAAAATAAAGTAAATTATGAAAATGAAAGATTTTACAATCTTACGTCATTTGTGTTACTTAGAGAAATTATCCTTAATAATTTTCTCCATCGACTGTCTGAGCTGAAGAAGCAAACGAAAGAAAGCAGATATGAGTGCTTTTCTAGGTGGGTAGTGGTAATTAAAAGAAATTATGTCTTGTTTGTAGAGGTGTTTGTGATGGAATAGTTGTGTTTATGTGTTACAATAACAAATCATTTCGGTTGTTGCTTCTAATAGAATTGAAGGAGTTTGCTAATATAACTATGGTAGTTCCTTTGACGCAGTAGGCTGTAATAAAAATACCTGAAGGTCTGCCACAGAAAGTCTGCATCCCTTTGGCGCATTCTTCCGGTGAAGATAGAGCTATCCATCTCTTATCATCATGCAAATCCAAGTGCATAGGATATTTTTTAATGGAATTTCTCCCCTCGTAAGTTACATAATTTCCCTCCAACTGCAGCATGAACAATGAACATTTCGCACCTCTCCAATTTCCCTGTGAAGGTTTCACCATGAAAGGTTCATAAGATCGTTGGAAGTATTGCAAATCAGGGTTTTCAAAATTTTATTCAAATTCTGGGTTGTTATGATGGCAATGAGTGAGGGGGGGGGGATTCGATTTACTTAACCTGTCTATCGACGATTTCCGATTTCGAAATATCCGGTTTAGGGCACTTATGGTAAAAATGATATGACTATTCCTCAACATCAACTTACCAACTAAATTACATTGAAACTATTTTGTGTTGTAGAAAGGCGAATAAAAATGTTCATTTAATTGCTTAACTTCTTATCCAATGGTATGCATGCATTTCTAAACAATAATTTATTTAGATCTTGATTGAATTTGAAATTACCGAAAAACAAATGGGTATCTTATTGCATTAGGATTGAGGATGGATTGGAAAAAACTTCCAACTCTATTTGTAGAGTTCAAAATTTTGGCTCTTAGTTGGGTATGCGAATATTCACTGTGCAAAAATTTAATTCTCGATTAATAGTTCGAGTTTTTGTCGAAAGTCAGTGAAATTTCGTAAGCCTGGAAAAGGTGGGATGATCAATATAGGTGCGGCTCGGCCACGCCCAGTCCCACCCCCGACAGTTTGGCCTAATTATCACCCCCCCTCCCGCATCACCTTACCATCATCTCCTCTACCACACCATAGCCCCCCCCCCCCATCTCCTTTGTAAGCAGTTTCTTCTACGATACCTCATCCCAACCTCTTCTACCTTCCACGAAGAGTTTTCCAGGCGAAAATTAATGGTTCACGGCTGGGAAACCCTGAGCGTTAACCTGAAAATGGGGTTTTCATTCCACCGACAATTTGTGAAAAATGCTTTTTCGTGAAAAACACCACAAACGAGCCATCAAGAGTACAAAAAAAAAACCAATAAACTGTGAAAAAAGTCAGTTCAGGGTAGATGAAAAATTGGACAAAATGTTATTAAAAAAATCGAAAAATTCAATCAGTTCATTTTGAACTTTTGGATTACTATTTTCAATAACGAGCCTTTGGAATCGAGCAAGAAAAAAAGTCGTCCCCCCTCAAAATTTGTTAATTTACGTTTCAAGGTACGAAAAATCCAAAAATAAAATAAGAATTTTGCCGTCCGTCCGCAGTACGCGGCTCTTTCCTTAGGTATACTATGGACCGATTTTGATGAAATTTAGTTTATAGGCTTCGTTTGGGTTCTAGTTGTGCCGAAAGCTTTTAGTTAGTTTCATTAACTTTTAAGGGGTAAAAATTAAGGACTGAGATTTACAAAACGCCCCAGCTCGAAAACTCGATATAAAGATGTTGTTTTTTCACCCATTTAAAATTAAATTGAATTTTTAGAACCGAATGAGACCTCCCAGAGCTCTAGGTCCAACCGTTCGCTCTCCATGAGAACTTAAGGGTTGGACAACAAGCAGAAACACGAGTGTGAGAGGCCTTCTCTCATTCAAATTTTATCTGACCAAAATGTGATCGTTGTTCGTTTCTTTGAGTTCTATTCAGTTTTGCGTCCTTAGCAACCAGTAATACAATTTCCTAATGAAAGCACGCACGACTCCCTATTCATCCGAACTGAAGCGACAATATGGTTGGTAGGTAAGCAATGGCAAATCCGTGTTTGTTTAAGGCTTGTGAACTATACAGAACAATAATAAACCTTTATGTAATAATTTGCAGCGTTTTTCAGAACTATTGATTGATTGATAGCGTTTATTTATTGAACAGAAGTTGATTATGTCCATGAGGTCCTCTCTTCTATCTCCCCCTGTATAAATTAGATTATCATCCTCTTACAAACCCTCGACAGTTGTGGGGTATAAAATTTATCTCGCTGATCACGAATATTTAATATTCGTGATCAGCGAGACATTTCCAATTGGATTCCGAGGAAATCAGAATTATGTCCA
The DNA here is from genome assembly GCA_009739505.2 of Apolygus lucorum. Classification (NCBI taxonomy): domain Eukaryota; kingdom Metazoa; phylum Arthropoda; class Insecta; order Hemiptera; family Miridae; genus Apolygus; species Apolygus lucorum. The sequence goes on along the minus strand of CM019181.2, from coordinate 7,284,253 downwards.
ATGCGTCTATTCAGGTGACGCACTGTGCGCTGCAAGGAGGAACAGGGGTGGAAAAAATCTATTTTTGAAAAAGAGATGTAATGTGGTTTTCTCTATTATATTCTATAACCTGTAGAATTAGAGTGTGAAGGACATTCGGTGGCTAAAAACTGTTTTCACTACCAAATGAAGGCTGAAACATGATATTTCGAGATTTTAAGCACTTCGAGAGTGTAATTTGAAAATTGCCTACCACATTCTATGTGTTTGGAAAAATTGAAAAATACTATATTCATGTACCTACCTAGTATCTCTAAAAAATACTAATCAATTTTTCAATACATTTTCGCTTGAAAATTAACCCAGATTTGGGTTTTCAGAGCTAAATACAGCTTGAGAGGCTTGGAAAAATGGAGATTGACTCATTTCATTGATTGACTCTTTTTTTCCTTGCAGTTCTGACCATTATCAAAAAGCTGTAAAAATTCCTTCGCCGTATTCAGGTGTTGTGGATTAAGGCGAGATTAAAGATAGAGCGAGGCCGCCGTTTTTGCCGTTACCCCCACCCATTTTTGTTTATTATTTTCAACAATGAACCTTTGGAATCGACTAAGACAAAATTTCTTCAACCACCCCTCAAAATGTGTTGGTTTACGTTTCACAGTATGTAGAATTCGAAAATCGAATAAAAATTTTGCCATCCGTCCGCCGTACGCGGCACTTTCCTTAGTTCCCATGGACCGATTTTGATGAAAATTGTTTTAAGGGCTCCGTTTGGGGTCTAGTTTTGCCCCAAAGCTTTATGTTGATGGCAATCACATCTAAAGGGTGAAAAATAAGGGATGAAATGTTGAAAAACCCCTAGCTCAAAAAATGTTGATATAAAGGTATTGATTTTCCATCAATTTAAAATAGTATTGATTTTTTAGAATCAAATGAGACCTCCCAGAGCCCTGTAGGACCAACCGTTCGCTCCCTGTGAGAACTTAAGGGTTGGACGTACGATAAACCACAAACACGAGTATGGAAAGCAAAACGAGCAAAAGAGGCCTAATCTCCGTTCACATTTTAAGGCTCCCACAACTCCCTGTTTCTTCGGACTGAGTGTGAAGCGTTTATTTCTTCTGAATAAACTTGAATGTGAAGTTGGTATGTTGTTGGTAGGTAGTACCCATGGTGGTACCGATGGTTGGGTTGACTATGGCAAAGCGGTGTTCTTCTTTAAAATAAAAGCTTTATTTACTGGACTTCAGGAATTGCAGAAGATGTTTCCTCTGTGATTACAGAAGGTGTTTTCTTTGTAGACTAGTGATCTATGTAGAAATATAATAAACATTTGTGTAGTAATTTGCAGCGGTTTTGCTCCCATTTCTATCAGGGTAGTGGAAGCATTGTTTTCACTTTTCAAGGTTGAAAAAAAGAAATTTTCTCCAAAATCAAAATTTTCCCTCGCTTATTACGTTTTAGGCCTTCTTGAACAATTTTGGTTACGTGTCCGTCTGTCTGTGTGTAAGCAGTCATGTTAGACTCGTTGATACGACGAAGCTATATTTTGCTCATTCTAGATCGGCGCTTTGGATCCAGCGCGATTCTCTATGGAAGGCGGAGAATATATATCGGCATCTGCGGTTTTATACCGCTTGATCTTCCCATTGATGGCCTCGCCACCTGCAAGAACCTCGAAGTTGAACCATCAAACCCCCTTCCAAGAAAAGCCGTCGAATTTGACGATTTTTCGGCTGCCGTCAAATTCAATTTGTGGCCCTCGATCGGCTCACGTGTTCGCCTCAAAAGGAATTTTGAGTCTTCCCGATTCGCTCGCTGAAAACGAACAAAAAAAAATCCTCCTCTCGAACTAACCGCTCAAACGTTTTTGCCGCGTCCAACGCGTGCATTCCGCGAAAAACGTCTTGACGTGGAGGAACTGAATGGAAATATTTTTGATGAGGGAGAAGCAAAAAAAGGGACCGACGGACGGCTACTGGTTTTGCGGCGATCGTTAGATGGATCCCCCCATCTTGTCTATACATTCCGACTCATCCCGAGCCACTATAACCTTGGTGATTCATCAACTTCATCACATCACAATCATTTCCATCGTCACTTTTGCCGCGAATTCTTTGATCTGTTGGTCATAATATTTCATATTATGAAATATCGCGTTATGAGTGGGAAAAATGGCGGGTTATTGTTTTTACCACTTCCACCAAAACTTTTTTTTTTTTTTTTTTTTTTCATAAATTAGCTCTGAAATAAGGTATAGGGAAATATTGTTTCAGAGATCATAATTAAAAATATCAGGTACCTGCTTTAACTAATTGCCCTCTATTTGTCCTCTGTTGGTCGAAGCGACTGGTGATATGGGTCCTCTTCGTGATAAAAAGGGGGAATGTTTGTTTTTTGGTTTATTATTTTCAATAATATACCTTTGGATTCGACCAAGAAACAAACATTTTAACCCCCCTCAAAGTTTGTTGGTTTACGTTTCAAGGTACCTACGTAGAATCCGAAAATCGATTAAAATTGTGTCGTCCGCCGTACGCGGCACTTGCCTTGGTTACCATGCCCCGAAGCCTCTGGTTGATGTCAGTCACTTCTAAGGGGTGAAAAATACGGATTGAAATTTTGAAAACGCCCTAGCTCAAAAAGTTTCAATATGAAGGTATGGTTTTTTCATCAATTTAAAATAGTATTAAATTTTTAGAATCGAATGAGACCACCCAGAGCTCTGTAGAACCAACCGTTCGCTCCCTATGAGAACTTGACGGTTGGACTTATGATAAATCACAAACACGAGTGTGAATCGCAAAAGAGGCCTCATCTGACGAAAATGCGACCGTTGTTCGTATCTTTGAACTATACTTCGTTTTGCGTCCTTAGCAATCAAATTTCCCGATGAAGGCACCCACAACCCCTTATTTCTTCGAATAAACTTGATTGTGAAGCAAGTATGTACTTAGTACCTGTGGTATGGTTTATTTTTCCAAAAGTGGCAATGACGAAGCTGTGTTTTTTGGAGACGAGCGATCTTTATAGAAAAATAATAAGGATTTGTGTAATAATTTGCAGCATGGGAGTTCTTGAACTCGGCCAGAGTCCGCTACCTGAGAGATTAAGATGATGATTGAAGTATTGAACTCGGCCCGTGTCTCGGACACTGAGATATTGAAGTGGGCCACGCGCCTCAGATCAACAGATTATATTATGTAAACAAAACAGCCAGGAATCTCCAGAAGTCTAACAAACCTAAAGGGAGAGGAAACCGTACTGATCGTACGAAGGAATTTGCCTCGTATATGAAAGCCAACTATCCTCATTCAATCTATCCCAACTATCCTCACGCGTATCCTCATTCGACGTACCCTCCCAAGCTGTGGGCTGCCTTTTCTACCGTTAGAAACCGCACCACAAATGCGTGCGAAGCATTTCATCGCCATTTCAATGAAAATTTTACTTCTCCTCATCCGTCCATTTACATATTCAAGGAAGTGCTGCTCAGTTTTCAAAAAGAAGTATACGTAATAATTAACAGCCGGGAAGAACCAGGCCGAAGACAAACAAAATCTGGAGAAGGTAGACTCAAATTTCTCGAGTCTTGTTTTCAAAAGCTGGGATCTGCAGGAATTACAGACATCGAATTCGTCCGCCGCGTTTCCTCATACTACGCGTCAACTATCCATTATAAATAATAGAATAAAATGATTGACTTTCCTCCTCTTGGATATTTTGCATTAATTTTCTTCACCTCAATCAACCTCATGACCTGGGCCGAGTTCAATACTACAACTTTCGAGGCATGGGCGAGTTCCATACATCAGTTTCGAAGCGTTGGGCCGAGTTCAATACAATTTGGGTCGCAGGGGATTACCGTGGTCTCAGTTCAAATAGCAGCATTTTTATTACAAAGATGATCCAAAACTCAGACATTAATATGGTCCGACTGAACAAAGTTCAACAATCACCCTCTATGTTTTGTTTTCGAGTCTTCCAAGGTAGTGGAAGCATTGTTTTCACTTTTCGAGGTTTAAAAAATATTAGTGATTACGTTTTCCACAAATCATTGTAACGGTCAAAACTATACGAAGTTATTGTTCGATTTCGATGAAATTTTAAGGGATTTCATTCAGGTCCAAGTAAAATCGGTACCTTGTGACTTCTTACAAGATCCCATCCAGTTCTACTCAGTGTGAACAAATTGTCAACGTCCCTCCCATGATTCAGGCGTTCTTTCTCTATTTATTTGCCAAACATGCACCCTGTTTGAGCAGTTTTTTAGTGAATTTTAGTGGCCACTAGTACAATTCAAAGTTAAGGACTTCTGGGGCTTCTTCCTTCTGCTGCTGAATGAGTCACTTTCTCCATTTGTTACGATTGAAAAGAGACATAACTCTGTAATAACCACTGTTTGTAGCAACTACATAGATCGACCCAACAAATTACACTACGTCAAACGGACTGGGAATGGGGTCCACTGAATGATAAAAACCTTCTTCGCAGTTTTGGTTAATTCATTACATCCTTCAGACTCGAACACTGAGTAAACCATCCTTCGAGCCCTGAAGAAGGTAATGTATTGACCGGAAGCTCGACGAAGAAGGATTTTGTCATTCTATGGACCCCATCCCCAATCCGTTTGACGTACTGTTTGTAGCTATTAACATTTTTTATTTAAGATTTTTCTTCAAGAGTTCTTTTTAAGGGGACACATAATGACATATTATGTCATTTCCGCGCTACGGCAGCAATTTTGGTTTTCTCGCGATATTTTTTCAATGGTTCGTCCGATTGTGATGAAATTTTAAAGGACTAATCCTCAATATATATTGGTTGGATGGTAAAAATCTGAACTCAGTCAGACCACCCAAAAAAAGTTACAATTCCAAACTTGAGCTGTTCTAAACCTAATTTTTTGATATAAATGTTCCTTTTTCTCTCAGAACTATCGGTCACAAGAACTATCGGACTCAAGCTATCGGTCTGAAATTTTGACAGCACCATCAGTATACTTAGTGAAGCAAAGTTGATGAACAAAGTTTTTATGAAGTTCACAGAAAAAAAGTTATGAGGGTTTTACATTTTTAGCGATATTTTCAATTTTGACACACTCATATTTAGGCTCCATGGCGTTATTCGGCAAAACCCTCCCTCGTAATTATAGATACATAGGTACTAGAAGAACATCCTGTAAAAATTTGGTTCCAATCGGATGAACAGTTCCTGAGAAAAAGGAACAAATAAGCTCAAAAACGTAATTTTACGGGAGAGCGGTTTGAATAAAAAACGCGCGGCAGAGTTTGGGCGGTCAGGTTTATCGAAGTTTGAATGACTGTTCCTGACTGTTTTCAACCATTGGAATTGCGGTATTAACTCTGGATAGTTCAACATCGATATATATCGAATAGAATACATCGTTTAGCATTGAAACCTCAAAGAATGATAGCCTGAGTGTATGTTTACAGGAGCTCGTCTTATTTTTGTGTCTCCTCTCGTTCGTGTTGTGTCTCGTCGTGTTTCGTGTTGAAGTTTTCAGTCGAAAATGCTTGAGATCGACGCGGATTTTTAGAAAAAGGAAGAAAGTGTTCAAGGGAAGTATTTTTAGATCAGTTGATCGGTCTGCCAAACGTCAGCCAAGTTCTTCTCTCAATCAAATGGAAACGGAACCAGGCTTCTGAGCGCTCCTCAGCACTAGTGACTCCCAAGGTTCTAACCCAAATTTAGAGTACTTCTACTCATGGGATTTAGAAATTTTTTTTTGAAATTTCCGGAATTGAGTCTATTTACAAATTATGGGAAAAATTTTTTTTGTGCGTCATGACCGAAAATTGACATATGTGTCCCCTTAAGACAGTTCCTTCTACAGTACAAGCTGGATTGGTTTCAATGAACCTTAATGAAACGATAATTGGGTTTGTTGTTTGAAAATTCGGTTTGTTGAAGTACCCATTTTCTACTTAAACAGTAATCGGATACCAAATTTTCATTCCTATTATGACTTCCATTCAATTTTTCTCCACTTCTTGACTGAAGCGAGAATTTGAAAAGAAACTTGTGCCCATAACTCAGCGGTTGTCTAGTGAGACGAAATTACCTACTTTCTTATCTATCACTGTGCCTAAATGGTGAGTCATCAAGGCTCTTTGTACAAACTTCCCTAATGCTGAGGGATGTCTTCAGGGACGATGCCTTTCTTTTTACCTTCAGGCAAAATCTCTCCCTGTTTCTCCGAGAGGCCTACCAATCTTATTCTTCCTTCAGTCCGCATAGAAACGTTTTGAAGTGCACATACAGTTATTCCGAAGAATATTTACTTTATATAGCTTTTTTATAGCTATTTTAGAAAATCGGCTTGCTGCATATAGCAAAACATTCCTTTTTCGTCTCATGCGAGTGTAAAAACCTACCCTGAATCGAAGGACGATCTTTTTTTTGTCAGGAGACCGAATCGTAGAAAACGAACCCCCTACGAGAAAAGGTATCAACGCGAGTGGAAGATTAAGAGGAGTGGAAAGTATAAATAATTTCTTTTAGGGTGAGGCCGGAAGGCAACTAGCGGAAAATCGGGAGATCGCACGAGCCGAAAAAGGGTCCGAGGCGAAGAGAAAAGAATTCGGTTCACTAATAGAGCAGAAGTTTGTTTTGAGGATCTTCTTTGTAGGGGTGTTATAAAACGAATCCAGTTGATACGGTCAGGCAAGTAAGAGTTCGAATCTGTGATTTCAGAGGGCCAAAGCCTGTCAAATCTGTGTCAACCTTCTATTCTCTTCAGCAAAGGCTATTTTTTGTCGAAATTTCTCAACTCTAGCTATTATAAAGTTGTAGTAGCATACACCTACATATCACGAACTTTAATATTATTATGGTAGTACCTATAAGTAGTTTATTAACTTCATAGTTAATAACTTTCATAGTTATTAACTTGTTTCAATTACTGAAGTATCCCTGGTTTGTCATTGCTGACGCCAAAAATAGCAGTCGGACAAAAATTCAACCTGAAACGGTTTTTTACTTTACTTTTTACTTTTACTATAAGTAGGGTGACTCGCCCAATGACTGAACACTTAAGCTCTTAGCACACTAGTGACGAACTTTAATGTCTATAGTTCTTAAAGTTGCAGTACTACACTACTTGAATTTGTCTGATGTTGTTTAAAATTATATTAGGAACAAGAATAGCAGGGGAGAAGACGAGAAAAGTTGATTTTTATAGCTAATTTTCCACAATAAAGGAGTTGATGTATTTCACCCCATGAATGAACACTATTTCCTAGTGAATGAACCCTGAAATTTCAGTGAATGAACACTCCATTCCCAGACACATTTCCTGGCACCTATCTCTTGGTTCTTTGAAAAAAATCATCACTAGCAACGTAATTAAAAAAGGAACCAATCCATTATAATATGGGCCATTCTCAAACTAGGGGCAATAATTGAGTCCAACAGATCTTGGTCACCTACTGGTAATTATTCCTAGAATTTTTTTTTCTCGTTGATTCCTTGCAGGTCACTGACTCAGAAAATCGTAATTTTAGCACTTCACCTGCATATTTCCTTTAATATTTCTGCCCTTAAAAGGGTCAAAATGCAATTACCGTGTGCGTCCACAATTAATTTTTTGCCCAATAGAGTTTGTTATAACCAAAATCTTTCTTTAGAGAGGCAAGAAGGTGTTGATTTTCTAAAGTTCAACTGTAGAGCACCGTGAAATAAATTGAAGAAAGCATAAAACAGCTTTTTTAGTCATTAGAAAACGTCACTAAATGTTGTCCTTAATTTTTGTGATATTACCATGGTGAACATTATAAACATCAATTCTGACCCCAACATACGGAAATTTTTGTTTGAAAACCGTTCCGTTGGCAAGCCTGGGGTTGCTTCCAGTGGAGAGGGAAGTTTGCAAACCACAACCATGCAGTAATTGGTAAAAATCCGCCTCAGAAGGAGTAAGGTCAGATGCGTACCTTTTCCTTTGCTATTACCATGTTTGTCTAAATAATGTTCAGCGAACATCATTATCACAATTTTTCTACCTCTACACCTTTCTCTTGATCTCCCCTTTCAGAATATGCATCAAACTTATTTATTCATGCTATTCAATGAGTTGAAAATCGATCTCAAACAGTGATTTGCAATTACCATGTTTGATATTATGCTATTACCATGGAGTTTAGAAATCCACGGTAATTGGATTATCTACACGGTAATATCATTCCAATATATTTTGAAGTTTTTCTAGTGTAAGCTCTTGGGGTAGTGACCTAGTAACAAGTTCTTTTCTACAAAAAAAAGGGGGGTTTTGAGATATATGGGGGTCGACACTGTAACAAAGCAAAAATATCGGAATCTTAAGCTATTAATTGAAATGAATACTTAACTGGTCGACTGGTAGGTAGCTGTCTCCCGAGCGGCTTGGAGATGAGGCGTAGCGTTCCAGGCGATACACTTTGTTATATTGAATTCTGTTATACCTGAAGGGTTTTGTCACCTGAAGGGTGTTTTCTTGTATCGATGTATTTGTTAAATAAATGAAGTTACGTTACGGATGTTTCTTATTTCAAGCAAGTTCCTAATTCGATACAGTTGAATCAGAATACTCAGAACCTGGGATGCGGGTCGTTTAAAGGAGAAATGCAAGGTTAAACGAATACTTAGGTTTAATGACCAGAAGTTGAATTGGCGATACAGGGATTTGACTCGACTGTTCCTCCAAGTGAGAACAAAGCCTGAAGGGCGTTACTGTGACTCGAAAAGGTAAGTATAAAGAAAAGTATAGTTATGGCTACTTTAAGCAACAAAAGACTTATGCGATACGTTTTACGATACGGTCGATACAGGTTCGAAATACTAGTTACTATCAATAATGTACCTCTTAATATTCACTGAGTTCACGTTACCTTCTACCTAATTGGCCAATTGAGAGTAGAATTAGATTATTTACGCACTCACGTTCCAGGTTACCGGGGCGAGTCTGGGTCGCGGTGCGGCGTGGTTTGATGGGGGAGAGCCGGGACAGGGCTGGTCCTCGTGGTCCTCGATCCTTTCTTGATCCGGGCGACGGCGGAGGTTCCAGGGGAGGCGGGACGGAACAAGAGCACTAGTTACTTTGCACTTCGTAAAACCTAGTGACTTGGGGGAGGCAGGAGGGTATATCGGGCTGTATCGGTATATCGCGATACAGGGGGAGAGCGCTTCAGAGACGGGGGTGAGAACTTCGAGACAGCTGGCAAGGCTTTAGCTTCAGGACTAACTGTTTTTTTCCAATACAATAGTTTAAGAGGGCTTCTCCAGCCATCAGTGTTGCCCCTCCCTTCTGTGGTTGGTTGTCTTCTCTTGCTTCGGTTGGACAGGTTGCTCATATGGAAGTTTGGGATGGATTTCTCAGGTGATCTTGTATGGAAGTTGCCCTCCTGCTCCATGGTTGATTATTGCTCTTGTAGATAGTTGTTTTGTTTTGTGTTCTTTGGTGGTAGGTGAACACGGTGGTAGGGAGGTCACGCCCGTTGGTGCTGGTGACCTCTTTCGGGCTTCTGGTCCCGAAGGGGTATCAGGACTTACGGACAGGCAGTGCCTGTAAGGGGAAATAGTGAGCAACTTGGCGGTTGCTCACATTCCCCGCCCCTTCGGGAGCCAGGGTCATCCACGATGACACTGGGTATGGGTACAGCATCATCGGGGTACGCCTGCCTCAAGGCTATTTCGTACTGGTGTCTCCGGCATCCGGGGCAACTCGCGGGTTGTCTGCGTTCCTGGTGGTCTGGAGGACACGTCGGCAAGGGCTTTCCCTCAGTGTGAGCCCTCCGCAGCCGTTGCCAAAAGGTTTTGCATGCAGTACATCTGAATTTCAAGATGTACTGACATGCTTGCCTGCACACTGGGCATTCCCTGGACCCTTTGCGGACCGACGACCTTTCAGGTCGGAGGGTCGCAGGGGTGACTGCGGGGGAGGTCTTGCAGCGGCTCAACCTGAGCTTGGGTATGGGTGTTGACACCCAAGCTTCGTTCTTTGGAGTCCCGGGAGTGCGTGGGGATTCCAGAATGGTCGCGGGATCCACGTCTGTCACGATCCGGATCGGTGATGGCTCGGGCACGTCCGCGAAGATGCTGCGTCCGGGTGTTGGCGGTGGCGACTCGTATCGGCGGACTTGCTCTGGGATTGGTTCAGAGTCGGAACTGGAAGATGTGGGCAGTTGGCTTCCTGTTGTTGCAGCCCTCCCACTGGTACTCGCCGCGGGTGGCTCCTCGGGAGTTGGTGCGGGCACTGCACCGGGCTGTGAGGTTCGGTGCCGTGTCCTCAACAGGTCGCGATTAGCTCTCTCCAAAATCCTCTGTTGGCGTAGGAGTTCGCTCCGTTCCTCCAGCAGTATGTCTCTCTCCTTCGCGATCCTCTGGTAGTTGGGCAACCAGGATGCTATTTGGCTGATGGAGACCATACAAACATCTCCCAGAGCAGCTCGTGCTTCGCAATTATCCGCCCTTATCATGGTTCGCACGTATATCGCCAGGGCTCCCATTTTCGTCGCGGGACAACACGTCGGTTCGGTGGTGTTTACGAAATTTTTTGGGAGTTTCGCGAGTTCGCGGATTTGACTCTCGATTTCGCGTTTTAACGTGACAATTCTTTCGTCCGGCGGTGGTGGGTGTTCCCAGGCCTCGGGAGTACCCAAGTGCTGCTGCGTCATCCTAAAATTAAATTTTAAACTTTGCTAATTTGTTTTCTTTTATAATTTGCATAATTGAACATTTTTGTTTTTGGCTTTCAGGCTGATGGTTGCGGTGGTCTCAGATTCCAGGTAAGCTATCTTAATGTATAAGAGGTAAGTTTTTTTTTTTTTTTTTTTTTTTTTTTTTTTTAATTTAGATTATTTTGCAGGTTTATGTGTTCGCGTTATTTAAGGTAAGTTACTTTAAGTTTTACATGGTAAGTTTTAGCTTATAATAAATTTTCGAGTTGACCTGAGGGGTTCTGGTGCTTTCACCGGGAACCTTCGAGTCATATCCCATACCATTACTTCTGGTTCATACTAATAAGAATTTTTTTTTTTTTTTTTTTTTTTTTTTTTTTTTTTTTTTTTTTTTTTTTTTTTTTTTTTTTTTTAAACAAATTTAACTAAAATGTGAACTTCTATGACTGTGTATCTGTACTGTATGTTTGTGTGTGTAACTGTTGTGTCTGTCTGTATTTAGTGTTTCTAGTAGTCAGTTAGTTAGTCGAGCCTCGTCCTGTGTGAAGGTTACGGTAGTCCACTGGTACTCTCCGACGGAAAGTGTACCTTGGTGTATTTTCCGTTTGGGTTTCGTCGGTGGTCTCCACTTCACTCACAGGGGCGTCTTGTTCCTGTCTCGGAGTTTCGGTGTTATCTTCATCAGAAGATGTTTCAGGTGGGCTGGTAGTCTGGTCCCACAATGGGTCTACATGAGGTGTGGTTGGGTTCGATGGGGTCACTGGACCATCGACGGTTCCTTGTTGTGAGGAACCGGATTGGTTCGGTTTTTCTTGTTTATTCGTTGGAGTTACTGGGTACAGTTTGATGGGTTTCTCATCAGCTGAGGCCCAGTCTTCGACCAGTAACTTTTCCACCAGGGTTGTTTCAGGCTGCGTTACAGGTGTAACATCCGTCTTCGTTGGTTCCACTTCTTGATCAGTGAAGGACTCGTCGGGGATTCCATTAGCGAAAGCTGGCTTGAGTCGGTTTACGTGAACTGTCTGATGTTTCAGGCTCGCGAGGTCACGGATTTCGTACGTTACCTCCGTGTATTTTGCCGTTACAATCCATGGTCCAGACCAAGGACTCCACAGCTTCCTGGCGGCTCCCGTCGGAGGCTGTACTTCCCTAAGATACACGCGATCATCCAACTGGAACGATCGGCTCTTCAGGCGTCGATTTATTACTTCGCTTCGTTTCTTCCAAGCGTCGTGAAGGCAAGTTATGGCTGCGTTACGGGCAATCCTTAGTCGTCTTAGGTTTGAGTCATCGGGTTCCGAGTGTACGTTCTGGAACGTCTCGTTCGGCAACCGGATTTCTCGACCGAAAGTTAAGTAGTTGGGTGTAAAGCCAGTACTTTTATGTGGGGTCGCTCTGTATGCAGCCAGTGCTATCGGTAGAACGACTTCCCAGGCGGTTGTCTTCTTCACGATTTTCGACAAAATGTTTGCCAGTGTCCTGTGAAATCTTTCACATACACCATTTCCCTCCGGGTGGTACGCTGTCGTAAACACTTGCTTTATTCCCCATTTCAGACAGAGTTCTCGGGTCGATTTTGCAGTGAATCCCGTTCCCCTATCTGAGACTAATCTCTCGGGGACACCATGAGTAGGGATATACTTAGTGGCCAAAATACGTGCTACGGTTTCTGCAGTACAATCACCAACCACGTACGCTTCGGCGTATTTGGTAAAATGGTCGATGGCTGTTAGGATGTATTTAGGGGTTGATCCGGATGTAATCGGTCCTACGAAATCAACTCCTATAATTTGTCCTGGTTTTTCTGGTAGCAGGGGTTTTTGTATGGGGTGTCTCAATCCGTTGGGTGTGTTTCGCTTCTGGCAGGCGACGCATTGGCGGACGTAGTTCTTCACATCTTTTGCAAGACTTGGCCAATACCCGAGTCTTCTTATAATCTTTTCCATTGCTTCTGCTCCAGGATGGCCAGCCCAAGCGTTTCGATGACATCGTTCGAGTAGCCAATCCCTCAGGGAAACAGGCATCAAGGGAACCCACTGTTCTCTTCCATCGAGCTTGATCTTGATTTCTCCTACTCCATTAACTTTCCTAGATTCACTTCCCATTTTTAAACGGAGTGTCGACTGGACCCACGGGTCGATGTTTTGGGCGGCGATGATGAGGCTTCGGGGAAACTCGAGGGTTATCACGCCGATGTCCATCCGGCTCAGCCCATCCGCGTGAGCCATCTGCGATCCAGGTCTGTATCTGGGTACGAAGTTGTACTCGGCCAATCGGAGCGTCCACCTTCCTATCCTGGACTGTCGGATCTTTGAGGCGCATGGCCGCGGTTAGGGCCATGTGATCTGTTTGCAGCTCAAAGGATCGACCCAGTAAGTACTCTTGGAAGTGTCTCACTGCCCATACGACAGCTAGCAGCTCCCTTTCAGTTACCGAATAACGCGTTTCGGCCGGATTTAACTTTCGGCTGGCGTATGCCACGGGTCTCTCTTGTCCATCGTATTCTTGTGATAGTACTGCGCCCAACGCTGAGTTCGAGGCGTCTGTGGCCAGGATGAAAGTCTTGTTGAGGTCCGGATACACCAAAACCGGTTCTCCTGTCAGCTGGGCTTTCAAGTCGTCGAACGCTTTCTGCTGGAGCTCTGTCCATTCAAACGGTACACCCTTCCTAGTCAGATTTGTCAATGGTGTTACGATTTCGGCGAAGTTGGGGATAAAACGGCGATAAAATCCCGCCAACCCAAGGAAGGATTGCAGCTTCAGCACGGATGTGGGTACAGGGAAATCCCTAACCGCCCGTGTCTTTTCGGGTTCGGTGTGTATTCCCGTGGATGTTACCCTATGTCCAAGGAATCGTACCTCTTGCTGCAAAAACTCGCACTTCCCAAGGTTCACCTTCAGTCCAGCATCGCGAAATCTGTCGAACACCTGTCTGAGCTTCAAGAGGTGCTCCTCTGCAGTTGGTGAGAAAATAATTACGTCGTCCAAGTACACTAGACATTGATCTCCAAGGAGGCCATCCAATACGTTATTCATGACGCGTTGGAACGTCGCCGGCGCATTTTTCAAACCGAATGGCATTTTATCGTATTCGAAGTGTCTGCCAAGTACGGAAAATGCGGTTTTCTCTTTTGTTTCGGGATGTACTGGGATCTGATGGTATCCCCAAATCAAATCGATGGTAGTGAAGTACTTGCACCCTCCCAGCATGGATAAGGTCTCCTGGAGTCGCGGGATGGGGTAGGCATCCCCTTTTGTTATTTTGTTGAGTTGCCTAAAGTCTGTACAAAACCGCCATTTCTGTGGTTCTCCGGGAGGCGTCTTCTTTTTCACCATCAACACCGGTGCGCACCATGGGCTTGTCGAACTGCTTATCACTCCAGATGCTAGCATGTCCTTCAACTGCTTTTCCACCACGTCGCGGAGAGCGTGGGGGATTGGGTACGGTTTCTGGCTAGTCACCTCTGGTTGTGTTGTAGTTATTTCATGTGCTACCTGGAGACTGCATCCTTCCCCAGAGGGTGGTTGAAACAGGTCCCAGTAGAAAAGGAGAGTGTTCCTAGCCATTGTCTGCGGCGCGTCAGTGAGATGGGAAATTTTCTCCTCGATTACAGCCTCGGTATCCGGCTGCGGGTCGTCCCACTGGTCGGTTGGTATGAGTTCCCACTCCTCGTCTTCGTATGTCCATTCGTCTGGTTTCAGGTCTGCTGGCTCCAGTTCTACCCTACACGTTTTTGTGATGGGTTTCTTTGTTGGAAGTTCATGGACCCTTTTAAGTTTTCCTCGGATCACTGAAGAGGCGTCCAGTTCCAAATCCTCGGGACATGATGCATCGGTGTCGCTTTCACTTGGGGGCGATACACCTCTCGATACACCTGGTTCCCCTTCAGTTTCTTGTGTTATCATCAGTATCGATACACCCGGCGATACCCTGAGCGATACCTCCGGTGTTTCTTGGGTTTGCAGGGGCGATACGGTTTCCGATACACCCGGCGATACCCTGGGCGATACCCCGGTGTTTCTTGGGATTGCAGGGGCGATACGGTTTCCGATACACCCGGCGATACCCTGGGCGATACCCCCGGTGTTTCTTGGGATTGCAGGGGCGATACGGTTTCCGATACACCCGGCGATACCCTGGGCGATACCCCCGGTGTTTCTTGGGATTGCAGGGGCGATACGGTTTCCGATACACCCGGCGATACCCTGGGCGATACCCCCGGTGTTTCTTGGGTTTGCAGGGGCGATACGGTTTCCGATACACCCGGCGATACCCTGGGCGATACCACGGTCGATACCTCCGGTGTTCCTCTGTGTTGTTGGGATGTTACGGGATCCGATACACCCGGCGATACGGTGGGCGATACCACGGTCGATACCTCCGGTGTTCCTCTGTGTTGTTGGGATGTTACGGAATCCGATACACCCGGCGATACGGTGGGCGATACCACGGTCGATACCTCCGGTGTTCCTCCGTAGTGTTCCCATTCATCTAGGTTCACAAGGGCAGCGGTTACCGAACGAGAGGTGCTGGGGAGGGCCGTATCCGCACCGTCCTGATAACTCGGGTACTGCAATACGGTATCCTCCCTCCTCCCATCCGATATCACCACCCCTATGTTCCCGAGAGCACGAGACTCCATATCCCGTTCCTCTCCGGTTGTTTCGGCGTCGGTCCTCAGCTCCATGTTTGGTCCCGTCGTCAAGGTTAGCGGAATACGTCGCAGCACATCGAGACCCAGCAAGTTCAAGTCGGCACATTTCCGCGCGAACACCGGGAAAGTGTGGGTAAAACGGTGTCGGCCAATACGGGTGTCAAGGACCTGTTCCCCCGCGAAGGGTAGTAGGGTTCCATCGGCTCCCCAGGCCACCATCTTGGTTGGCCGTAACGGTATTCCGACCACCGGGCTCGCTAATACGGAAAGCGCGGCTCCTGTGTCCACCAACATACTACGCGTCTCCGGTCCCAGACCCACTTCCATCCTAATGGTTCTTGCCATTGGGTGTCCTACCGCGGTTACGCATAGCTTATTGTCCTCGGTCCCCTTGTAGAGGGTTATTTCCTTCACGTGATTCGGTTCCGCGGGAGGCCGAGATACAGGAAGCAACTTCTTTTTCTGAGGGCAGTCCGGTTCGAGGTGTTCCCGACATCCGCAGAAATTGCAAAAGATAGTCTTTTGCGGACTTCTGGGACATTCCACCGGAAAATGTTCCTTTGACGCGCAAAACATGCACGGGTATCGGGGCATGGGCTTGTCTTCGATTAGTCTGTTACGGGGGTCACTGTTCCACCGATCTCCTCTGTCCCCGTTCCATCGGTTCTGTTGGTCACTGTTCCACCGGTGCGGTTGGTCACCGGTCCAGGCATTTCGTTGGTCGCCGTTCCACCGGTTCGGTTGTTCGTTGTTCCACCGGTTCTGTTGTTCGCGTCTTGGTACGGGTTGGTCTCGACGCGGACATCGGGCGGCAAAGTGGTTTGTTCCACCACAATTATAACATCTTTGTTCCGCCGATACCGCCGCGAGTTCCCAATGTTCGTCAGTATCTTCCGTTTCCGCCAAAGTTTCTTCCAATTCTTCGGCCTTCTGTAGGGCGATACGTATGGTTGTAGGTCGATCCATCACTAGGAAAGCGCTTAGTTTCTTCCCGACACCTTTGATAAAAGCGCTGAGGGTCTTCCGTTCCACCCATTCCTGACGATCATGCCGATCCAGGTGGGCTCCCTCTTCCGATACGGCGCATTGTGCCAACCCTCGTATGCGATCCGCAAATTGACGTAGGGTTTCCGAGGCGTTCCGCTTCACCGTCCAAAGTGATGCTGCGGCATGTTGCGGGTTCTGTCGTCGGAACCACGACAGCATTTCGTCCCTGATCATGTGATAGGCGTTGTCACAGTCAAGTATATCGTTCCTGTCGATGAGAAACTGTTTCGCGATCCCTCTCGCCTTGATCCTGAGGAGTTTCAGTTTCTGTTCCTGTGCTAGTCCCTCGGTTACTGCGTCGAAGTTCGTAAAGAACGAGCTAACACTCAGCGATCCGGTTGCGTCGGGGTCCCATGGTTCCACTTCCAAGAGCAAGGAACGTGGAATACCGTTCCCGCTCTCGTCACGGCCCGACTCATTGTACTTTGACAATAAAGCATTCATCTGCTTCATCGTTTCGGTAAGTAAGTCGACCGGACCCTTTTGTTGGAACGGGTCGGGATCCTCAAAGTCCTCTGGTTCTCCCAACGACATTGTCACTGTTATTCAAGCAATACCGGGAAACACAATCACAATCACTTGTCACAGGGTCGGCTCGGAACGGTTCAGTCAAGTTTCGGTCTGTAACGGGTGGTTCTGTGTGACGACACAGGTGTTTGTTTGTGTGGTACAGGTGTGCAAATAATGTGTAAAAGTTCACTTTTTCTTACTATATACAATTCTTATGCGATACACCACGACACCCTGGTTCTGATTATTCGATTCCGATATGACTCTACTGAAAAGAACTGTTATCAGGCACTGAGCTACAAAATGGAACTGGGTTCGTGCGGGGCGCACCACACGCAAGTCCGGGCGATATACCGACCCGACACACAAGTTATCGAGTGCGATACGGCGCTTCGGAATTACGATTCGCAATAATCCCACCGCTGCCACCAATTTGTAAGCTCTTGGGGTAGCGACCTAGTAACAAGTTCTTTTCTACAAAAGGGGGGATTTGAGATATATGGGGGTCGACACTGTAACAAAGCAAAATATCGGAATCTTAAGCTATTAATTGAAATGAATACTTAACTGGTCGACTGGTAGGTAGCTGTCTCCCGAGCGGCTTGGAGATGAGGCGTAGCGTTCCAGGCGATACACTTTGTTATATTGAATTTTGTTATACCTGAAGGGTTTTGTCACCTGAAGGGTGTTTTCTTGTATCGATGTATTTGTTAAATAAATGAAGTTACGTTACGGATGTTCCTTATTTCAAGCAAGTTCCTAATCGATACAGTTGAATCAGAATACTCAGAACCTGGGATGCGGGTCGTTTAAAGGAGAAATGCAAGGTTAAACGAATACTTAGGTTTAATGACCAGAAGTTTGAATTGGCGATACAGGGATTTGACTCGACTGTTCCTCCAAGTGAGAACAAAGCCTGAAGGGCGTTACTGTGACTCGAAAAGGTAAGTATAAAGAAAAGTATAGTTATGGTTACTTTAAGCAACAAAAGACTTATGCGATACGTTTTACGATACGGTCGATACAGGTTCGAAATACTAGTTACTATCAATAATGTACCTCTTAATATTCACTGAGTTCACGTTACCTTCTACCTAATTGGCCAATTGAGAGTAGAATTAGTTTATTTACGCACTCACGTTCCAGGTTACCGGGGCGAGTCTGGGTCGCGGTGCGGCGTGGTTTGATGGGGGAGAGCCGGGACAGGGCTGGTCCTCGTGGTCCTCGATCCTTTTCTTGATCCGGGCGACGGCGGAGGTTCCAGGGGAGGCGGGACAGAACAAGAGCACTGGTTACTTTGCACTTCGTAAAACCTAGTGACTTGGGGGAGGCAGGAGGGTATATCGGGCTGTATCGGTATATCGCGATACAGGGGGAGAGCGCTTCAGAGACGGGGGTGAGAACTTCGAGACAGCTGGCAAGGCTTTAGCTTCAGGACTAACTGTTCTTTTCCAATACAATAGTTTAAGAGGGCTTCTCCAGCCATCAGTGTTGCCCCTCCCTTCTGTGGTTGGTTGTCTTCTCTTGCTTCGGTTGGACAGGTTGCTCATATGGAAGTTTTGGATGGACTTCTCAGGTGATCTTGTATGGAAGTAGCCCTCCTGCTCCATGGTTGATTATTGCTCTTGTAGATAGTTGTTTTGTTTTGTGTTCTTTGGTGGTAGGTGAACACGGTGGTAGGGAGGTCACGCCCGTTGGTGCTGGTGACCTCTTTCGGGCTTCTGGTCCCGAAGGGGTATCAGGACTTACGGACAGGCAGTGCCTGTAAGGGGAAATAGTGAGCAACTTGGCGGTTGCTCACACTAGTATTCCAATGTTTTTATACCACACTGCTAAATGCATTTAACTATCAACTGAGAGTTTTGAGCTAAGAGAGGAATATAAAATCAGAAATTGTAAATAATTTCCCATATAGATCTAATGCATTGGAAAGTATAATCATCTTTTTTTGAATAATTTTTTTTTGTTTTGTTTTTACTTGTTTTGGGAAATAGACTGGAAATAGAATACCTACCTATTATTATGATATAATAATGTTGGTTTCCCGAACAAAATTAATTCACGATTTTTCCTACAGCTAAGAGATGCCTCGTGTTAGGAAGAAATCAGATGTCTCCCGCGAGGAGAAGCTGCAAATGAGCTGAAATGAGAAGCTGAACGTCAGCGAAGAGTCCTACGAAAAAATGATCCTGAACTGAGGGAGGAAGATAGGATAAAGGAACATTTGCGGTATATCCAAAGGAAAAACGATGGGAGAATAAAGCTTCTGAAAGATTTGAATGAAAGAGATAGAAGGGCAAACATATTGTTTAATAATGCATGCATTCCAGGGGACGTCCCATTGGATAAGCATTAGATCAGTTTAACCAGTTGGTAAGCGATAAAACTGTTTCACTCGATGTAATTTGGTTTATTACTTTAGGCAAGAAATAGTGATCCCCCCCCTCACCCTTATCCACCATAACATTTTTAGCGGCATGGGAGCCTCGAATCTGAAGAGCATTTTAAAATCCATGATCTACGATACCCAACATGCGAATTCGAGTTAACCCCCCCCCCCCCTCCCCTCACCAATGGTGCCAGTCTGGCACCAAAGTGGAAATACGTCTTAACATTGAAGTTTCATCTATTAGTTTTAATAGGCAGTCCGTCGAGGTCCGTAGTCCGTATTCAAGGTGAAACACAAAAAAAAACCCACGAAATATACGGTTTATGGCATCATGGCACCATGTTGGTACCACTATTAGTTCCATGGTGGTACAGAGAATAATTCTTGAAAATCCGGAAGTATAATGAGAATTTTTCCTCAATTTCAAAGCTTGGGTACAATTAGTAAGGAAGGAATCGAAATACTAAAAAATCGGATATTTTGTGAATACTATCCCCCCACCCATCCCCTCCCCTTGCGAATTTTGGTACTCTGGTGAAATCACGTACAACTCGGAAGTTATTTGAGTCAAACAAAAAAAGAAACACGCAAATCGGTTGGAAATTGAGGCCTGGGCAGATTTTACAAGATTACCCCGCAAACGCACGTTTTTTAAGCATTAAACCCCCTTTTCCCCCCTTAAAATGCAAAATTCGAAATTTCGGCGCCGTGGTGCACAACTAGATAGTTTTCCGCGTCGAAAAAAAAAGAACCAGGAAAATCGGTTGAGAACTAAGGGCTGTGCAGACGACACAAGATTTTGTCACACACACACGGACATTCACACCTATGGTTTTTTTTCGCGGATTTGGATTCAGAATGGTCTAAAACGGATTACTGTGTGGTTATTTTTTTTCTGTTGAGTGTTGTCCTCCTTCACTCCAGATCGATCGCATAAGGACGCCCAAGTCTTACTATGGGACGTCCTAAAAAGGAAGAAATTGAAGCAAAATTTGGCTGCTTTTCGTCTTAGACAGAAGGTCCTGGATCAAGCTCTCCGTAACACTCCTCCGCCTTCACCTCCACAACCAACTCCTGCACGACCTAATAGTTCAGATGGAGGAAGTAGCAAACGAGAAGCCGGAAGAAGAAGGATTAAACGAAACAGGAGCAAGATATACAGGAAATATGAGAGACTCCGGGTGGTCTCAAAAAATTCTATAGAATCTTAAATTGAAGGAAAAACAATACTTTTATATCGAAATTATTTGAGTTAGGGCAATTTCAAAATTGATTTTGGAACCCTTAGAAGTGACCTACATCAACCAAAATCTTCGGGGCACAACTAGACCCCATGGAGCCTACATACCAAATTTCATCAAAATCGGTCAATGCTAAGTGGCAAAAGTGCCGCGTACGGCGGACCATCATCAGATTGCTACAAAGTTGAGGTGAGGAAGTTGAGGAGTATGCAGTCTTGTTTGATGAAAATCACGTCCTTGCCGTTAAATATTGGTTCAAAGAGGGGCGGTGCCGGGAAAAAACTTCATCATTGTGCGCTTGTGCGGATTAAGTAGGTCCCTTCCGAAATTATTTTTTCTTCAATTTTTGTTTGATAGTAGGAAAAGTGTTTCTCTTCCCTGCGATGTGTTGGTAGATCAGGAACAAATTAGAAGTACTTGATTATTTCTTATGAACATGTGCTATTTCGTATCAGTTTGAATCTTTTTTTTTATATTGAGAGTCAATTAAGTACATTCATTTGAAAACAGTCCTTTCCAATATTTTCAAAATACTAAGACTGAAAATTAAAAATAAAATACAAATTAGAAGTAGTTAATTATTTTACGAACATGTGAAAGTTTATTGTGTTCAAGTTTGAATCGTTCCAGTATTTTTTTATTGAGAGTTTTAATTACACTTATGTGAGAAAACTGTTATTTATGTTATTACCTACTTATCTTGTTGTAAACAATAATGACTGCTATGCTATTACCATGGGAGTAGATGAAATTACCATTCAGGCAAGTTAAATTACCATGGCAACTACAGCTATTACCGTGGACTCAAAATTTTGAATTTTAATGAAATTGGGCTCAAATTTGAGAGTTGATTTGGGTACTATGCCTTTTCGTCTTCAAGATTGACCAAAGAACCACCCTGAATTTTTTCAAAAATTATCTAAGATATTTAATTTTTGAAATTTCTCAGACCAAAAGTTTCCCCCAGTCTGAGAACGACCCATATAATGGATATTAATATAAGCTATATTAATAATATAAGCTAATATTATTAGCTACCAACTATAGGTATGCAAGCATAAAATAGGGTAGGAAAAATGTGATCGAACATCATCAATTTTTATTTTAGGAACTTTGAACATGAAAAATAAACGTAACTAAGTAGAATAGGTAATATGAGGAACATTATTTGGAAATATTGGCACATAGACCCCCCTATACTAAATATCGACCACGATACTATATGTACTTACTGGTAAGTGAAAACAAGTAGGTATCAAAAAAAAAAAACCGAAACAAAACCGTCGGGTAGCTCTCTAACTGCATCTGAAGGAACTCTTTTATAAGGAAACACTGCCATTGGAGGAAGTTTGGAGCCATCAGCGCAGAAGCCACAAAGGACAGTGATAGATACTTTTCAAGGTTAAACAAAACATTTCTCCAAAATCAAAATTTTAAATTTTAAAATCAAAATTAAAATGTCCTCTAAAATCAAATTTTTTCGTTTTACGTTTTGGGCCTTCCTGAACAATTTTGGTGCCTGTCTGTGTGTCTGTGTGCTTCTGTCATGAAAGCCTTGTAACGGAAAAGCTATACGAAGTTATTGTCCGATTTCGAAGACATTTTCAGGAATTGTGCGGATTGGGATGTTGATGGTCCCCTATGAAAATCGTCGCTCCTGGATTGACTCCAGTCAAGTTCTGTGAATTTATTGTAACAGCCTTAACTTCTACATCTTCTACCCGATATCGATTGAATTCTTCAGGATTGTTCATATTGGGGTGTAGATGGCCCCCTATGAAAATCATCTCTTGAATTGATACTAGCCACTGCGCATGCGGATACGTAAAACATTAGATTTTTATTATATTACTATTTATTTAATTCATGAGGACTGTTGTCCACTGCACGAAGTTACAATTAACATAACCATTAACCCATTATTTAACCATTTCCAATTTAGCCCACAGGGTCTTAATGTATCTTTACAGTAGAAATTGTGTCTTCCCGTTTCTAATGAGGAGACTACAATTGGTAATACATTTATAATTTTAATAAAACAAAGGCACATCAAAAGTTATCTATAAATACAAACAAACCATATATTCTTGAAGACTAAAAATACATTAAATTATCAGCATTAATTTCGTAATGGCAATAATCGCAATGAGGAACAAAAGTACCGTCAGGTGGGGAGACTTGGGATTTGAGGGGAGAGTTGAGACCTCCCGCAAAAAGTTATGAATAGGGTCACCAGGAGAGCTGATGTCGAGTTAACGACCTGATTCTTGTAGAAACTCCATGCTTAATACCTTTCAGATGATAGTTATCACTGTTATTACTTGTAGTTCAAATCAAGTTATCACTGTTATTACTTGTAGTTCAAATTGCGCCAATTTCACCCTACCCTCAACAGGTGTTTTTATAAGTTGTTCTTGGCGCTCAGCAGAACCCAGTCAAACTTCCATTTTCACAATGCACAACGGTCATCGATCATCCACCGCAAATTTTGGTTTTCTAGGCGTATTTTAGACTAGTCTGTGCGAATATTCTGAAAATTTGAAGTCGTTTCCTCTTATCAGTTGACTGTTATCACCGGTTTTGTTCGATGGGGAGAGTTGAGTCCTCAGTGTGGGGAGAGTTGAAACTTGACGATTTGTGACGCTTTTGCTTCCTCACTACCGAAGGTAGGGAAGCTTTGTATTCGTGAAAGAAGTGAAAAAAAAAGTCCTCCAAAATCAAAATTTCCACTTGCTTTTTGCGTTTTAGAGCTTCCCGAACAATTTTGGTTCCGTGTCTGTCTGTCTGTGGTCAATCCTTGTCCCGGGCAAAACTATACTAACCTGTGGTCCGATTTTGATGAAATTTTCAGGGATTGTGCGGGTTAGGTCCTAGACGGTCCCCTATCAATTTCAGCACCTTCGGACCAATAGGAGCGAGTGCGCATGCGCAAACGTGAATTTCCTGGAACCTCGGTTTCTCGGTTTCTAATGAACCGATTTTGCTCAAATTTGGAGGTTAGTTAGGGACTAACTTCTAAGAGACACCCTATAAGTTTCAATCAAATTGGTCAAGCAATAGCCGCTGCGCATGCGCGAACTTTAAATTTATTGTTACAACCAAAACTCCGCAACTATTCAACCAATTTCGATGAAATTTTCAGGGATTGTGTGGGTTAGGTCCTAGACGGTGGACCGCTAAATAAAATTCTACGTTGAAAATACAAATATCATACTACTCGTGCCCACACTTACTTCCAGGTTCCCGTGTAAATTGCTTCTTTTATTGTGTGATCAAAATTTAATGTTGTGGTCTGCAGGTCAATTAATTTTGAAACCAAATTGACCCCTCATCACAGTCTCTTTTGCATCTTTCAATAACTCTTTGAATCATAATTTTTTCGCCAACTGATTCTATACGTCCATGTTACAATGAGTGAGGAAGCTATACTGCCCACCCAACTTGGCAGACGTTTTGGTTTATTATTTTCAATAATGAACCTTTGGAATCGACCAAGAAAAAAGAAAATTTAACACCCCCTCAAAATTTGATGGTTTACGTTTCAAGGTACGTAGAATCCAAAAATCGAATAAAAATTTGGCCGTCCGTCCGCCGTCCGCCGTCCGCCGTACGCGGCACTTTTGCCACTTAGCATTGACCGATTTTGATGAAATTTGGTTGTAGGCTCCAATTGGGGTCTAGTTGTGCCCCGAAGATTTTGGTTGATGTAGGTCACTTCTAAGGGTTCCAAAATCAATTTTGAAATTTTGAAAACGCCCTAACTCAAAAAATTTTGATATAAAGGTATTGTTTTTCCTTCAATTTAAGATTCTATAGAATTTTTAGAATTTTTTAAGACCACGCGGAGCTCTGTAGGACAAACCGTTCGCTCCCTACGAAAATTTAAGGGTTTATATTGAAATATATATATATAAATCAAAAAATCAAAACACGAGTGTGAATCGCAAAAGAGGCCTAATCTCCGTTCAAATTAGAGCTGACCGAAATGCGATCGATGGTTGGTGATTTTGATTTTTTTTTCTTTTTTTCTTCATATTGGATGGTTGGTGATTTTGTAGACGAGTGATCTATATAGAAAAATAATAAACCATTGTGTAATAATTTGCAGCGTTTTTTTGTAGTTTTTCTGGTTTTTAGATCTCGAGGAAGTACATCCGTAAGTTCTCAAACGTACAAAAAAGAAAAACGAGTTTGTTATTCCAATTTTGGTTTATTATTTTCAATAATGAACCTTCGGAATCGACCAAGTAAAGTAAGTTTTTAACCCCCTCAAAATTTGTTGGTTTGCGTTTCAATGTACGTAGAATCGAAGAATCTAATGAACGCGTCACATTCCCTACTTAGCATTGACCGATTTTGATGAAATTTGTTATGTAGGCTCCATTTGGGGTCTAGTTGTGCCCCGAAGATTTTGGTTGATGAAGGTCACTTCTAAAAGTTGATATTTTTAAAACGCCCTAACTCTAAAAATTTTGGTATAAAGGTATTGTTTTTCCATCAATTTAAGATAGTTTAGAATTTTTAGAATTTTTTGAGACGACGCGGAGCCCCTTAGGTCAAACCGTTCGTTCCCTACGAGAATTCAAGGGTTGGACGTACGATAAATCAGAAACAGGAGTGTGAATCGCAAAAGAGGCCGAATCTCCGTTCAAATGTTAGCTGACCGAAATGCGGTGTTTTTCTTCAAGATGGTTGGTGGTAAAAATGGCAAAGCCGTGTTGTTTCAGACGAGTGATCTATATAGAAAATAATAAACCTTTGTGTAATAATTTGCTGCGTTTTTTTTTTTAATATTCGCTTATAGGTAAATCATTTTGTACTGAATACGAGTGGAAGTACGCGGGGTCAACAGCGAAAACTATTCACCATTTACAAGTTCAACTATCTGAAGGAACATCGA
This sequence comes from Apolygus lucorum, assembly GCA_009739505.2. NCBI lineage: Eukaryota > Metazoa > Arthropoda > Insecta > Hemiptera > Miridae > Apolygus > Apolygus lucorum. The sequence goes on along the minus strand of CM019181.2, from coordinate 7,258,853 downwards.
GAGAGTTAGTAGGGTTTATGACGGATCGAGTGAATTATGTAGTGGCAGTGAATAATTTCGACAGGCGGATTCACTCGTCCCCTTAAGGCCAATCATATTGGGTATTTTCATCCCGCTGCTTGCTTATTGATTACCTTTCAGAAACGCAACGTGTAAGTGATTTTCCCTCCCATATATTTCAACCGTCACCCAACCAATGCTTGTAATAAGGACAAATACGTATCATTCATTCTCACTCAATTGCATTCATCTCACGTGTAAAATCACACATAGGAGCATGAGGGAAGTCTCTCGGGTTAGACGGCCTGAAAATGGATATTAGACTGAATAAAAAGATTAACAAATTATTAAATAAAATTGGATTAATTTCATGAATAATACGATAGAATTCATTCAATATTTAGCACACGCCGTGGAATTCTTAAAATCTCAATTTTTGGTTATTTTGGTTTTTGTATTGAATTGAAGAAGTACTTGTCTCCCACTAGCAGTACTTCAGGGTTCGTACTCGTTATGCAGTTATTATGTTAAGTATCCATGGTGGAACCCGAGGCCATGGAGCTAGCTTCCATGTCTACTACCTTACAGGTAAATGAAAACGGAGTAGTCGATTTCCACGAAAACAATGAGTTACAAGTTAAATCGATTTCGACGGTTAGGTCATCATCAGTAACACACAATAACTATAAGGGCGGTATTCATAGTCATGACTCGAGTTGGAGGACTCCTCCAAAGTACGCTTTGAGGAGTCCTTTCCTCCTCGAGCTATTCATAGTTAAGCCTTAAGCCAAAGTCAAGGCCAGACTCATCCTCCAAGTCGAGGAAGGTCTCGAGGAAGCCTTAAGGAGGCCCGACGGCTCCTCAAGCTATTCATAGTCGCCACATTTCAAGGCGTCCTCGAACCGCTAAAGGCGTCCTCCAATGGCGGTATTCATAGACGACTTCGGAGGTGGAGTCGAGAAATTTGTAGGCCGAATCGAGATATTTCGAGTCGAGAAAGGGGCTTCGAGCTTCCTCAGCCCAAGGTAGGTGAAAAGGTACCTTGAGGAAAGATTTTGATGATATCTACCTACCTGTTATCACAAGCGTTGTCGTTATAAAATATTCTTCGGATCTATTCTTCGGTTATTTCGTCCGAAAACATGGATTTCGAAGATATTGAAAGATTGGAGGAATTTGATGAGTATTTGTAGGAATCTTCGCGAGATCAGCGAAGGCCGAAATGTTACTTGCGGGATCAAGAAAACCCTTTGGAGGTAGGTACTCAAAAGTAATGATAATAATGATAAACACGGTGAATGCCAGTAATTTTGTTATGTTCTTATTTGTATAGGTATTGGATGATCGAACATTTCGGAAGAAATTTCGTTTTACAAAAGAGACCGTGATAAACGTGCTGCTCCCGATTTTCTTCCTGCCCGAGAGTATTTCTGTGAACAGGAGAGAACAGAATCTATTTCTTCATCATGTAGGGCTGGGTACTTACGACTGAGTTACTTGCACCAAATTCTGGCATATGTTTCTTACATAACGAGTCGACAATATACTGAAATTTGGTCGATTCCGGTTCAGTGGAAGAAAAGTTATGACCGCCCGATATTTGATGATAGCTGATTTCAGTAGAAATGTCGAACATTTTCGCACTTTACAAAAAATTGACATCTTCAAATAGCTCTAAACTCTAGTGAATGTTCGAGCAACATGTACTCAACAATATACTAAAATATGGTGAGGGAATTTTGAATAAAAAGAAGTAATCGATCTTAGAAGTTGCCGAGCCATCTGTTTCAAAGCCGAGGTTCTGTAGTCATAAGCACTACAGAACGACATTTTCGCACTCCACAAAATAACGTCATCTTCAAATAACTCCAAACTCTAGTGAATGTTAGATCAACATATCCTCATCAATTTTCAAAATATGGTGGGTGGGAATTTCGAATAAAAAAAAGTAATCGACTATATTCATCTCTTCATAGTACTGTACCTACCTTCCTTGTTGAAAGCACGTATTAATACCAATGGAAATTTGTTTCATATAGTTCTAAAGCCTTTATTTGTGTCACCCCATAGGGGGAAAAATAGAAATTGGTTTTTCTACTGATTTGAGAAGTATGAGGATGAGAAGTTCTGTTGTAACGGAATGACGCGGCCGCGGGACTCGGGAAGTGTTGCGGGTCAGTCTAGATGCGCCTTTAATATATGGCCCATTTCACTCAGGTGAAAAGCGCTTTGGTACTTTGTAAATTACAAAACAACGAACGAGCGCAAAGAAAAGGAGCACCAATATTAGTATAATATACTTATTGCATATAATACGCAACTTTGTGTTTGGTACTTTCCAATGAAATTAAAATCACTCGCGATTTTCTCCCAACACTTTTTTTTTCGACAAACGAGACCGCATCTGTTTTTTTTCCACAATGTCCTTATTTTCAATTATGAGTTTCCTCAACGTAGTTTATTCAGCTTCGCTTAAAAACGGCTCTCTTCTTTTCTCTTTCCATTCGGAAACTAATATAAAAAATCGTCGTCCCATGACACACCGAACTGTATACCTCCTTCCTTCGGCGCATGAAGTCGGTCAAAAATTAAAAGGTAGCAAACACTATTTTATTGAAGAAGGAACGCGAACAACAGGAACTCTGATGGTCCAAATTCAAAGCCGAAAAACAACACCAACCATTCTGAAATAAACAACCGAACCTTCTCTATTGAAACCTTCACTGAGCTGTTACCTGAACAGGGCTGCCAATTCTTCCTCCACCGTCGTTTGGTAACTCGAGGTCTCCTCGAGTTGAGGATGAGCTGAGGTCGACCTCCAAATGCATTCTGTTCGTCTATGAATAGGGTGAGGAATCCTCGAGAAAAGATAAGTTGAAGGAAACCTTAACTCGAGTCGAGGAAATCCGCGCCTTGAGGAATGACTATGAATACCGCCCTAAATAAGACACAACTAATAAATTAGTTATTGTGTGACTGATGATGACCTAACCGTCGAAATCGATTTAACTTGTAATTCATTGTTTTCGTGGATATAGACAACGTTCAACTCAACTCCGTTTTTAATAAAATGGTTTTCCACAATCTCATCGCGAGTGATTTTATTCGTACTTACTAGGTCCATGCCCAAGCTGCCTCCACGGCTAGTAACAGTTACTAGCCGTTTTTCTCTCTAGTTACTAGAGAGAAAAAGTAAAATGGAATCGATAGGTATCAAACAATCGATTGTCCACACTCGAATTTCCAAGATCTAGGGCGAGACCTATAGTGATATGTTTTTTATTTTTAGTTTTGCCCCGTCCGCGCATGCGCAGTAGTGTTATTTTAGTTTATCCCCTCTCTTTCTCAGCCCCTGCCCTGGAAAACAAGATCGATTTTATTCTCTCTGATCCAGACATGTTTTGATTCAACTAGATGGATGGATGGATGGATACTCTGTTCAGGTTGCCATGAAAGTTCCGTATAAAACAAGAGGGGGAGAACATTGCAAGTAAACGCATGGAGTACTTCAGATATCAGCTATAGATGGGAATAAAAATCGAATGGATACTCCCCACTTTTACGGATTTTCACAGTCTGTTGCCCAGACTGCACGATACCCGATAGGTATAACGAGGATAGGATAACGAGGTAGAACTGAGTGATGTACCGAATGATCTCTTCAACAGGACTCCACGGCCTTCCGAGTAGAAATGGAAAACTGAAAGACTTGTCTCGGTTTGATGCAGCATTTTTCGGAGTGAGTCCTAAACAGGCAGATGCAGTGGACCCCCAGCTGAGAATTCTCATTGAAAACATTTACGAAGCTATACTCGATTCAGGTTGTTATCAGTACTGTCTCCCAAGTCAGGCTAGTAAAATAATTAAGCTATCGATGTCCAAAAACAAATGTTATAATATTTGTTTTTGGACATCGATAGCTGTAGTTTACAGCTATTAGGCCGATAGAATTAAAATTCGGTACAAATATTGTCAACATATCTTATTGGAGGATCCATCGAGAGACTCTAAATGGCTCGTCCAATAATGCTTGTTAACAATTATTATTATATTATAATGTTAACAATTTTTTTCTGTTACTAGCAAAATAGGTACTTCAAACTTTAGGTACATTAATACTAAATTTTATAAGGAACCGTCTATTTATTGAAATCACATGAACAAAGAGGAGAATTCACAAGAAGGAGATAGGGAGTATGTGAGTTTTATACATATAGTTGATGCCCTCACAGGAGTAACAAATGTAAAGAAATGTAGGTACCATTTATAATCTACATTATACTAATACTACCTAAACCTTTATGAGCGATTATTGCCACTCAAGAAAGAGGCATAGAGGGATTTTTGGTGAGTTATCATTGTTAAGGATCACATAGGTATGAAAGTAAGTTAAAACTATTGTAAGTTGAAACTAAGTTGTAAAACATTTTTGAAGTTGTTATCTTCAGGGGTTTTTGCCTCCGAAGTGACTTGACTTATAGATTCACGATTGAGCTCTTTACTGTGTTCCCTAAAGTGTCTTGAAACAATGACAGTTTACGTTCCTGGTCCTCTTATCATTTTTGGTTTTTCAAGTCGTCTTTGTGTGTTTTGTTGCAATACGATAGTGATGGAGTTGACCACTGATTAGTAATTATCATATTTTTTCGTTTCTGTTCTACATTTCAGTAAGGGGAAATACTATAGGCAGCCAGGTGCTCGTCAGTACCGCAACGTTTCATACACTTATGCTTAGTAGGCGTTGCAAAAGACAATTAAAAGTCATCAAAGAGAATATGACCCTCGACAAGCATTCGAGAGACATTTCGACTAATATGTAGAATTTTTTAAGAAACTTTTTCTATGATCGCGTCTTTATGATTGAGAAAGTATGCGCTCTTCGTTTTAAAAAAACTCTGCTAATTAACTCACAAAGGTTTATTATTTTTCTATGTAAATCAATCGTCTGCAAAGAACACGGCTTTACCATTATAACCACTAACCAACTTGAAGAAAAACATCGCATTTCGGTCAGCCAACATTTGAACGGAGATTAGGCCTCTTTTGCGATTCACACTCGTGTTTCTGATTTATCGTACGTCCACCCTTAAATTCTCGTAGGGAACGAACGGTTTGTCCTACAGGGCTCCGCGTGGTCTCAAAAAAATTCTAAATATTCTATACTATCTTAAATTGATAGAAAAACAATACCTTTATATCAAAATGTTTTGAGTTAGGGCGTTTTCAAAATTTCAAAATTTATTTTTCAACCCTTAGAAGTGACCTACCTCAACCAAAATCTTCGGGGCAGAACTAGACCCCAAATGGAGCCTACATACCAAATTTCATCAAAATCGGTCAATGCTAAGTGGGGAAAGTGCCGCGTACGGCGGACGGACGGCCAAATTTTTATTCGATTTTTGGATTTTTCGTACCTTGAAACGTAAACCATCAAATTTTGAGGGGGTGTCAAAAAATTTTTTTCTTGGTCGATTCCAAAGGTTCATTATTGAAAATAATAAACCAAAATAAGCAAAAATGTCACATAATCCCTTTAAAAAAAAGGTTCACATATAGTTATGTACAGTAGTTAAATTAACTCATATACCTACTTACAAATGATACGTCCTAAAGATGAGATCAGCATTACAGGCCAGGAATGTGCTTACGAGTACAGGATTTTGCACTGTGGCTCTCGATATCCTGAATTACCTAGTTGTGAAATGTGAGAAAATACCTAATATTGGTAATTGGAAGACATTTTATGACCTAATTTATTCAATAAATCTCGGTAATTAAGTAATTAGGAATGTTCCTCCTATTCGGTTACAGCGTAGTCGATGGTCGTGAGATTAGCGGCTGTCGGGGAGGCTTACAGGGAGCGACTCTCCCGCGTTTCTATTTAATGAAGTCTCAGTTATCATCGGGCGGAATCGGCTATCATGTAGGAAACGAGCGTAAAAAAAGGCACTGCCAAAGAAGGCGAAAGGGTGCCTGAGAGGTAGAAGAGGGGAGACAGGGTGCCTGAGACGACGAGGGGGCACTTCACGCATTTGCATGAATAAGTTTCAATTCCAGGTAACGGCAAAAAAAAAGTTACCGAGGGGGGGCTTCGAAAACCGAGGAAAGTACGGGGGTCTACCGGGCGAAGAGAGGAGGAAAAGAGAGACGGCGATGAATGATCGTGTGGGCGGAAGAATGGGCGGAGTCGGGGCGGGCCAATGAGAGGCGTCGCCCGCCTCGCGCGGGGTTCCACTGCTCTTGCGGAGGCGCCAACCCTTCCGTCGAGGGGGTTTCCCGCGGGTTCAGCAGCACAGGAGTCCCCGATTTCATCGCTAGAAAACTACTACTTTATTTATTTGCAAATTTTCAAAAAAAAAAAAAAAAGAAAAAAAGGACCTAAACTCAAAAATTTTAGCGTGTACTTTTCAAAATTATTTGATTCATTATTTTCAATGATGAACGATTGGAATCAACCAAGAAAAATTATAGGTACTTAACCACCCCTCAAAATCAGTTGGTTTACGTTTCAAGGTACGTAGAATCCAAAAATCGAATAAAAACGCTGCAATTATTACACAAAGGTTTATTATTTTTCTATATAGATCACTCGTCTCCAAAGAACACGGCTTTGCCATTGTTACCACCAACCAACTTGAAGAAAAACATCGCATTTCGGTCAGCTAACATTTGAACGGGGATTAGGCCTCTTTTGCGGGTCACACTCGTGTTTCTGATTAATCGTAAGTCCAATAGGGATGGGTATCGATACTCGATATTTCAAAATATCGATACTTTTGTACCGATACTCGATATTTTAGTTTCGATACTGCACTATCCGATATTTTTGGATATCGATACTTTGGATCCGATATTTCTCAATATCGAATATCGATACTTTTCTCGCGGAAAATTCAACATAATGGCTAAAAAATGAAGAAGGTAGAGAGTCTTTTGGGTCATTACTCTTTGGTAGCACGAATAACGTTTATATATTGAAAAAAATCACTCTGCTTGGACTCTTGATAGTAAAAATGAATAAAAGTTGTTGAAAAAATTAATTTTGTTGAGATGATATTGATAGTTTGTGACACTAAAGTATCGATACTCGATATTTTAAAATATCGATACTCATGCCCAACAATACTTGGGATATCGATACTCGGATACGATACAGTATCGATACAAAATATCGATACTTTTATAACGATACCCATCCCTAAAGTCCAACCCTTAAGCTCGCGTAGGGAGCGAACGGTTTGTCCTACAGGGCTCCGCGTGGTCTCTAAAAATTCAAAAATATCTTAAATTGGTTGAGTGACTGACATCAACCAAAAACATCGGGACATAACTAGACCCCAAATGGAGCCTACATACCAAATTTCATCAATATCGGTCCATGATATCTAAGGAAAGTCCCTCGTACGGCGGACGGACGGCCAAATTTTTAGGACGTCCCACAGTAAGACTTGGGCGTCCTTATGCGATCGATCTGGGGTGAAGGAGGACATCACTCAACAGAAAAAAAAAAATAACCACACAGTAATCCGTTTTAGACCATTCTGAATCCAAATCCGCGAAAAAAAAACAATAGGTGTATGTCTGTGTGTGTGTGTGACAAAATCTTGTGTTGTCTGCACAGGCCTTAGTTTTCAACCGATTTTCCTGGTTCTTTTTTTTTGTCGCGGAAAACTATCTAGTTGTACACTACGTCGCCGGAATTTTTAATTTTGCCTTTTAAGGGGGGGAAAGGGGGGTTAATGCTTTAAAAAAGTGCGTAAACTCTGCCCAGGCCTCAATTTCCAGCTGTTTGTGTGTTTCTTTTTTTGTTTGACTCAAATAACTTCCGAGTTGTACATGATTTCACCAGAGTACCAAAATTCGCAAGGGGAGGGGGTGAGTGGGGGGATAATATTCACAAAATATATATTTTTTCAATATTTCGGTTCCATTACTGCTTATTTATTGTACCCATGCTATGAAATTGAGGAAAAATTCTCATTATACCTCCGGATTTTCATGAATTATTCTCTGTACCACCATGGAACTAATAGTGGTGCCACCATGGTGCCATGATGCCATAAACCGCTTATTTCGTGGTTTTTGTTTTGTGTTTCACCTTGAATACGGATGTGATCCTCGACGTACTGCCTACTAAAACTAATAGATGAAAGTTCAATGTTACGACGTATTTCCGCTTTGGTGCCAGACTGTCGAAGGGGGGGGGGGGGTGAACTCGAATTCGCATGTTGGGTATCGTAGATCATGGATTTTAAAATGCTCTTCAGATTCGAGGCTCCCATGCCACTAGAAATGTTATGGTGGATAATGGTGAGGGGGGGGGGGGGCCACTATTTCTTGCCTAAAGTTAAACCAAAAGGTTAAACTGATCTAATGCTTATCCAATGGGACGTCCCCTGGAATGCATGCATTACTAAACAATATCGTCACTGATATGGCAAACTATCCAATTTTATTTTCACACGAAAACTAACAATCGGCTTTCAAAATTCATTGGATTCATTGGTATTTCAATGCTATATGATTTATTAGAAATTTTTCGAATTTGACTCATTTTGAGCTTCAAAACATGGAAGCAGCTGATGTTGTTTTGTTTCGTTAACCAAGCAATGATAATTGGATGATTACCGGTACACTCTCTTAAGTTTATTCTGGATTATTCAGATACAATTATAATAAAACAATAGAAAAAATTAATCCAATAATGAGATTAGCTAGTTCAATATCGTTGGAAATGGCCCATATATGCAGATTCGTAAATGATCACCAAGCTGTAATTAGAAAACTGTGTGAGATAATGAGGCAGGATTTCGACTGTTGATTATCATTAATTCGTGAAATTCGCCGATTCTATAGTTTTTTGGAGTGTAGAAAGATTGATAGTTTGCTATAGTGGTGACGATATGTTTCGATTTCGATCTTTACTAGTTTTTTGAAATGTTGCATCTGGGGACTATAGATTTCACGATCTCAGCGCTTCAGGCGGCCGTTAATGAACTATTCCAGGTTGACGTCATCCTACCGGTTTTTTAAACGTTCATATTTTCTACACTGTTTTGTTTATTCGTAAATTAGGAAGTACGGGCTGAAAATTTGACGTAGGAGGTTTTTCGAGGTGCTGAATCCGATTTTGGGGTCAAAAATATGAAATTCCGATATGGTGAAATTCCTCATTGTCTTCAACCCTGACAAATATGTAAATACATACAAATCCTAGCCCTAGTCGTAACATTGCAATTAGGTTTAAGCTCGCTGTCCTGGACCTAACTGGACAAATTCCAGATTTTAGTGAAGTATTTAGGAGTGCGTCGCCACGGACGATCACCTCGAGAGGCTGCAGGATTCCTGGAGGGCTTCAGCCTTCTTTGGCGCGCTGCTCAACCGTGACTTCCCCCCTGCAGGTCTTCTCCAGTCACTGAGGGTCCGGAGTTCAAGCCTTTCTGGACACTTTCAAGATTACACGTGCCGAAGCGACTTTATCATTTTCCTAAGAAAAAAAAATGTCCCGGAAAAAGTAACTTCTAAAGCTAGTCGGAAGCGGGAAGGTGTCGGCGGATCGTCGTGTCTTGAGATGCTCCGCTGATTGAGGGCTCAAAGAAAGACGTCTCGACAGAAGTCGAGTGAAACGAAACAATAGTCGGAACTTGCATGTCTGTAGCAGCCACTCGTACATCAAAATTACCGTTGCAAACTACAAGTTTTTGCCGGTGATAGGATCATACTAGGCAGGTATTGAGTCTCTTGCTACAACTGTTACCTCCACCTCCACATTTTGCTTCCGAGTCTACCAAGGTAGCGGAAGCCTTGTTTTCACTCTTCAAGTTTGAAAAGGCTGAAGGGGGGGTTAATTTCTTTAATACGTGCTTAATCTTGTATACTTTGCCTAAGCCTTACTCTCCAATCAATTTTTGTGGTTATTTTTTTTCCTCCCAGAAATCTATCTACCTAATTGTGCACCACATTGCCGGAATTTCAAAGTGTGTGTTTAAGGGGGAGGAAAGGTGGTCATTTACCGAAAATAAGGCATATTCTATCAACACCTCCAACAACCTACCTAGTCATCAATTCTCAAACGGTTTGCGTGTTTATTTTCTGTTCGACACAGAATACTATTCGAAGAATACCTGATTTTCCAGTAGTTTTTTTCCTGTGAAGGCTTACTGATGGAACCAAGCTTTGAAATTCAAAAAACATAATCAATTTGATATTGAAAGAATTATCCAATGTGACGTCCCCTGGAATGCATGCATTACTACACATTATGTTTTTGTCGCTGAACATCAGAATGACCAAAATAGGAATAGAAAACGCTGCAAATCATTGCTCAAAGGTTTATTATTTTCTGTATAGATCACCCTTCTGATTTGAATAGGATTGAAAATGGCTTCGGAGCTCAATCAGCTGATCAGTGATCTGAGGAGTGAAGAAGATCTCCTCGAATGCTGGAGACGCCTGGAAGAGCACTTCCATTCAATAGGATTGAAAATGGCTTCGGAGCACACTCAGCTGATCAGTGATCTGAAGAATGAAGAAGCTTTTGAGCAATGATTTGCAGCGTTTTTTACCCACTCACATTTTTTTTACCTACCAACTAGGTACTACCAACCACACCATACTGGCTTCACACCTTCACAATCAAGTATATTAGAAAGAACTAAACGCTTCATACTCGATTCGAAAAATAGAAAGCTTCATATGGAAATTTGATTACTGGTTACGCAGAAGGCAAAACTGTATACAAATCGAAGAAATGAACAGCGATCGCATTTCAGTCAGATAAAATTTGAACGGCATTTAGACCTCTTTTGCGATTCACACTCATGATTCTGTTTTAACGAAGGAAAACCTTCAAGTACTCGTAGGGACCGAACGGTTTGTCCTACAGAGCTCCGGATGGTCTCAAAAATTTTTAAAAATTCAATACTATTTAAAATTGGTGAAAAAACGATACCTTTAATTCGAGAGTTTTCGAGCTAGGGCACTCTTGAAAATTTCAACCCTTAATTTTCACCCCTTAGAAGTGACCTACATCAACCAAAAGCTTCGCGGCACAACTAGACCCCAAATGGAGCCCATATACCAAATTTGAACCAAATCGGTCCAGTGTTGCTAAGAAAAGTGCCGCGGACGGCGGACGGGGGACGGCGGACGGACATTGCAAATTTGGATTCTACGCACCTTGAAACGTAAAGTGACAAAGTTTGAGGGGGGGTTATAAACATTTTTTGCGATACGATTATTAGAAATAATAAACCAAAAAGGATGTGATCTTAGAGGGAAAATGTATAATCGATCAAAACGCTGCAAAATATTACACAATGGTTTATTATTTTTTATTTTTCTATATAGATCACTCGTCTGCAAAGCCACCAACCATCCAACATGAAGAAAAAAATCGATCGCATTTCGGTCAGTTTTAATTTGAACGGAGATTAGGCCTCTTTTGCGATTCACGCTCGTGTTTCTGATTTATCGTACTTCAAAACTTTAAATTCTCGTAGTGAGCGAACGGTTTGTCCTACAGAGCTCCGCGTGGTCTCAAAAAATTCTAAAAATTGAAGGAAATTGAAATTGAAGGAAAAACAATACCTTCATATAAAAATTTTGTGAGTTAGGGCGTTTTCAAAATTTCAAAATTCATTCTAAAACCCTTAGAAGTGACCTAGGTACATCAATCAAAATCTCCGGTGCACAACTAGACCCCAAATGGAGCCTACATACCAAATTTCATCAAAATCGGTCAATGCTAAGTGGGGAAAGTGCCGCGTACGGCGGACGGACGGCCAAATTTTTATTCGATTTTTGGATTCTACGTACCTTGAAACGTAAACCATCAAATTTTCAGGGGGTGTTAAAATTTTTTTTTCTTGGTCGATTCCAAAGGTACATTATTGAAAATAATAAACCAAAATGAAGGGCTATTTCGAACGGTTTCCTCATAATATTTGGGTTTATCTTGTAAATTAAAGTGGTTGTAATAATTTTAGAGACTTAAGATGAATAACACAATTAAAACCTTCGAGTGTGTAATCTCGTCGGATTTGTGGTGAAGTAAAAACATATTGTTTTTATCTCTCTCCTCACCCATATCCACCATAACGTTTCTAGCGGCCGGGAACAACGAATTTGAAGAGCTTTTGAAAATTCATGATGTACGATACCCAACATGCGAATTCGAGTCCCCCCCCCCCCCCCGTCTGCCAGTCTGGCACCAAAGCGGAAATACGTCGTAACATTGAACTTTCATCTATTAGTTCTGGCAGGCAGTCCGTCAAAGTTCACATCCGTTTTCAAGGTGAAACACACACACAAAAAAACTAAATATGCGGTTTTTGGTGTCCTGGCACCACGGTGGCACCGCTATTAGTTCCAAGGTGGCACAGAGAATATTTCATGAAAATCCGGAGGTATGATGAAAATGTTTCCTCAATTTCAATGCTTGGGTACAATTAGTAGGTAAGCTATAAAAGAGCCGAAATATTTAAAAATCGGATATTTTGTGAATATTATCCACCCATTCTCTCCCCCCCCCATGCTGATTTTGATACTCTGGTGAAATAGTGTGAAGATTTTTGAGTCGAACAAAAAAAGAAACACGCAAATCAGTACCTAGGAAATTGAGGCCTGGGCAGAGTTTACAAGATTATGCCCGCAAAGATTTTTGACATTTTATGTATTTACTCTGGCACATAAACGAAAAGTCACAAAAAAGCGTCGCACAATTGTTCACTAAATCAGTCACGAAAAACAGGCACAATGGGCACCCATATTAGTTCCTTGGTGGTACAGAGAATAATTCATGAAAATCCGGAGGTATAATGAGAATGTTTCCTCAATTTCAAGGCTTGGGTACAAATTAGTAAGCTAAAGGAACCAAAATATTGAAAAATCGGATATTTCGTGAATATTATCCACCTACTCGCCCACTCCACGTGCTAATTTTGATACTCTGGTGAAATAGTGAGAAATTTGGGAGATTTTTGAGTCGAACAAAAAAAGAAACACTCAAATCGGTTGGAAATTGAGGCCTGGGCAGAGTTTACAAGATTATGCCCAAAAACGCACGTTTTTTAAGCATTAATCCCCCCCCCCCCCTTGAAAGGCAAAATTCGAAATTCCAACGACGTAGTGCACAACTAGATAGTTTTCCACAAGACTCTCAAACTGAATGAAAACCGGAGGGAGAGTAAAAGTTGGTGGGTGCTCTCTCCTCAAGTATAACTGCCGTTGAGTGAGTTAATTGTTTGTACTTGTTAATTATTCGTATTTGATTTATTATAAACTGGTTAATCTTAGATAATGATTTGTAGGATGGTATCAGTGGTACCCCTTCTCCCCTCTCTACACTCCTTCCTACCTGATTCTTTCTCCTAGTTAAGCTGTTCTTCTTTATCCGCCATTTGAACACCCTAGTCCTCGCGACGCCCCAATTCCTATTCAAATTTCCTAATTCAAGTTGATGTTTAGTTCGGAGAAGTTTCGTTTCGTGATACCTCCCTCAGAATTTCCCTTTTGTTACACTCGTCAGTCTTCAATTTACTACAGGAAATCAGCACTGGGGCCCCAGTCAACTAGCAGAGAGGCGCCTCTACAAGTGAGTCACAATCCTTTTGTACCATTGTGCTACTATTTTTTGCTTCCGAGTCTGCCAAGGTAGCGGAAGCTTTGTTTTCACTTTTCAAGGATGAAAAAAATAAGTTCTTCAAAATCAAAATTTTCACTCTGTGTGTCTGTTATGAATTCCTTGTAACGGGCATAACTATACGAAGTTATTGTCCGATTTCGATGAAACTTTCAGGGATTGTATGGGTTGGTGTGTAGACAATCCCCTATCAAAATCATCATCCCCGGATTGATAGAAGCGACTGCGCATGCGCAAACGTGAAATCCTTGCCACAGCCATAACTTCCATATTTTCTACCCGATTTCATTGAATTTTTCAGGGATGTTACAGATTAGTATTTAGATGGTCCCCTATGAAAATCATCACCCCCGAACTGATAGTAGCTGCTGCGCATGCGCAAACGTGAATTTCTTTGTAACAGCCATAACTTCCATATTTTCTACCCGATTTCGATGACATTTTCAGGGATTACACGGATTAGGTTGTAGGTGGTCCCCAATGAAAACCAAGACCTTAAAATTCACAGAAGTCTGCGCATACTATAATTTCTACATTTTTTATCCGATTTCGACAAAATTTTCTAGGATTGTTCAGATTAGCGTGTAGATGGTCCCCTATGAGGGTAGTGAAAGGTACTTAGAGATTGGTGTTTTGATATTAACTACTACGCATCAGATCATCTATATAATCGGGTTATGGATACGAGGAAGCTATGTGCACTTGGCAGACGTTTTTTGTAAAAATTTAATATTGGCGGGTATTTTCCCCACCATAAACAAAATTGTATGGCTGTATTGATATCGGTAGGTGAATTTGCTTTGACCTGTTTAGACTAGTGTGAGATTTGTTCGTGTCCGGCTTCTGTTGCCTGAGTTTGCTCATTGTATTTTTCAGGCCCAGATGAAGGAAATGTACAAATGTACTATTTTCCGAAAGCTAGGCGATAACAGCGTTTTTTCTGGATGACCTCAGTCCCTATATTTGAACATTTAATCACACCGTGGGCCGATACACACAACATCTTATTGCATGAATCTTCGCCAGATGTCAATAGTAATTATTATTATCCACAATAAAAGTATGTTTTCTATCTATCCATCATCTGCTTGTTTCTGAATGGAGGAGCTGAAGGAACCTCGTTAGAATTCAAGAGTTGAAAGGTCTTTTTTACGAATTTCCCTATGCTTCCTGGTTCACAGGTGGCGACTTTCAGAAGCGATCAGGCGGCTAAAGACCTACCAAGTTTCAACAGAAAAATTGATGAATTTTTTGTTTTCTGTAAGATGTGAAAAGCCATTAATCTGTTCTCCGTTACTCGATCTGAGAAAAAAATTATAGTTTTCGGCGTGGGAGCGCCACCTGATGATTCTTCCGAGACTTGAAACCAATCAAAGGGTTGGATGTGGGTCATGAGTCTTTCGGTATAATATCTGTGACGCCTGAGGGGGTGTTGACTGTCAGACTCGGTAGGGTAGCTTCCCTCCGAAAAAATCACGGAAAAAAACAACCTTGAAAAGGGTGGAAGAGCGTTAAAAAAACGGGTCTGTTTACTCAATGGGGACCCCCGTTCTGTTTGGTACAGTTAATTAGGCGGACGGGAGCGAGTTCTCTATTAGATTGTCTCTAATGATCACCAGACAGTCATTGATTGACCCGATCCCGCGGCATTGAATCCCCGTTGTTAGGCTCGTAATGGATGCGGGGGCGAAATCCTGTAAACAGATGCTGGGGACAGAACCCCTTTCCCTCACTATCGAGATCCTACACGGAATCAGAACGAATCAATTCATAGTCGACTAGGTCTTGTTTTTTCAGAGGGTTCACACGGAGTTTCCTATGAGACAGGTGGGACTTTATGGTGCATTTTAAATCGACAAGCTGGCATCAATGGTAAAGCATTCAACATCCTAATTGACCAAGTATTGATGATAATCCTGATAGACTGAAATTACTGGAGTACATCGTTAGGAGGGCCTCGTCCCCTCCTTCTTATCTCACCAGACGATAAGTTGAATAGAAAGTAAGACGCTGTGTATACGAACCATGTACACTGATGGGACTTATACTTGTATACTAGTTTTACAGGCGTCAAGAAATTGACCACACAGGTACAGACAGGCCACAAAATTGTTCAAAACATTCACGATCTAGCCTTAAAGTCCCACCTCCCCCTTTTCTTTACTTTTTCGCGAGTCAGTTTTCAGGGACGATGGGACAAGTTCCCAATGAAGCTGGAGGTAAAATAACAATAATTGATATGAAATATTCAAAATAAGCGCGAAAAATTCTATTTTACTCATTAAACTTTGTTATAGTTGAAAATCTAATAAACAAACAAAAAAGTAAATAAAACCAAAAAAAAGTTGAAAATATGTTTTTTGGTGCGTGCGGCAGCCAATACAACTGCTTGCCAGGGGGTCCGGATGGCCTTGCGCGTTCATCGACGCGTTTCTGGGTCCGAGACACGAACCGATCCTTGCTGGAAGATCGTGAGTTCAAATCTCAGGTGCCGGGCGCGTTTTCGACCGTTCGCGGCAGGCAGGCGAGAAAATCTTTAGATCCATAGGTGGAGTTGGATCCCGTAAGATACCTGGAAGGATCCGCATCTTCCGATTATGTGGGAGTCAAATCCACTAAAAAAAACACCTCCTTTTCTCCCACGTTGGAGCTCAGCCCGGAACCGTTTAACACATTACTTCGGGCTGAGTCCTGGGGCGGTTAATCAGTTCTGGGTGAGGGGGCGGACCAGATGCTCCCTCCTCTCCCTTTCTCGTTCTAATAGTATCTTCCTTGTCAAGATGCTTCTGTGTGCTCTGACACAGCAGTCCAGCTCCTTTCACCTTCCGCCATCCTGCTAACAACAGCCTCTGGTGTTGAACTCTGGGGAGCTAACTCCAGGTCTGCCATCAGCTGGTCTCTTTCATGCGCCCATTTGGTGCATTTGAATAAGGTGTGGAGCACATCATCGTCATCATTGTTCTGGCAGTGTAGACATTGGGGTTCTTCTCAATTTTATGCAAATAGACATAAAAAAGTCCATGTCCTGTAAAGAACTGTGTAAGGAAGAAGTTCATTTCTCCATGTTTCCTTTCAATCCACGTCTGAATGTTTGGCACCAGCCGTGCAGTCCATCTTCCTCTATGTTCACCCGTCCATATATCTTGCCACTTTGCCATTGTGCGCTCCCTTTCTTCCTTTGCTATGCAGGCCCTGTTTCCTTCATCCCTTCTCTCAAAGATTCTTTTCCTCTCTGTAGCCATCAGCTAAATGGGTATGACACTCGTGAGGGCAAAGATAGCGGGTTCTGATACTTTTCGGTAAGCACAGGCGATTCGTAGGGCTCCTCAACGCTGCACAGCTATTAATCTCTGTCGGAGATATGCCACACTCAGTGCGTTTGCCCATACCTCCGCTCCATACAAGAGAATTGACTGCACCACTGTCATCATTAGGCGTCTCTTGCACGGTCTAGGGCCGATTATGTTCTTCATGAGGTGACAAAGAGCTGCTGTTTTTTGTACTGCTCTATCTGCAGTTCTTCTTATATGTTCACCAAAAGAGATTTTGGTGTCCAACATGACTCCTAAATATCTGGCTGCTGGTTTTGTTGTTATTTCGGCATTTGCAATCTGCAATGGGATGATGGTAGGTATGCGCTTACGAGTAAAGATGACTACCTCAGTCCTTGCTTTAGCTAGTCCAAGGCTATGGTCTTCCATCCACCTCATTACTTGTGACATGATCTGCCCCCCTTCCCTTTGGAAGACAGCTGATGACGTCTGCGACGCCAGGAATGACAGTCGGACGAAAATTCAACCTGAAATGGTTGTTTACTTTACTTAGGTACTTATTAACACTGCCTTGCCATTGTGCCAACCATGTGTACACTACCTGTTGTGATGAGCTACCTCTTCGCATTTCTGTCCATTCGCTTCCTTGGCTCAAGTGGTATGAACTCCGATTCAGAATTGGAACGATAGGACATCGATCCCCGGTCGCGGGAAGTTAATTTTCGGTGATTATATATTATACCTACCTACTTCACAATCAAGTTTATTTGGAAGAAATAAATCCTTCACACTCAATTCGAAGAAATAGGGAATTGTGGTTGCATTCTTCGGGAAATTTGGTTATTGGTTGCTATGAACGCAAAACTGAGTACAACTTGAAGAAATGAACAGCGATCAGCTAAAATTTGAGCGGAAATTAGGCCTCTTTTGCGATTCACACTGGTGTTTCAGATTTATCTTCCAACCCTCAAGTGGTCGTAGGGAGAGAACGATTGGTCCTACAGAGCTCTGGTTGGTCTCACTCGATTCTAAAATTTCAATTCTATTTTAAATTGTTGAAAAAACAATACCTTTATATCAACCAAAAGCTTTGAGGCACAACTAGGCTCCAAATGGAGCCCATATAGGAACCAAATTTCATCAAAATCGATCCATGGGAACTAAGGAAAGTGCCGAAGACGGCGCACGATGTGTCGAGTTACGTAAAAACTGCGACATTGGCCAGAATTTGAAAGTCCTCCTAAGGGTTTCTTAAGCACTAAACTTTATTATTTAGACACTGGTGAATTTAGAAAAGTACTTTCGATGCCCAATACTCAGTCATTCTGTGGGCTTTTAATAAAAAATGCTGAAAATCGTTTGTTGAAAATCGAAAGTTTTCGGGAAAATGCAAGATAAATTTATTGGGAATGGACAACGTCCATATCGAATTTTATGCTCAAGATCAATAAACCACACATTTGTCATGGTATTATAGTAAGCATGATGAATTTTAAAAGAAAAAAAAACTGTCAAATCCTTTTTTTTTTAATCGAAATAACTACAGTAACACAGTACATATTTTGTGAAAATTAGCTCGTACAAAAATGTTCCGAAAAGTTCCGAAAAACGGGCTTTACAGGGGCATCCACTTGATGTTTCTTGGTATAAATACGCAAAAATCATAGCCCGGTTCGTCCCGGTTTGCCGGTTAAGTCTTTTCATGTATGAACAAATGTGGTTTACAAGTGGGAGCGTCAAAACAAAGACGATGTTTGGTATCCGACGTTTGGTGACGATAAGATGGATGAAAGTTGACTGAAGGTGGGTATTTCATGCGCTGATGATAATGCAGCAAAGAATCGTTAATTTCCATTACTATAACCCATTACGTTTTTTTTGTAGGAAGATGAACTATATATTTCAGACTATGAACCTAAAGACTCGAGAGCATCCACACGCTAATCTACTATTTACTCTTACATTTATTTTGTACCTATCCGTGTGCATTGTTAGTTTTCATGTTCTATTGGTCTTTCACCATTCGATTCAGCACAAAAAAAAAAAATTGAGAGCTCCGGTTAATTTATTTTAAAACATATTGTTTAGTAATGCATGCATTCCAGGGGACGTCCCATTGGATAAGCATTGGATCAGTTTAACCAGTTGTTAAGTGATAAAACTGTTTCACTCGATATAATTTATTTATTACTTTAGGCAAGAAATACTGCCCCCCCCCCCCAATCATTATCCACCTTAACATTTCTAGTGGCATGGGAGCCTCGAATCTGAAGAGCATTTTAAAATCCATGATGTACGACACCCAACATGCGAATTCGAGTTCACCCCCCCCCCCCCCCACCGCCACCCCAACGCCAACAATGGTGCCAGTCTGGCACCAAAGCGGAATTAGGTCGTAACATTGAACTTTCATCTGTTAGTTTTAGTAGGCGGTCCGTCGAGGTTCACATCCGTATTCAAGGTGAAACACACAAAAAAAAGAACACGAAATATGCGGTTTATGGTGTCCTGGCACCATGGTGGCACCACTATTAGTTCCATGGTTGTACAGAGAATAATTCATGAAAATCCGAAGGTATAATGAGAATTTTTCCTCAATTTCAAAGCTTGGGGACAGTTAGTAAGCAGTAAAAGAACCGAAATATTGAAAAATCGGATATTTTGTGAATATTATCCCCCCCACTCGCCCCCTCCCCTTGCGAATTTTGGTACTCGGGTGAAATTATGTACAGCTCGGAAGTTATTTGAGTCGAACAAAAAAAGAAACACGCAAATCGGTTGGAAATTGAGGCCAGGGCAGAGATTACAAGATTACGCCCGCAAACGCACGTTTTTTAAGCATTAACCCCCCCTTTCTTCCCCTTAAAAAGCAAAATTCAAAATTCCGGCGCCGTAGTGCACAACTGGATAGTTTTCCGCGTTGATGAAAAAATGAACCACAAAAATCGGTTGAGAACTAAGGGCTGTGCAGAGTACACAAGTTTATGCCCAAAAACGCACGTTTTTTGAGCATTAACCCCCCCTTTCCCCCCCTTAAAAGGCAAAATTCGAAATTCCGGCGACGTAGTGCACAACTAGATAGTTTTCCGCGTTGATGAAAAAATGAACCACAAAAATCGGTTGAGAACTAAGGGCTGTGCAGAGTACACAAGTTTATGCCCAAAAACGCACGTTTTTTGAGCATTAACCCCCCCTTTCCCCCCCTTAAAAGGCAAAATTCGAAATTCCGGCGACGTAGTGCACAACTAGATAGTTTTCCGCGTCGAACAAAAAAAGAACCAGGAAAATCGGTTGAGAACTAAGGCCTGTGCAGAGTACACAAGATTTTGTTACACACACACACACACATACACACACACACACACACACACACAGACATACACCTATGGTTTTTTTCGCGGATTTGGATTCAGAATGGTCTAAAACGGATTACTGTGTGGTTATTTTTTTTTTCTGTTGAGTGTTGTCCAACTTCACCCCAGATCGATCGCATAAGGACGCCCAAGTCTTACTGTGGGACGTCCTAAAAATCAAAATTTCAAAAGCGATAAAACATCCGCTATCATAATATGCAGACTCGGAAGCAAAATGCAAACTAGGTACCATACTAATCACAGAGTAGTTAAATCCTTGTGTCATTTGCAACCTGTGTGAAATGGGCCATAGACGCCCAGCCATAGATTTAAGGCGCGCCTAGACTGACCCGCAACACTTCCCGAGCCGCGCGGCCACATCATTCCCTTCTTATTCTTCCTTATCCTTATTCTTCCTTATCCTTATTCTTCCTTATACTTCTTATTCGCCCAACTTCTCGAATCCATCAAAAAACGAATCTCCACTGAAATGTTCTTAATGTGGTTCTGTAGCAGTTGTGATGACAGAACCTCGGCAACTTCGAAGACCGATTACTTTTTTTAATCGAAACTCCCACCCACCATTTTTCAGTAGGTATATTGTTGAGTATATGTTACTCTGACATCCACCAGAGTTTGGAGAGATTTGAAGATGACCATTTTTTGTAAAGTGCGAAAGTGTTCGAAATTTCTCCTGAAATCAGCTATCACCCCAAATCGGGCGTTCATAACTTTTCTCCTATTGATCCAGGATCGACCAAATTTCAGTATAATGTCCACCAGTTATATAAGAAACATATCCCAGAATTTCGTGCATGTAGCTCAGTCGTAAGTACCCAGCCATAGATGATTTGTGCGAGAAAACGTGTGTTACGGTATCGGAACAGGTGGCACACCAACTTCTTACATCCATTTCTTTTTTTAATCAAAATTCCCACCCACCATATTCTAGTATAATGTTGAGGATGTGTTACTCTAACATCCACCAGAGTTTGTGCGAGAAAACGTGTGTTGCGGTATCGGAACAGGTGGCACACCAACTTCTTACATCCATTTCTTTTTTTAATCAAAATTCCCACCCACCATATTCTAGTATAATGTTGAGGATGTGTTACTCTAACATCCACCAGAGTTTGTGCGAGAAAACGTGTGTTGCGGTATCGGAACAGGTGGCACACCAACTTCTTACATCCATTTCTTTTTTTAATCAAAATTCCCACCCACCATATTCTAGTATAATGTTGAGGATGTGTTACTCTAACATCCACCAGAGTTTGTGCGAGAAAACGTGTGTTACGGTATCGGAACAGGTGGCACACCAACTTCTTACATCCATTTCTTTTTTAATCAAAATTCCCACCCACCATATTCTAGTATAATGTTGAGGATGTGTTACTCTAACATCCACCAGAGTTTGTGCGAGAAAACGTGTGTTGCGGTATCGGAACAGGTGGCACACCAACTTCTTACATCCATTTCTTTTTTAATCAAAATTCTCACCCACCATATTCTAGTATAATGTTGAGGATGTGTTACTCTAACATCCACCAGAGTTTGTGCGAGAAAACGTGTGTTACGGTATCGGAACAGGTGGCACACCAACTTCTTACATCCATTACTTTTTTTTAATCAAAATTCCCACCCACCATATTCTAGTATAATGTTGAGGATGTGTTACTCTAACATCCACCAGAGTTTGTGCGAGAAAACGTGTGTTACGGTATCGGAACAGGTGGCACACCAACTTCTTACATCCATTTCTTTTTTTAATCAAAATTCCCACCCACCATATTCTAGTATAATGTTGAGGATGTGTTACTCTAACATCCACCAGAGTTTGTGCGAGAAAACGTGTGTTGCGGTATCGGAACAGGTGGCACACCAACTTCTTACATCCATTTCTTTTTTTAATCAAAATTCTCACCCACCATATTCTAGTATAATGTTGAGGATGTGTTACTCTAACATCCACCAGAGTTTGTGCGAGAAACGTGTGTTACGGTATCGGACAGGTGGCACACCAACTTCTTACATCCATTACTTTTTTTTAATCAAAATTCCCACCCACCATATTCTAGTATAATGTTGAGGATGTGTTACTCTAACATCCACCAGAGTTTGTGCGAGAAAACGTGTGTTACGGTATCGGAACAGGTGGCACACCAACTTCTTACATCCATTTCTTTTTTTAATCAAAATTCCCACCCACCATATTCTAGTATAATGTTGAGGATGTGTTACTCTAACATCCACCAGAGTTTGTGCGAGAAAACGTGTGTTGCGGTATCGGAACAGGTGGCACACCAACTTCTTACATCCATTACTTTTTTTTAATCAAAATTCCCACCCACCATATTCTAGTATAATGTTGAGGATGTGTTACTCTAACATCCACCAGAGTTTGTGCGAGAAAACGTGTGTTACGGTATCGGAACAGGTGGCACACCAACTTCTTACATCCATTTCTTTTTTTAATCAAAATTCCCACCCACCATATTCTAGTATAATGTTGAGGATGTGTTACTCTAACATCCACCAGAGTTTGTGCGAGAAAACGTGTGTTGCGGTATCGGAACAGGTGGCACACCCAACTTCTTACATCCATTACTTTTTTTTTAATCAAAATTCCCACCCACCATATTTTAGTATAATGTTGGGAAATTCTTCGAATTTAGTTGGTTCATCGAATTTAGTTTGGTTCATCGACTTTAGTTGGTTCATCGAATTTAGTTGGTTCGTCGAATTTGTTGGTTCATCGAATTTTGTTGGTTCTTCGAATTAGTTGGTTCATCGTCAATAGTCATCGTCAAATCACTCCAAACTCTAGTGGATGTTAGAGTAACGAATCCTCAACATTATACCAAAAAATGGTGGGTGGGAATTTTGATTTAGAAAAGTAATGGAGGTATGAAGTTGGTGTGCCACCCGTTCTGACGCTGGTAAGTGTTGCGGGTTAGTCTAGGCGCGCCTTAAATCTATGGCTGGGTACTTACGACCGAGCTACATGCACGAAATTCTGGGATATGTTTCTTATATAACTGGTGGATAATATACTGCAATTTGGTCGATTCCGGATCGATAGGAGAAAAGTTATGAACTCCCGATTTTGGGTGATAGCTGATTTCAGTAGAATTTTCGAACACTTTCGCACTTTACAGAAAATAGTCATCTTCAAATCTCTCCAAACTCTGATGGATGTTACAGTAACATATAATCAACATCAGACTAAAAATATGGTGGGTGGGAATTTCGTTTAAAAAAAAAGTAATGGATGTAAGAATTTGGTGTGCCACCTGTTCTGATACCGCAACACACGTTTTCTCGCACAAATCATCTATGCCTGAGTACTTACGACTGAGCTACATCCATGAAATTCTGGGATATTTTCTTTATATACTGGTGGATTGTATACTAAAATTTGATCGATTCCGGATCGATAGGAGAAAAGTATGAACGCCCGATTTTGTGGTGATAGCTGATTTCAGTAGAATTTTCGAACACTTTCGCACTTTACAGAAAATAGTCATCTTCAAATCTCTCCAAACTCTGGTGGATGTTACAGTAACATATCCTCAACATATACTAAAAAAATGGCGGAGATGGGAATTCTGTTAAAAAAAATTAATCGATGTAAGAATTTGGTGTGCACCTGTTCTGATGAACCAACTAAATTCGATGAACCAACTAAATTCGATGAACAACTAAATTCTCGATGAACCAACTAAATTCGATGAACAACTAATTCGATGAACCAACTAAATTCTCGATGAACCAACTAAAAAGATAAAAAAAAAAAAAAAAAAATGAAAAAATAAATTCGATGAACCAACTAAATTCGATGAACAACTAAATTCGATGAACCAACTAAATCGATGAACCAACTAAATTCGATGAACCAACTAAATTCGATGAAACAACAAATTCGATGAACCAACTATCGATGAACCACTAATTCGATGAACCAACTAAATTCGATGAACCAACTAAATTCGATGAACCAACTAAATTCGATGAACCAACTAAATTCGAGAACCAACTAAATTTGATGAACCAACTAAATTCGATGAACCAACTAAATTCGATGAACCAACTAAATTCGATGAACCAACTAAATTCGATGAACCAACTAAATTCGATGATCCAACTAATTCGATGAACCACTAAATTCGATGAACCAACTAAATTCGATGAACCAACTAAATTCTCGATGAACACACTAAATTCGATGAACCAACTAAATTCGATGAACCAACTAAATTCGATGAACCAACTAAATTCGATGACCAACTAAATTCGATGAACCAACTAAATTCGATGAACCAACTAAATTCGATGAACCAACTAAATTCGACGAACCAACTAAATTCGATGAACCAACTAATTCGACGAACCAACTAAATTCGATGAACCAACTAAATTCGACGAACCACTAAATTCGATGAACCAACTAAATTCGATGAACCAACTAATTCGATGAACCAACTAATTCGATGAACAACTAAATTCGATGAACCAACTAAATTCGATGAACCAACTAAATTCGATGAACCAACTAAATTCGATGAACCAACTAAATTCGATGAACCAACTAAATTCGATGAACCAACTAAATTCGATGAACCAACTAAATTCGATGAACCAACTAAATTCGATGAACCAACTAAATTCGATGAACCAACTAAATTCGATGAACCACTAAATTCGATGAACCAACTAAATTCGATGAACCAACTAAATTCGATGAACCAACTAAATTCGATGAACCAACTAAATTCTCGATGAACCAAAACTAAATTCGATGAACCAACTAAATTCGATGAACCAACTAAATTCGATGAACCAACTAAATTCGATGAACCAACTAAATTCGATGAACCAACTAAATTCGATGAACCAACTAAATTCGATGAACCAACTAATTCTCGATGAACCAACTAAATTCGATGAACCAACTAAATCGATGAACCAACTAATTCGATCGACGAACCAACTAAATTCGATGAACCAACTAAATTCGACGAACCAACTAAATTCGATGAACCAACTAAATTCGATGAACCAACTAAATTCGATGAACCAACTAAATTCGATGAACCAACTAAATTCGATGAACCAACTAAATTCGATGAACCAACTAAATCGATGAACCAACTAAATTCGATGAACCAACTAAATTCGATGAACCAACTAAATTCGATGAACCAACTAAATTGATGAACCAACTAAATTCGATGAACCAACTAAATTCGATGAACCAACTAAATTCGATGAACCAACTAAATTCGATGAACCAACTAAATTCGATGAACCAACTAAATTCGATGAACCAACTAATTCTCGATGAACCAACTAAATTCGATGAACCAACTAAATTCGATGAACCAACTAAATTCGATGAACCAACTAAATTCGATGAACCAACTAAATTCGATGAACCAACTAAATTCGATGAACCAACTAAATTCGATGAACCAACTAAATTCGATGAACCAACTAAATTCGACGAACCAACTAAATTCGATGAACCAACTAAATTCGATGAACCAACTAATTTCGATGACCAACTAAATTCGACGAACCAACTAAATTCGACGAACCAACACCAATTCGATGAACCAACTAAATTCGATGAACCAACTAAATTCGATGATGAACCAACTAAATTCGATGAACCAACTAAATTCGATGAACCAACTAAATTCGATGAACCAACTAAATTCGATGAACCAACTAAATTCGATGAACCAACTAAATTCGATGAACCAACTAAATTCGATGAACCAACTAAATTCGATGAACCAACTAAATCGATGAACCAACTAAATTCGATGAACCAACTAAATTCGATGAACCAACTAAATTCGATGAACCAACTAAATTCGATGAACCAACTAAATTCGATGAACCAACTAAATTCGATGAACCAACTAAATTCGATGAACCAACTAGATTCGATGAACCAAAAAAATTCGATGAACCAACTAAATTCGATGAACCAACTAAATTCGATGAACCAACTAAATTCGATGAACCAACTAAATTCGATGAACCAACTAAATTCGATGAACCAACTAAATTCGATGAACCAACTAAATTCGATGAACAACTAAATTCGATGAACCAACTAATTCGATGAACCAACTAAATTCGACGAACCAACTAAATTCGATGAACCAACTAAATTCGACGAACCAACTAAATTCGACGAACCAACTAAATTCGACGAACCAACTAAATTCGATGAACCAACTAAATTCGATGAACCAACTAAATTCGATGAACCAACTAAATTCGATGAACCAACTAAATTCGATGAACCAACTAAATTCGATGAACCAACTAAATTCGATGAACCAACTAAATTCGATGAACCAACTAAATTTGATGAACCAACTAAATTCGACGAACCAACTAAATTCGACGAACCAACTAAATTCGACGAACCAACTAAATTCGATGAATCAACTAAATTCGATGAACCAACTAAATTCGATGAACCAACTAAATTCGATGAACCAACTAAATTCGATGAACCAACTAAATTCGATGAACCAACTAAATTCGATGAACCAACTAAATTCGATGAACCAACTAAATTCGATGAACCAACTAAATTCGATGAACCAACTAAATTCGATGAACCAACTAAATTCGACGAACCAACTAAATTCGATGAACCAACTAATTCGATGAACCAACTAAATTCGATGAACAACTAATTTCGATGAACCAACTAAATTCGATGAACCAACTAAATTCGATGAACCAACTAAATTCGATGAACCAACTAAATTCGATGAACCAACTAAATTCGATGATGAACCAACTAATTCGATGAACCAACTAAATTCGATGAACCAACTAAATTCGATGAACCAACTAAAATCGATGAACCAACTAAATTCGATGAACCAACTAAATTCGATGAACCAACCAAATTCGATGAACCAACTAATTCGATGAACCAACTAAATTCGATGAACCAACTAAATTCGATGAACCAACTAAATTCGATGAACCAACTAAATTCGATGAACCAACTAAATTCGATGAACCAACTAAATTCGATGAACCAACTAAATTCGATGAACCAACTAAATTCGATGAACAACTAAATTCGATGAACCAACTAAATTCTCGATGAACCAACTAAATTCGATGAACCAACTAAATTCGATGAACCAACTAAATTCGATGAACCAACTAATTCGATGAACCAACTAAATTCGATGAACCAACTAAATTCGATGAACCAACTAAATTCGATGAACCAACTAAATTCGATGAACCAACTAAATTCGATGAACCAACTAAATCGATGAACCAACTAAATTCGATGAACCACTAATTCGATGAACCAACTAAATTCGATGAACCAACTAAATTCGATGAACCAACTAAATTCGATGAACCAACTAAATTCGATGAACCAACTAAATTCGATGAACCAACTAAATTCGATGAACCAACTAAATTCGATGAACCAACTAAATTCGATGAACCAACTAAATTCGATGAACCAACTAAAATTCGATGAACCAACTAATTCGATGAACCAACTAAATTCGATGAACCAACTAAATTCGATGAACCAACTAAATTCGATGAACCAACTAAATTCGATGAACCAACTAAATTCGATGAACCAACTAAATTCGATGAACCAACTAAATTCGATGAACCAACTAAATTCGATGAACCAACTAAATTCGATGAACCAACTAAATTCGATGAACCAACTAAATTCGATGAACCAACTAAATTCGATGAACCAACTAAATTCGACGAACCAACTAAATTCGATGAACCAACTAAATTCGACGAACCAACTAAATTCGACGAACCAACTAAATTCGATGAACCAACTAAATTCGATGAACCAACTAAATTCGATGAACCAACTAAATTCGATGAACCAACTAAATTCGATGAACCAACTAAATTCGATGAACCAACTAAATTCGATGAACCAACTAAATTCGATGATCCAACTAAATTCGATGAACCAACTAAATTCGATGAACCAACTAAATTCGATGAACCAACTAAATTCGATGAACCAACTAAATTCGATGAACCAACTAAATTCGATGAACCAACTAAATTCGATGAACCAACTAAATTCGATGAACCAACTAAATTCGATGAACCAACTAAATTCGATGAACCAACTAAATTCGACGAACCAACTAAATCGACGAATCAACTAAATTCGATGAACCAACTAATTTCGACGAACCAACTAATTCGACGAACCAACTAAATTCGATGAACCAACTAAATTCGATGAACCAACTAAATTCGATGAACCAACTAAATTCGATGAACAACTAAATTCGATGAACCAACTAAATTCGATGAACCAACTAAATTCGATGAACCAACTAAATTCGATGAACCAACTAAATTCGATGAACCAACTAAATTCGATGAACCAACTAAATTCGATGAACCAACTAAATTCGATGAACCAACCAAATTCGATGAACCAACTAATTCTCGATGAACCAACTAAATTCGATGAACCAACTAAATTCGATGAACCAACTAAATTCGATGAACCAACTAAATTCGATGAACCAACTAAATTCGATGAACCAACTAAATTCGATGAACCAACGAAATTCGATGAACCAACTAAATTCTCGATGAACCAACTAAATTCGATGAACCAACTAAATTCGATGAACCAACTAAATTCGATGAACCAACTAAATTCGATGAACCAACTAAATTCGATGAACCAACTAAATTCGATGAACCAACTAAATTCGATGAACCAACTAAATTCGATGAACCAACTAAATTCGATGAACCAACTAAATTCGATGAACCAACTAAATTCGATGAACCAACTAAATTCGACGAACCAACTAAATTCGACGAACCAACTAAATTCGACGAACCAACTAAATTCGACGACCAACTAAATTCGATGAACCAACTAAATTCGATGAACAACTAAATTCGATGAACCAACTAAATTCGATGAACCAACTAAATTCGATGAACCAACTAAATTCGATGAACCAACTAAATTCGATGAACCAACTAAATTCGATGAACCAAAACTAATTCGATGAACCAACTAAATTCGATGAACAACTAAATTCGATGAACCAACTAAATTCGACGAACCAACTAAATTCGATGAACCAACTAAATTCGATGAACCAACTAAATTCGATGAACCAATTAAATTTCGATGAACCAACTAAATTCGATGAACCAACTAAATTCGATGAACCAACTAAATTCGATGAACCAACTAAATTCGATGAACCAACTAAATTCGACGAACCAACTAAATTGACGAACCAACTAATTCGACGAACCAACTAAATTCGACGAACCAACTAAATTCGATGAACCAACTAAATTCGATGAACCAATTAAATTCGATGAACCAACTAAATTCTCGATGAACCAACTAAATTCGATGAACCAACTAAATTCGATGAACCAACTAAATTCGATGAACCAACTAAATTCGATGAACCAACTAAATTCGATGAACCAACTAAATTCGATGAACCAACTAAATTCGATGAACCAACTAAATTCGATGAACCAACTAAATTCGATGAACCAACTAAATTCGATGAACCAACTAAATTCGATGAACTAACTAAATTCGATGAACCAACTAAATTCGATGAACCAACTAAATTCGATGAACCAACTAAATTCGATGAACCAACTAAATTTGATGAACCAACTAAATTCGATGAACCAACTAAATTCGATGAACCAACTAAATTCGATGAACCAACTAAATTCTCGATGAACCAACTAAATTCGATGAACCAACTAAATTCGATGAACCAACTAAATTCGATGAACCAACTAAATTCGATGAACCAACTAAATTCGATGAACCAACTAATTCTCGATGAACCAACTAAATTCGATGAACTAACTAAATTCGATGAACCAACTAAATTCGACGAACCAACTAAATTCGACGAACCAACTAATTTTTCGATGAACCAACTAAATTCGATGAACCAACCAAATTCGATGAACCAACTAATTCTCGATGAACCAACTAAATTCGATGAACCAACTAAATTCGATGAACCAACTAAATTCGATGAACCAACTAAATTCGATGAACCAACTAAATTCGATGAACCAACTAAATTCGATGAACCAACTAAATTCGATGAACCAACTAAATTCGATGAACCAACTAAATTCGATGAACCAACTAAATTCGATGATGAACAACTAAATTCGATGAACCAACTAAATTCGATGAACCAACTAAATTCGATGAACCAACTAAATTCGATGAACCAACTAAATTCGATGAACCAACTAAATTCGATGAACCAACTAAATTCGATGAACCAACTAAATTCGATGAACCAACTAAATTCGATGAACCAACTAAATTCGATGAACCAACTAAATTCGATGAACCAACTAAATTCTCGATGAACCAACTAAATCGATGAACAACTAAATTCGATGTGACCAACTAAATTCGATGAACCAACTAAATTCGATGAACCAACTAAATTCGATGAACCAACTAAATTCGATGAACCAACTAAATTCGACGAACCAACTAAATTCGACGAACCAACTAAATTCGACGAACCAACTACATTCAACGACCCAACTAAATTCGACGAACCAACTAAATTCGACGAACCAACTAAATTCGACGATCCAACTAAATTCGACGAACCAACTAAATTCGACGAACCAACTAAATTCGACGAACCAACTAAATTCGATGAACCAACTAAATTCGATGAACCAACTAAATTCGATGAACCAACTAAATTCGATGAACCAACTAATTCGACGAACCAACTAATTTCGACGAACCAACTAAATTCGACGAACCAACTAAATTCGACGATCCAACTAAATTCGATGAACCAACTGAATTCGATGAACCAACTAAATCGATGAACCAACTAAATTCGATGAACCAACTAAATTCGATGAACCAACTAATTCGATGAACAAACTAAATTCGATGAACCAACTAAATTCGACGAACCAACTAGATTCGACGAACCAACTAAATTCGATGAACCAACTAAATTCGACGAACCAACTAAATTCGACGAACCAACTAAATTCGACGAACCAACTAAATTCGATGAACCAACTAAATTCGATGAACCAACTAAATTCTCGATGAACCAACTAAATTCGATGAACCAACTAAATTCCCGATGAACCAACTAAATTCCGATGAACCAACTAAATTCGATGAACCAACTAAATTCGATGAACCAACTAAATGCGATGAACCAACTAAATTCGATGAACCAACTAAATTCGATGAACCAACTAAATTCGATGAAATGAACCAACTAAATTCGATGAACCAACTAAATTCGATGAACCAACTAAATTCGATGAACCAATTAATTTCTCGATGAACCAACTAAATTCGATGAACCAACTAAATTCGATGAACCAACTAAATTCGATGAACCAACTAAATTCGATGAACCAACTAATCGACGAACCAACTAAATTCGACGAACCAACTAAATTCGACGAACCAAACTAAATTCGACGAACCAACTAAATTCGACGATCCAACTAAATTCGACGAACCAACTAAATTCGATGAACCAATTAAATTCTCGATGAACCAACTAAATTCGATGAACCAACTAAATTCGATGAACCAACTAAATTCGATTGAACCAACTAAATTCGATGAACCAACTAAATTCGACGAACCAACTAAATTCGACGAACCAACTAAATTCGACGAACCAACTAAATTCGACGAACCACTAAATTCGACGAACCAACTAATTTCGACGATCCAACTAAATTCGACGAACCAACTAAATTCGACGAACCAACTAAATTCGATGAACCAACTAAATTCGATGAACCAACTAAATTCGATGAACCAACTAAATTCGATGAACCAACTAAATTCGATGAACCAACTAAATTCGATGAACCAACTAAATTCGATGAACCAACTAAATTCGATGAACCAACTAATTCGATGAACCAACTAAATTCGATGAACCAACTAAATTCGATGAACCAACTAAATTCGATGAACCAACTAAATTCGATGAACCAACTAAATTCGATGAACCAACTAAATTCGATGAACCAACTAAATTCGATGAACCAACTAAATTCGATGAACCAACTAAATTCGATGAACCAACTAAATTCGATGAACCAACTAAATTCGATGAACCAACTAAATTCGATGAACCAACTAAATTCGATGAACCAACCAAATTCGATGAACCAACTAATTCTCGATGAACCAACTAAATTCGATGAACCAACTAAATTCGATGAACCAACTAAATTCGATGAACCAACTTAAATTCGATGAACCAATTAAATTTGATGAACCAATTAATTCTCGATGAACCAATTAAATTCTCGATGAACCAACTAAATTCGATGAACCAACTAAATTCGATGAACCAACTAAATTCGATGAACCAACTAAATTCGATGAACCAACTAAATTCGATGAACCAACTAAATTCGATGAACCAACTAAATTCGATGAACCAACTAAATTCGATGAACCAACTAAATTGATGAACCAACTAAATTCGACGAACCAACTAAATTCGACGAACCAACTAAATTCGACGAACCAACTAAATTTGACGAACCAACTAAATTCGATGATCCAACTAAATTCGATGAACCAACTAATTCGATGAACCAACTAAATTCGATTAACCAACTAAATTCGATGAACCAACTAAATTCGATGAACCAACTAAATTCGATGAACCAACTAAATTCGATGAACCAACTAAATTCGATGAACAACTAAATTCGATGAACCAACTAAATTCGATGAACCAACTAAATTCGATGAACCAACTAAATTCGATGAACCAACTAAATTCGATGAACCAACTAATTCGATGAACCAATTAAATTCTCGATGAACCAACTAAATTCGATGAACCAACTAAATTCGATGAACCAACTAAATTCGATGAACCAACTGTTGCGGCCAGTGTAAATTAATTATTTTGTTTCAACGAAGATTATTAGTTCATTTCATTTAAGTTGTGCGTCGTGCGATAAGATCACCGGGCATTACTTGTTTGTGAGTACGAAGTGCAAAGATAGTGCATCAACATTAATCGCGGAGGGGACTGCCGCAGCGTTGAGACCACTTCGCCTTCCATCGATCGCCAGTCGTCGTCCGTAATCTGGTCAAACCTGCTACAAGATTTCCAAAATTTGAATTTGCAGCACAATTGCGGTGTCGGAGATTCGCCTTATATCTAATTCCTTCGCCTGTGCCAGATATCCACCAACGACGTAAGTTCCTCGAAAACATCATGCTTTGGGTTGGGTTTCAAAATTGCAGGATAACCCTTAGTCCTTTTTCCTTTGTTCTACAGAAACAGGGCTTCCCGAAGCAGCTTTCCGAAAGAGCAAAATCGACTCCTCACAAATTGGATTTCGAGAGTATCCTGCTCACTCTTATTCGCTGCAGCTTCCTGTCTTGCAAATTGTCAGAGGTGTGCAAATTGTTTGGAACCGATTGCGGCCGTCCTGGATCCCGACTCTTACCACGAGGTGGACCCAACACAGCGGTCATCAGCGCTCATCTAATCCCGGTCAGACCAGCACATTTTATATTTAACTGGGGGAATTTAATTTTCTATTTTTGTACAACGCCAGATTATGAGGAGCTCCTTAGGGATTTACTTTCTTAGGCATAGTTGTCCAATCAATCGTTCACAATAAAACCTTATATCAAGAAGAAGATTTGGTGTCCAATTAATTATTCAGTACCTATCTATTCTGCTGCTACGATCATCAATCCCGCAGAGACCAAGAATCCGATCCACAGGTTGGTTCTAAACACAAAGAAAATTCTAATTCTATTTATCTAACATAATTTTGGTAGCAGAGCGTGGTTCTCTGTGAGATAATTTCTATTTTTTTGAATTTCTATTTCTTCAAATTAACCATTGGTCAATCATTGGTTGGACATCAAATTTTCCATTTCTATCTAAGACAATTCATAAGATCATATTGAAATCACTTATACCTACATGTATACCATCACGTATTCCTATTGTTGCTATTTGCAAATTTCTATGTTTTGATGGTTCTAAATTTCAATTGAGTTGGTGGGTTTATTTACAATTGAGTAGTTTCTCCAAAAATTGGTGCATATATGTTTCAAATTTGAATTTGACATGCTCATCGTTCGTCATTGAACAATCTTACGATTTGATAATTTTGCGAAGTAGGTACCTACCTATCTTATGAATGAGGAGAAGTTATTTTATTTTGTTGGTTTGTTACATCACTCTATCAGTAAAATTTACTTCGTGAGAGTACTAATTAAGTATATTCAAATATTTGTCGTAGTAATTACTACGATTATTGACGATTGCGTAATCGGGTGCCCCGCAACCAGTATTTTACAAATTTTGACATTTATTTTGGTACAAAACTTGTCCCCATTGCAGGGATTGTCAATATAATCCCAAATTTGTTAAGGGTCGTCCTACCTAACCTTTTCCTAACACTTGAACTTTCCTTACACCCCTAATCACAGTCCAACTTCCTAGTTCTGAACATCGCACATAGGGAAATATGGAGAAAAGGACACCAAAGGACTTTGGTACACTCGCCGCGTCGTATCAGCGAAGGTTGAAAGATCTGTCCAGTACGATTTATAACATCAAGGACTGGGGAAAAAAGGCTTCGACGGACCCGTTAGATAAGGAGACGGTGGCCTTTTTTCGGGGTATGGTCAAGCAGCTTGATGCGGCTTACGCTAAATTTGAGGATGTGTGGGTGGATTATGAAGGTCTGCAGGATGAAGGTGCGACCGAGATACCAGATGCCTCGGCATTGGATCTGAAGAAGAATACTAGGAGTTATTACTATGTTGCTAGTAAATATGTTGAAATGTTGAATATGCATGATGCAGAAGTCAACCGTTCAAGTCAACTTACCATGCTCAACGCTAGTGCTAGTGGCAATGAATCTTTGAGTAAAATATCAAGAAGTTTACCCAAACTACAACTTCCTACCTTCGATGGACAGCCGGCGGAGTGGCCTAGATTTCGAGATTCATTTTTATCATTAGTTCAAAACGACAGAGGCATGGCTGATATCGATAAATTACATTATCTCAGGTCAGTGTTGATAGGACCTGCATTCAGCATCATCAGTCATTTAGGCGTTTCCGACGTGAACTACACTATAGCGGGGAAGGCGGTAATGGAGACGTACGACAATAAGCGACTCCTTGCCGCAAACTATTTGGACCGAATTTTGGGAGCTAAGGTAGCAACGGGTAAGGCTACGCCAGACTCTCTCAAGGCATTCCTTACCCAAGTTGGTGATAGCGTAGCTGCGTTTAACCTTCTTAACATCACCGATTGTGCAGACTTTATTTTGTTCCATCTGGCTGTGAGGTCGTTAGATCCAGGTACTCGCGAGCAATTTGAAATAGCTAGTAAGAATGTTGAGTTTCCTACTATTGACTCCTTGATTAAGTTTGTTAGGGAAAGGTCGATCTCTTTAACCCTAGCAGGCTGCCATTCTCTAGCCACTTTTTCGCACAATAGTACCCCGAGCAAGCCATCTAAATCAGTAGCCAAGCCTCCGCAGCCGAGGACTCCGCACAAAACTTCGTTATTGACTCAGAACAAAAATTCCGTTGCAAAATCAAATAAGCATCCTCCTCCTCTATCTACTCAATCGCCCCAGAAATATCCAGCATGTGTGGTATGCCGAACTGAACATCACCACCTTCTCAGCTGTGAGACCTTCCATCAATCCTCCGTTGAGGACCGATGGAAGCTTCTTGCTGGATGGAAAGGATGCATTAATTGCTTGACTCCCTCACATGAAGTTTCATCCTGTCCATCCAAATGGAAATGCAGGTTTTGTACAGAGAGACACCATTCATCACTCCACAGAAGTAATACTACTGCCACAGTTCCAATAGCAAGTACATCTCATGCGTCTACTGTTACATGTACAGCCACTGAGGGCGACGGTCAAGTCATACTAGGTACAGCAATAGTGGAAGTATTGGATGCTCGTGGTCAGTTCCAGACAGTACGTGTAGTGGTTGATTCAGGGAGTCAGAATTCCTTTATCACTCACAAAACCGTTAACAAACTTGGTCTGACGATGCAAAATCATCGCAAAAGAATTTCTGGTATTCGGCCAGACACCATTTGAAGGGACCAAAGGGAAAGCTACGTGCATAATACGACCCAAGAACCATCCCGCTATACAATTACGCACTGACGCTATAGTGGTAACCAACATTACTTCATTCTTGCCTTCAAACTCTCTGCCATTGGAATTTGTCCACAGATGTTCTGGATATGCCTTAGCCGATCCGGAATTTTGGAAACCTTCTGCTATTGATTTTCTTATTGGTGCAGATCTTTTCTCACAGATCCTTACAGGCTCGATTATCCCTATTGAAGAAAGCCATGCCAGACTATTTTCTTCTATCTTTGGTTACATAGTGCTAGGCAAAATTGGCGATTCATCATCTATTGAGGAGTCCTCTTCATTGTTTTCCATGGACGCTGACGATGATCTCAATTGTCAGCTGAAGCGGTTCTGGGAGATCGAGGAACCTAGCACACCCTCGGTCCACCGTAATCCAGCTGATGAACAGTGTGAGGAACATTTCCGACAGACGCATTCTCGATTACCCGATGGTCGATATGTGGTGAGACTGCCCTTTAAGGATCACCCTCCAAATGTTGGCGATTCTTCCTACGCAGCTCGCAAGAGGTTTCTCAATCTAGAGAAAAAACTCGAGTCAAACCCACTTCTCAAACAAAGCTATCACGAAACTATCACTGACTATTTGCAGCAGGATCATATGACCCCATCAACTCAAGTTTCGCGATTTGTCATTCCCCACCATTGCATCACCAAAGAGGAGAATAACGCAATCAAAATACGGGTTGTCTTCGATGCCAGCGTCCCAGTCATCAATGGTTCCCTCAATGAACACTTGCTGGTTGGAGAGAAGCTGCAACGTGACATTAAAGACATAGTGATGTCCTTTCGCCAACACCAATTTGTTTTCTCCGCCGATATAATCAAAATGTTTCGTATGATTGAAGTAGACCACCAAGATAGAGGCTACCTACAGATCTATTGGCGTTTTGACAAAACTCAGGACGTTCAACTACTTGAGCTCAAGACTCTTCCATTCGGACTATCTTGTTCACCATTCATCGCCTTGCGAGTTCTGAAACAATTATGTGAAGACCACGGGAATGACTACCCTTTAGCTTCCAAAGTCCTTCAGAAAGACATTTATATGGATGATGTATTAACCGGTGCTCCTTCAGTTACAGATGCTCTTGTTCTGAAGCAACAACTCGTGGATCTGCTCAAAAAGGGGGGATTTCACCTGAGCAAGTGGGTCAGTAACTCCAAAAGGTCTTGGATTCTGTGGAAGATGGCTCGGTCAAGGGCTCGGTCTCTCTAGCCGACAAGGAGGACTCGTGGATTAAACTTTTAGGCCTCCACTGGGAGCAAGAAGGTGATAATTTCGTATTTTCATTCAAAACACCTGTTGCTGTATACTCCAAGCGAGGCATATTATCAGTGGTAGCTAGGTTATATGACCCACTTGGGTTTCTTACTCCAGTCATACTGTTGATGAAAGGAGTTGTGCAAGACCTATGGAAGTTAGATCTAAAGTGGACGACATAGTTCCTGAAAACACTAAGATCCAGTGGGACAACATACTAAAAGAACTACATCTTTTATCCACTATTCGAATTCCCAGGTTCCTAAACACTGTCGGAGGTTACCAGTGTCATGTAGTCGGGTTTTCTGATGCTTCACTTAAAGGATATGCTGCCGTATTGTATCTACGAGTTTTCGTCCCCGAGACTGGGTGGATAGTGTCGTTGCTCACGTCAAAATCGAAATTGGCACCAACTAAAGCCATGTCAATACCGCGGTTGGAGCTGAGCGGAGCCGTACTCTTGGCTCAATTGTATGCTACTCACCAAACCTTCTTTCAATCCTTGTCAGTCATACATCCAACCCCCGATATTTCATACGGATTCTTCGATAGTTCTTGGTTGGTTGAATACACCTACCTTCAAGTTACACACATTTGTAGCTAACCGAGTCGCCAGAGTTCATGAATTGATGATAGGTTCGGGTGGTTCGTGGAGACACGTTAACACCAACGAGAACCCCTGCGACGTTGCGTCCCGAGGCTTATTTCCCTCTCAACTTATTTCGGATGAACTATGGTGGAAGGGCCCAAGTTGGCTCGCTCAAGATGAAGAAAGCTGGCCTTCACCATCATTTAATGTTACATTACCTCTTCCTGAACTAAAACCAAATACAACAACTCTAACAACTCGTACCTTCAATCAGGATAATATTTGGATAGTTTGGATGAAAAGGCATTCGTCTTACCTGCGAATTTTGAGAATATTGGCATGGGTCTACCGGTGGGTCTACAACGTGAAACACGTTGGTTGTTGTTGCTGTCGTATGCGTACGGGACCTATTAAACTATTTGAACTTGACTTTGCTCGCGATTCTTGCATCAAATGGTTACAACAGTATTATTTCTTCCAAGGGCACTCGTTCCAAGTCGTTTCTAAGCGATTTTCAGATTTACAGCCATTCGTTGATCAAAAGGATATTGTGCGAGTCGGAGGAAGATTACGAAAGTCGAACCTAAGTGACAGTCAGAAATTCCCTGTACTGATGCCTACTGAAGCACACTTGACTACTCTTATGATTGATTACTATCACAAGGCCTATCTTCACCCAGGACCTAACCTACTACAAGCTATTATTCAGAATAGCTACTGGGTCCCGTCCTTGCGTCGTCTAATTAGACAGAGAGGGTTCAAGTGCATAATCTGCTATAAATCGAAGGCTAAGGCAACGATACCACTAATGGGAGACCTCCCAAGTTATCGGGTTCAAGGTGGTCGGGCCTTTTTGCATGTGGGAGTGGATTTCGCTGGTCCATTTCAGATGAAGGAGTCTTCCCGTCGAAAAGCGCCCATTGGGAAGGTATATCTATGTTTATTCGTGTGCATGGCTACTAAGGCACTTCATTTGGAAGCTGTCACTCGACTAACGACAGATGCATTCCTAGCTGCTCTTGAAAGATTCACCTCACGAAGAGGCCTCCCTTCAGACATATATTCAGACCGAGGAAGCAACTTTCTAGGAGCAGCCAACTATCTACAAGAGCTCACTAAATGGTTCAAATCGTTGGAAACTGAGAACGACATTCAGAATTATGCCACTATTCGAAATGTCACGTGGCACTTCAACCCCCCCTCTTACCCCTCATATGGGAGGTATTTGGGAGGCAGGTGTAAAATCGGTGAAGGGACACCTGTCTAAAGTCGCGAGCAATGCCATATTAACCTACGAAGAATTGTCCACCTTGTTCTACAAAGTGGAAGCCATCCTCAACTCGCGACCTCTATGCCCTCTCTCTTCAAGCCCAGAAGAAACAGGTTATCTCTCCCCAGGGCATTTTTTGGTGGGCGGCCCCCTGGTTACCGTTCCGCAACCTTCGTACCTCAACCTCAAGGAAAATTTACTCGACAGATGGCAGTATGTACACACCTTGGGACAGAGGTTCTGGCAAAGATGGAGGTCGGAGTACCTGTGCACCCTCCAACAACGACCAAAGTGGACTCAAAAAACGGAAAATTTGAAGGTTGGCGACATCGTTCTGCTGAAAGAAGATTCACATCCCATGTCTTGGCCTTTAGCTAAGGTTATAGATGTTCAGCCAGGACAAGATGGCGTCGTAAGGGTCGCTACTATCTGCACAGGTCGAGCAACCTACAAACGTCCAGTGGTAAAGCTTGTACCTCTTCTTCCCTTATCCCAACCAGACTATCCTCAATCATAAATTTGACCCAAATTTA
This sequence comes from Apolygus lucorum, assembly GCA_009739505.2. Lineage (NCBI taxonomy): Eukaryota > Metazoa > Arthropoda > Insecta > Hemiptera > Miridae > Apolygus > Apolygus lucorum. Next base: position 7,218,670 of record CM019181.2, on the reverse strand, counting down.
GGTGGGCGGCATGTTGCGGCCAGTGTAAATTAATTATTTTGTTTCAACGAAGATTAGTTCATTTCATTTAAGTTGTGCGTCGTGCGATAAGATCACCGGGCATTACTTGTTTGTGAGTACGAAGTGCAAAGATAGTGCATCAACATTATCCGCGGAGGGGACTGCCGCAGCGTTGAGACCACTTCGCCTTCCATCGATCGCCAGTCGTCGTCCGTAATCTGGTCAAACCTGCTACAAGATTTCCAAAATTTGAATTTGCAGCACAATTGCGGTGTCGGAGATTCGCCTTTTATCTAATTCCTTCGCCTGTGCCAGATATCCACCAACGACGTAAGTTCCTCGAAAACATCATGCTTTGGGTTGGGTTTCAAAATTGCAGGATAACCCTTAGTCCTTTTTCCTTTGTTCTACAGAAACAGGGCTTCCCGAAGCAGCTTTCCGAAAGAGAAAAATCGACTCCTCACAAATTGGATTTCGAGAGTATCCAGCTCACTCTTATTCGCTGCAGCTTCCTGTCTTGCAAATTGTCAGAGGTGTGCAAATTGTTTGGAACCGATTGCGGCCGTCCTGGATCCCGACTCTTACCACGAGGTGGACCCAACACAGCGGTCGTCAGCGCTCATCTAATCCCGGTCAGACCAGCACATTTTATATTTAACTGGGGGAATTTAATTTTCTATTTTTGTACAACGCCAGATTATGAGGAGCTCCTTAGGGATTTAGTTTCTTAGGCATAGTTGTCCAATCAATCTTTTACAATAAAACCTTATATCAAGAAGAAGATTTGGTGTCCAATTAAATTATTCAGCACCTATCTATTCTGCTGCTACGATCATCAATCCCGCAGAGACCAAGAATCCGATCCACAGGTTGGTTCTAAACACAAAGAAAATTCTAATTCTATTTATCTAACACCTCCTCCACTCTCCCTTTACCTTGTTAAAGTAGTATAGAAGGAGGACTCAGGGCTCCACCTAGAGACTAGGGATGGGACATCGAACAGAAAACATCGATGTCGATGTCGATATTTCATAGAAACATCGATACCGATGAAACATTGTATGAAAAACATCGATGTCGATACCATCGTTAGTGAAAAATCGATGTTTTCAAAAAGCGGGAAATTTAATTCATTTGTCACCAATTAGAATCAAGGGCGAAAACCTAATGAGGCTGCTCTTCTTCCATTCTTAAGAAGTAGATATTTTTTCTTTGACGTGCTTTATTTTACTGGATAACCTACTCCATTATAATTTTTTTCATTCGTGATAATAAATTACCCGATTTGTATGCACTTCATTTCGATATCCCATGCCTTCCCCATTTCCATTATTGGTTCAAGCATAAAGAAACTTTTTTCCCTATTTTTTTCCAGTAGTTATATTGTTATATAAAGTGATGATTGTGTTGAATCATCAAAACGCTGCAAATTATTACACAATGGTTTATTATTTGTCTATATAGATCACTCGTCTACAAAATCACCAACCATCCAATATGAAGAAAAAAAAAAGAAATAAAAAAAAAAAAAAAAAAATCAAAATCACCAACCATTGATCGCATTTTGGTCAGCTCTAATTTGAACGGAGATTAGGCCTCTTTTGCGATTCACACTCGTGTTTTGATTTATATATATGGGTGATTCTCCGAAAAGTGGCATTTTTTGCCACCTAAAAATTGATCTACCGTTATCGGACTTTTTCCTATGATTTTCTGATTACTGTGAGATGCTAATTAAAGTGTGTAAGTGGGCATACAGTTCCCCCATCCGTTTTGGCACAGAGGTCGATCAAAGTTTTGGAGCACCCAGAGGAATGACAAATCATCCAGATGAATGACATTGAGCGCAAATTAACCGCTTGGACGGAAGGAAAACACAAATAAACCACGTATTCCTGAGGAAAAATCTTTAATGAACGCATTGAGATCACCCATCAGGCTGTTAAGGCACTTTTAACTCTGGTACAACATTTTGTTTCACCTACAGAAATGTAGATTTTGCTGACTAGCGCTCAATCAGGACTAGCAGCATACTAGAATAAACAATATGCAAATGAGAAAGAAGAAATATGTTAACGAACAAGAAAGAAAAAATATTCAAAGGATATTGTATATTCTTTGTTTTTTTGTCGAGGTAGATGTCTGTTCGGCTCATCCATTGAGAGTACTCAACTTGTTCTACTCCATCAAACGGGCGGTACAGTATTTGTGAGGCGAGACAGGTTGAGCATTTCCGATGTAAGCATGAAACATTCATTTCGTCACAGCATACTTGTCGAAGAACACCGTTTATGTTTGATTGAGGTAGCACTTTGGCTCTGTGGAGAGCTTGAATTAGGAGAGTCACGTTTTCATGTGTCATGCATTTACACGTTTCTCTGTTTGCAGCTGTGGGAATAAGGACCCAAAAAGGTCTCAGTTTGCAAAAAAAGCTGAAACTTATTTTGTAATCAGTGAGTATCGCAAAAGCGTCTGTGCAGATCTTTGAGGGGTTCAGAAATGAATCGTTTTTGTTTTTTCACTTTTTTTACGAACTATTACGTCCTTCTTGCCAGGGCTGATTCGACTGACGTCATCTTGTTCGAAAAAAGTTGTTATTTCTCGTTCGACGTTCTTTGCCAACAATCTGCTTTGAGCAACTTTCCTAGGATCGTTGCTAAAGAATCTATGCTTTCTGAAAAGTCCTTCATTCAGCTTTCGGAAATGGTTCATCAACTTGTATTTCCAAGCGAAACCTTGCTTTTCCAACCACGAAAGTTCTGAACGCCTTCTTTTTTTGGTGGCTTTTTATGGTTTTATAAGTATCATTCAAGTCTCGAATTAGTGTTTCTCCAAATAGGAGTTGTCGTCTAATTTTAGCTTTATTTTTTTCTTTCATGATTCTGTTAACTTTTGTGTTTGGCGAATCTGTCATTCCCATGCTCTTCTTGAATCTGTAAATTCGCTTTCTTTCCTTCTCCAAAGATCGTTTCAGTTTTGCATTTTCTTTCTTCAATTTCTTGTTAGCCCGAGACATTTTGGCTTTCTCGCACCTCACCTTTTTTCTTGCAGACGAATTTCGACCGCCAGCGTTAACTGGCGCTTGGGGCACCTGGGGGGCTCGGGGGCCTTCATCAGCAGAACTTGATGCTGGAGAATTTTCACGTACAAATCGAGCCTCTGCTTCACGAAATTTCTTTGCCGCTCTGTGAGACCTGGTGTTGTTTCTCCACTGCTTCCTCTTCGCTCTCAACTCTCTATTGGACATCTGGGAGACCATTCTCACTTTGAGCGTCGCTTTCCTCTTGACATAGTTTTCAGCAAGAGACTCCTGGCGAAGCTTCAATGGAGCTGGGTCGTTCTTGATTTTGGCATACCTTTCCCTTTCTTTTAGTCGCTTTCTTCTCAGCATCTCTTCTCGCAAAATGGGTTGTTTTCTTGGTGCCATAATTATCTGAAAGCAGACCAAAACATTTTCACTAACTATTGATGAGATGTATTGCCAAGCTATTTACCTCCTCTCTATCCTTGCAAGAACCCACACCAACAAAATAACTTGATTACATAAAGTTTACAACTCATAAGTCATTAATCTGGCCCTCCAGTCATTCATCTGGAATCAGAATATCTTGTAAATGCAGATGAATGACACCCATATGAATGACATTTTTCATATTTTTTAGCATTTGAAGACAACAGGAACTGATGAAGGAAAAAATGAAAATACCAATGATAACTACGCACAAAACTACATACAAATGCTAAACAATTAAATCAATATAGTATAACTGAAACTCAGGAACATGACCAGAAGAATGATAAAGAATAAGAATACTCACATGTTATTCAACCTTCGATGTCAACTTGAACACAGCTGGATGGCGACTGATGGAAAATGGCGATGTGCACGTGGAGTTGAGAACCGGGGGTACCAACTCCTGCAAGAAAAAATTCTCTATCTTCCTTAGCAGGGGAGCTGCAGCAGGAAACATTCGACACCAGATGAATGACACAAAACCTTTAGGACACCCCTATTTGACGGTGCTACAGCTTAGTAGTTTGCATTTTAATTTGGCTTATCACTTTTTGGGAACTTCAATTGTGGTAGATATCATAGGAAAATATTTGAAAAATTCCATCTACTTACCTATTTGGCATCGTGTTTGAAAACTGGCAGTTGACCCCTTGGGACACCCAGATGAATGACAAATTGGCCTTCAGAATTTGAATTTTAAATATGAAAGACTGTATATACTTAGCTTATATAAATGGGTCCTAATACATTGGGCCGAGCCCCACACACGATTTTTTCCCCATTTTTTTATCTGCTACGTAAGACCATTTTTTGGACTTGGGACAAGAAAATGCCACTTTTCGGAGAATCACCCATATATATGTTTCAATATAGACCCTTTAATTTTCGTAGGGAGCGAACGGTTTGTCCAACAGAGCTCCACGTGGTCTCAAAAAATTCTAAAATTCTATAGAATCCTAAATTGAAGGAAAAACAATACCTTTATATCTAAATTTTTGAGTTAGGGCGTTTTCAAAATTTCAAAATTGATTTTGGAACCCTTAGAAGTGACCTACATCAACCAAAAGCTTCGGGGCACAACTAGACCCCAAATGGAGCCTACATACCAAATTTCATCAAAATCGGTCAATGCTAAGTGGCAAAAGTGCCGCGTACGGCGGACGGCGTACGGCGGACGGACGGCCAAATTTTTATTCGATTTTTGGATTCTACGTACCTTGAAACGTAAACCATCAAATTTTGAGGGGGTGTTAAAATTTTTTTTTCTTGGTCGATTCCAAAGGTTCATTATTGAAAATAATAAACCAAAATGAACGTCCCTCGACCAGGGATCGACCTCCTATCGTTCTGACTAAACTATATTCACACTTCTGAGTCGGAGCTCGTTACCACTGAGCTAAGGAAGAGAATGGACAGAAATACGAAGAGGTAGCTGACCACAACTATTGAAAAGTAGGAGATGTTTCATCAAATTCCAAGTAAATTCAATGAAGTTATCTGGTCAACACAACTTGGACTCCCAACAAAAATTGGACTTTGTCTAGTTCCCTTACAGTACCTAGTAGGTCAAATTTATCAAACGATGTTATCAGACCATCTCGTCGACATATCGACATCATCGGACTGAAACATCGATGTTTGACAAAAATCGAGTGTAAAACATCGATGTTTAAAAACATCGATATACGAGCAAAACAATCGATGTTTCGATATTATCGATATCGATGTCCCATCCCTACTAGAGACATTCATGCATTCGTCTTCTAACAATCGACTTGATTATTTCTCGCTCTACTCGCCTTTTCTTAGAAGCCCACAGTTCCTCGGAGGTCTCGGTAGGCAATAAGCTCATTGCGCTGGCCTCCGCTCCCATTTCGCCTAGGAAGTTGTCTGCCCCCAACTAGGACTAGGTAAATGTACTGCCCCCTCCAGTCGGCGAGCAATCGCGCCGAGGATCGCAGCTGAGCTGAAATCCTTAAGCACTCCTGCATGCGGTAGGCGGTAACCAGCGCTGGGCAGAAAGTGTTGTCCCATCCTTCACCTTCGTTGAGTAGGGACCAATAGAAATCGACAAGCCGACGTGAAGACAATTGCCTTCACACGATGACACACCGACTAACAGAGTGTGTTGTATGTGCGTCATTACTATGTC
>CM019181.2:7194231-7212904 GCA_009739505.2 Apolygus lucorum | reverse complement strand
GTTCATCGAATTTAGTTGGTTCATCGAAATAGTTGGTTCATCGAATTTAGTTGGTTCATCGAAATAGTTGGTTCATCGAATTAGTTGGTTCATCGAATTTAGTTGGTTCATCGAAATTAGTTGGTTCATCGAAATTAGTTGGTTCATCGAATTTAGTTGGTTCATCGAAATTAGTTGGTTCATCGAATTAGTTGGTTCATCGAATTAGTTGGTTCATCGAATTAGTTGGTTCATCGAATTTAGTTGGTTCATCGAAATTAGTTGGTTCATCGAAATTAGTTGGTTCATCGAAATTAGTTGGTTCATCGAATTTAGTTGGTTCATCGAAATTAGTTGGTTCATCGAATTTAGTTGGTTCATCGAAATTAGTTGTTCATCGAAATTAGTTGGTTCATCGAAATTAGTTGTTCATCGAAATTAGTTGGTTCATCGAATTTAGTTGGTTCATCGAAATTAGTTGGTTCATCGAATTAGTTGGTTCATCGAATTTAGTTGTGTCATCGAAATTAGTGGTTCATCGAATTTAGTTGGTTCATCGAAATTAGTTGGTTCATCGAAATTAGTTGGTTCATCGAAATTAGTTGGTTCATCGAAATTAGTTGGTTCATCGAATTTAGTTGGTTCATCGAATTTAGTTGGTTCATCGAAATTAGTTGGTTCATCGAATTTAGTTGTTGGTCATCGAAATTAGTTGGTTCATCGAATTAGTTGGTTCATCGAAATTAGTTGGTTCATCGAATTTAGTTGGTTCATCGAAATTAGTTGGTTCATCGAATTTAGTTGGTTCATCGAAATTAGTTGGTTCATCGAAATTAGTTGGTTCATCGAATTTAGTTGGTTCATCGAAATAGTTGGTTCATCGAATTAGTTGGTTCATCGAAATTAGTTGGTCATCGAAATTAGTTGGTTCATCGAATTTAGTTGGTTCATCGAATTAGTTGGTTCATCGAATTAGTTGGTTCATCGAAATAGTTGGTTCATCGAATTTAGTTGGTTCATCGAAATTAGTTGGTTCATCGAAAATTAGTGGTTCATCGAATTTAGTTGGTTCATCGAATTAGTTGGTTCATCGAAATTAGTTGGTTCATCGAATTTAGTTGGTTCATCGAATTAGTTGGTTCATCGAATTTAGTTGGTTCATCGAAATTAGTTGGTTCATCGAATTTAGTTGGTTCATCGAAATTAGTTGGTTCATCGAATTTAGTTGGTTCATCGAATTTAGTTGGTTCATCGAATTAGTTGGTTCATCGAATTTAGTTGGTTCATCGAAATTAGTTGGTTCATCGAAATTAGGTTTCATCGAAATTAGTTGGTTCATCGAAATTAGTTGGTTCATCGAATTAGTTGGTTCATCGAATTAGTTGGTTCATCGAAATTAGTTGGTTCATCGAATTAGTTGGTTCATCGAATTAGTTGGTTCATCGAAATTAGTTGGTTCATCGAAATTAGTTGGTTCATCGAATTTAGTGGTTCATCGAAATTAGTTGGTTCATCGAATTAGTTGGTTCATCGAAATTAGTTGGTTCATCGAAATTAGTGTTCATCGAAATTAGTTGGTTCATCGAATTTAGTTGGTTCATCGAATTTAGTTGGTTCATCGAATATTAGTTGGTTCATCGAATTAGTTGGTTCATCGAATTTAGTTGGTTCATCGAAATTAGTTGGTTCATCGAAATTAGTTGGTTCATCGAAATTAGTTGGTTCATCGAATTTAGTTGGTTCATCGAATTTAGTTGGTTCATCGAAATTAGTTGGTTCATCGAATTTAGTTGGTTCATCGAAATTAGTTGGTTCATCGAAATTAGTTGTTCATCGAAATTAGTTGGTTCATCGAATTTAGGTGGTTCATCGAAATTAGTTGGTTCATCGAAATTAGTTGGTTCATCGAAATTAGTTGGTTCATCGAAATAGTTGGTTCATCGAAATTAGTTGGTTCATCGAATTTAGTTGGTTCATCGAAATTAGTTGGTTCATCGAATTTAGTTGGTTCATCGAAATTAGTTGGTTCATCGAATTTAGTTGGTTCATCGAAATTTAGTTGGTTCATCGAAATTAGTTGTTCATCGAATTTAGTTGGTTCATCGAAATTTAGTTGGTTCATCGAATCCGAATTTAGTTGGTTCATCGAAATTAGTTGGTTCATCGAATTTAGTTGGTTCATCGAATTTAGTTGGTTCATCGAATTTATTGGTTCATCGAATTAGTTGGTTCATCGAAATTAGTTGGTTCATCGAATTTAGTTGGTTCATCGAAATTAGTTGGTTCATCGAAATTAGTTGGTTCATCGAAATTAGTTGGTTCATCGAATTAGTTGGTTCATCGAAATTAGTTGGTTCATCGAAATTAGTTGGTTCATCGAATTTAGTTGGTTCATCGAATTTAGTTGGTTCATCGAAATTAGTTGGTTCATCGAATTTAGTTGGTTCATCGAATTTAGTTGTTCATCGAAATTAGTTGGTTCATCGAATTTAGTTGGTTCATCGAATTTAGTTGGTTCATCGAAATTAGTTGGTTCATCGAAATTAGTTGGTTCATCGAAATTAGTTGGTTCATCGAATTTAGTTGGTTCATCGAATTAGTTGGTTCATCGAAATTAGTTGGTTCATCGAAATTAGTTGGTTCATCGAAATTAGTTGGTTCATCGAATTTAGTTGGTTCATCGAAATTAGTTGGTTCATCGAATTTAGTTGGTTCATCGAAATTAGTTGGTTCATCGAAATTAGTTGGTTCATCGAAATTAGTTGGTTCATCGAATTTAGTTGGTTCATCGAAATTAGTTGGTTCATCGAAATTAGTTGGTTCATCGAAATTAGTTGGTTCATCGAAATTAGTTGGTTCATCGAATTTAGTTGGTTCATCGAATTTAGTTGGTTCATCGAAATTAGTTGGTTCATCGAATTTAGTTGGTTCATCGAATTTAGTTGGTTCATCGAAATTAGTTGGTTCATCGAAATTAGTTGGTTCATCGAATTTAGTTGGTTCATCGAAATTAGTTGGTTCATCGAAATTAGTTGGTTCATCGAAATTAGTTGGTTCATCGAAATTAGTTGGTTCATCGAATTTAGTTGGTTCATCGAAATTAGTTGGTTCATCGAAATTAGTTGGTTCATCGAATTTAGTTGGTTCATCGAAATTAGTTGGTTCATCGAAATTAGTTGGTTCATCGAATTTAGTTGGTTCATCGAAATTAGTTGGTTCATCGAATTTAGTTGGTTCATCGAAATTAGTTGGTTCATCGAATTTAGTTGGTTCATCGAATTTAGTTGGTTCATCGAAATTAGTTGGTTCATCGAAATTAGTTGGTTCATCGAAATTAGTTGGTTCATCGAATTTAGTTGGTTCATCGAAATTAGTTGGTTCATCGAAATTAGTTGGTTCATCGAATTTAGTTGGTTCATCGAATTAGTTGGTTCATCGAATTAGTTGGTTCATCGAAATTAGTTGGTTCATCGAATTTAGTTGGTTCATCGAAATTAGTTGGTTCATCGAATTTAGTTGGTTCATCGAAATTAGTTGGTTCATCGAATTTAGTTGGTTCATCGAATTTAGTTGGTTCATCGAAATTAGTTGGTTCATCGAATTTAGTTGGTTCATCGAAATTAGTTGGTTCATCGAATTTAGTTGGTTCATCGAAATTAGTTGGTTCATCGAATTTAGTTGGTTCATCGAATTTAGTTGGTTCATCGAAATTAGTTGGTTCATCGAATTTAGTTGGTTCATCGAATTTAGTTGGTTCATCGAATTTAGTTGGTTCATCGAATTTAGTTGGTTCATCGAATTTAGTTGGTTCATCGAATTTAGTTGGTTCATCGAATTTAGTTGGTTCATCGAATTTAGTTGGTTCATCGAAATTAGTTGGTTCATCGAATTTAGTTGGTTCATCGAAATTAGTTGGTTCATCGAATTTAGTTGGTTCATCGAATTAGTTGGTTCATCGAATTTAGTTGGTTCATCGAAATTAGTTGGTTCATCGAATTAGTTGGTTCATCGAATTTAGTTGGTTCATCGAATTTAGTTGGTTCATCGAAATTAGTTGGTTCATCGAATTTAGTTGGTTCATCGAATTTAGTTGGTTCATCGAAATTAGTTGGTTCATCGAATTTAGTTGGTTCATCGAATTTAGTTGGTTCATCGAATTTAGTTGGTTCATCGAATTTAGTTGGTTCATCGAATTTAGTTGGTTCATCGAATTTAGTTGGTTCATCGAATTTAGTTGGTTCATCGAATTTAGTTGGTTCATCGAATTTAGTTGGTTCATCGAATTTAGTTGGTTCATCGAATTTAGTTGGTTCATCGAATTTAGTTGGTTCATCGAATTTAGTTGGTTCATCGAATTTAGTTGGTTCATCGAATTTAGTTGGTTCATCGAATTTAGTTGGTTCATCGAATTTAGTTGGTTCATCGAATTTAGTTGGTTCATCGAATTTAGTTGGTTCATCGAATTTAGTTGGTTCATCGAATTTAGTTGGTTCATCGAATTTAGTTGGTTCATCGATTTTAGGTTGGTTCATCGAATTTAGTTGGTTCATCGAATTTAGTTGGTTCATCGAATTTAGTTGGTTCATCGAATTTAGTTGGTTTCATCGAATTTAGTTGGTTCATCGATTAGTTGGTTCATCGAATTTAGTTGGTTCATCGAATTTAGTTGGTTCATCGAATTTAGTTGGTTCATCCGAATTTAGTGTTTCATCGGAATTTAGTTGGTTCATCGAGAATTTAGTTGGTTATCGAATTTAGTTGGTTCATCGAATTTAGTTGGTTCATCGGAATTTAGTTGGTTATCGAGAATTTAGTTGGTTCATCGAATTTAGTTGGTTCATCGAATTTAGTTGGTTCATCGATTTAGTTGGTTCATCGAATTTAGTGGTTATCGAATTATAGTCCTGGTTCATCGAGAAGTTAGTTGGGTCATCGAGATTTAGTTGGTTCATCGAATTTAGTTGTTCATCGAATTTAGTTGGTTCATCGAATTTAGTTGGTTCATCGAATTTAGTTGTTCATCGAATTTAGTTGGTTCATCGAATTTAGTTTGGTTCATTGACTTGCGTAAACTTCAAACGTTCACATAAGGACATATCTTTCCGACCATAATTTTTCTCTAAACCATTACCAAATCATCATACGGAATATCTTCCAAGTCCTCTGGATAAAAATGATCTATCAGCACCCTAAATGGTTTGGAACTAACCTGGCCAACAGGTAATCCCGTTTTCTGTTATCATTACTTACTCTGCATGCGTGAAGAGCATAACTGAACCGGTAAAACCAGTACTCCCACTCCTCACTTTCAATATCAAAATTATCAACGTCAAACTCTTTAAATTGCATACCCCTCGGATTTCGATCATTATAATCGCCCGGGATGTCACTATCGTCCTCTAACGTCTTTTTACCTTTCGTTTTCTTCCTCGTCGTCATTCTGTAGTAACTGGACACTCGGGTTATCAACGGTCATGCGTTTATTGGACATACATATTTTATGACTAATTGTAATAATATTACAATATATTATATCAAGCACGTAAATTATTGAATTAAATTCTCTTGGGAGTTTTTGGAGCGTTTTCATGCGTTGCCTAGTAGCATGGATCCCGAACACAACTACTGCAGGATGCTGCTACCTACTACACAACCTAGCGATGCTACACCAATCTTTTCTGTTATCAGGCAAGCGAAAATCAGGCAAGAAGTTCCTTACAAACACCCGCACGTTCTGCCAGTGACTTTGGTGTCGAACTTTTGGCTACAAAGATGTCCTGGGGTCACATCGCAACGTTCCCAATATCTCCCAAGGAGTGGAAACTGCCTTCATATCCTGAATTTAAAACAACCCGCTAACATTAAAAACCAATCAATTCATACAATTTTTTTATTTATAATTTGACGGAAGTAAAATACAATAACTTTTATTCTCTCACAAAAGGTGTAGGGAATGTTTGACGAGCATGAGCAAAGAAATACAGTTCGAGGGTGTGGAACATGGAACCTATACCGTGATTATAGTATGAGTAGTGAGGAAACGTCCAAGAGAAGCGTTTCCGAATATAGAGGACCACATTCTTGATACATCCAAGTTGATCTTGAATACACTATCTGTCAGCTGATGCTGATGCAGTGCTGTCAGCTCGTTATCCAACTCCATTTCGTAAATCGATACCTTAAAGCACAAAGGCGCTAGGTCCAAAAATGTCACTTTTGTGATAAACAGGTCAGAGACATCATAGGACCATTCTCTTCCGTAAGAATACATGATTACAGCACCAAAAACTTTGAAAATGGCTTAAAAACGGAAAAATTGACAGGGTTCTATGTCCCCTCTCGTAAAATCGTTAATGACATTCGGCGCTTTGTCCAAAAGAAGAATGCACAATGGTTCTATGTCCCAATAAGATCGCTTTAAAATTCAATCGTATTGTGGACACTGGAGCTTTGTCCGGATATAGCTCTTTTGTGCACTAAGTTTATGGAACGTGGACACAGTTATTTAGAGGATGATATCAAGCAGCATGCTAAAAAAACCGTTCGCTCCCTTTAAGAACTCAAGGGTTAGACTTACAATAAATCAGAAAACCAAAACTGAATCCCAAAACATTGTTCACTACAGGAAATAGGCCTAATTTTCGTTCAAATTTCAGCTGATTAAATGCGAGCATAAAATCGTTTCATTGAAATGAGTGTAGTATTCAGTTGTGCATCTTTCGCAACCAATGGTCAAATTACGATTTTATAATTGATTGACAATTTATTTTGATTTGATCAGGATACCGATTTTATTTCAAGTATTCAATGCAGATGGTTAATAATAATAAACCGTTGTGTAGTAATTTGTAGCGTTGTTAACTTCTGCCCTGTGTTGTTTTGAATCATGGTACATTTGTAATAATTAAGTAAACTACATGATAATAGTTCATTTTTAATTGCTTCTTTAGTACGTTGAATTCATGTGATATTTTATTACACAGAAGGTAACTTACGAACAGATAGGTAGTAAAGAGGACGATTTTGGTGATCTTTTCAAACCAAGAGTTCCTTAAATTTTTTTGTTCTTAATAGATAATAATAAGATAGATAGACTTTGTAATTATTTGATATTTCTAGGAGATAAAAAGAGTTGAAAAATATAATAATTGAAATTTAGTAATCCATGTATTTTGTATGAATAGCATTCCTAATTCATGATCAACTAGGTATACCCAACACGTGAAATCTCCTGGCGACACCACCCTCTGGCGCCAGTCTGTCACCAAGAAACCGGTGGTGACGCCAAATTATGAACGAGAGCGTGATAAATTCCTTTACCCAGGGGGGTCATGCCCACAATCGAACTTGGCCAGAGGATCCATGTCCCTAACCTTACTTGGCCAAAAAAGCTAAGTCCAGCCATCTTCCACATTTTTAATTTTTTTAATTTCATAAAAACTCAAATTCAACCAAACTATTATTGGAAGACTTTCTTGAAGATTATAACTCACAGGAAATTGAAGAGTTTAGTGGCATAAGCCATTATTTTAGGAATTGTGCACTGGTTCTTTTGCGTTTTTCTCAAAACTCCGTTTTTGGACATAGCGCGTTTGCGCCTAAACCCATTAACGCCCGAAACTTCTCTAGGCATTTTGAAAATGAATCTGATATTCCGACTCCAAATAGTCTTTAGAACACGGGAAAAATAATTTCAAAAATCTCCTGATCGAATTTTATGGGTTTACGTTGGTATATCGCGACGCTGGGCGCCAAAAGAACTGATTTTTGGTTAGTTATTTTCAATAATAAGCCATTGGAATCGAGGAAGAAACAATTTTTTTAACCCCCCCCCCCTCTCCACGAAATTAGATGTTTTACGTTTCAAGGTGCGTAGAATCCGAAAATCAAATAAAAAAATTGTCCGTCCGTCCTCCGTATTTTCTTTCAAAACTGAGTTTTTAGTAGATCGTGTCGCGATCTCACCGATTTTACTAGGGAATCACTTGGAATACTGGATGGGGAATACGTCCTATATTCAACTACTTTTAGTATTCATAATTGGTCAAAAAATACCACTAAAGAAGGGCATTAGATAAAGTATCGTTACCCTGATGATGACAACATGGGTATTTGGTAGGGTACTCGTTAGTTCTTAAAACCTCTAGCCAGACCAAGTACGCAATCAACTTGAAGATGACTTATCGCACTTTGTGACCATCGAATTAACGATGTTCAAAACCTACTTGGCAGATTACTTCGATTTACCGTATATTTTGTAGGGTAATTGGTAGTTCTGATGACATCCAATCAGGCTATTTCCCTTTGAATTTGTAGAAGAAGCTTCGTGCCATGAGCCACACCCTCATGACTGGAGATAAAACATCATATCACTATGATCAGACAGATCTTGATGGTCTTCTCAATGACTCTGGAAGGTGCTAAGCAGCCTCCAACCAGAAAGGGCTTCTATGTTGACATATGGCAACACTGGGCCTCAATAGGTTAAGGTATCGATATATTAATGTTCATAATAATTTCGTGGATATTACCATCATAATCACAGCAATATACGGAAGGGTTCCCGCAAATTCAAATTTATTCCATTAAAATATTAATGCGACTTATTTATGTTTTTTGATTTTTTTTCCTGTTTGTTAGAACCTACGACCCCTGAAAATCCTGAGGAGTATTTGATATTTTTTTTAATACGTCTTACCAAGAAAAGTGCGGGAACTTCCCCCCCCCCCCCCCCCCAACCTACCCTTCATTCGGATCCAGCACAAAATTTCTTCGATAAATCAATTTCGGAAATTGATTTATGAATTAGAAAAAAAATTCAGAAATGAAGAATTTGAAACAAAAAATTAAAAATTAATTAATTTATTGTATCATTTTCTGATACATTACTTACGATCGCCCCTCGCAACTATCTCGAAACGAAGATTCCAGAACATCTCTCTACAAACTAGACCTTTAAATTCTATGAAAACAGTTTTACTGGAGCCAGCGGGTGGTGCTCACGACTGCCCAAGGGCGACTGTTGAAAAGGCTACGCCACGTTGTTAGCAACTATATTAAATTTGAAATGTTGAGGCAGGTTTAAACTACCTACTACTTCGTACAGCCACCCGAGCCCCGATTTGCGAAATCTACCTTTCCCTTCATTCATTATTTATACGGCGACCTCTCTCATCTTCTCACAAGCACCCTCAAGACAAGACTCGGAAATATTTCCTCGAAGCAGGGACTATGTAAAAGGAATTTCGAGCAATTGTGTTATTTCGGCTTGTAATCAGCGCTGCGAATAACTCTGAATATGATTGTAGAGGACTTTCAAAGCAAACTCTTTCTACGTAGATGTGCTGAAGTTGTGAACGTCGAAATCATTGAAACTAGTTGGCTAAACAACATCACTCGTTTTCAGCTTCCATTGACTAAAACGCTGCAAATCATTGCTCAAAGGTTTATTATTTTCTGTATAGATCACCCTTCTGTATAGATCACTGGTTCTCCATCAATAGCACCTACCAACATCTGTATTCTCCCTTGACCTTCCTCTCAAATTTCCGCTTCCTGCGTTCAATAGGATTGAAAATGGCTTTGGAGCTCACTCAGCTGAACAGTGATCTGAAGAGTGAAGAAGATCTCCTCGAATGCTGGAGACGCACTTCCATTCAATAGGATTGAAAATGGCTTCGGAGCTCACTCAGCTGATCAGTGATCTGATCAGTGAGCAATGATTTGCAGCGTTTTTTACCCACCAACATTTTTTTTTTTACCTACCAGCTAGGTACTACCTACCACACCATACTGGCTTCACACCTTCACAATCAAGTTTATTAGGAAGAACTAAACGCTTCACACTCGATTGGAAAAATAGAAAGCTTCATATGGAAATTTGATTACTGGTTACGCAGAAGGCAAAACCGTATACAAATCGAAGAAATGAACAGCGATCGCATTTTAGTCAGATAAAATTTGAATGGAGATTAGACCTCTTTTGCGATTCACACTCATGATTCTGTTTTATCGAAGGAAAACCTTCAAGTACTCGGTGTCGATGTCAGCGTTCAAACGATACGAGATGGCTTGTAAACGGCGGGTAAACTTTATTTTTAAAAAATAAAAAATTTATGAAAAACTTAATTGAAAAGGAACAAGTACGAGAAAAGTTATTTGTAAGGCACAATGACAAGAAAGGCTTGCATTCACCGCACTGAAGGCAGACTATCGAAAAGTCATCTTTCGTCCTTTAGGCTTCCATCGTGAATTCAAGAGAGCATTACAGGAAAAAACTAGATAATTGAGGGAAAACATGGATGGACCTTGGCACGTAACCTCTGTGAATCTTATTATGGGTAATTCTCAGAAAAAGCTCAATTTTCAAGGCTCAAACTTTGAGAAAGTGGACCGTCTCCAAAAAATTCAAAAAAATTCATGAAGTTTTCTGGGAACGTTAAGAAGAATTTGTAATGAAAGACAGAGCTCAATTCACAGTTTTTAGTCTCAAATTTCAATTTTGAAAATTTATAGTGCGGCGGTAATGAGAACTTGATTTTTTGAAAAGTCGTTGGTATTGAGAATAACGTATTAGTTTCACAATTCTGTGTAAAAAAAATTCATCAAGTTTCCTGGGAACTTAAAGAAGAATGTGTAACGCAAGATAGAGCTAAATTCACAGTTTTTAGTCTCAAATTTCAATTTTGAAAATTTTTAGTGCGGCGGTAATGAGAACTATTTTTTTTAAAGTGATGGTAATGAGGAGCGCATTTGGTATTAAGAATATGGTATTAGTTTCACAATTCTGTTTCTACCTTTCAAGCAATTAGCTTGTCCAGTTGGTTGGATAAGATGATTATATTGAAAAATCTCCATTTTTCTCTTTTCTATAGACTGATAGGGAGGGAATAAATAAACTAAAATCAATGAAAATCAGAATAGTATCAATGTATTCCAAGTAGGTAAAGAACTGTAAAAAAAAAACTAAAACACTCAGTCAAATGACATTCAAAAAACTCTTATCAGTCAACAACATAATATATATCAATCTTCAACTTTTTATATTAATTAACTTGACAATTTTGTTAATATTCGTCACATAATTAACTTTTAGTTTATTCGTTGAAAATAGTCGAAATGAAACAAGAAATCAAATAAGATAACAACGGGAAGCTGGGCACCTACCGAGTGCACACTGACGGACTACAAAAATCGAGGAATATGAACTTCCTACACATCGAATCATGCTTTTTGAAGTATATATTACAACTTACCTTTATTATTTCACGTTTCCACGCCAAAAATCCACGAAAAACTCACAAAATAAGGTAATAAATTGAGGAAAAACCAAGATCACTTGCAAACGAACCTGCTGTGACTGTAGATGATAAAACAATGTGAAAGCCTCGTTCTTATCACAAACGACGCTTTGTGTGGGTAGTCTGGACCCATTTCTTGCAAGTAAACAAGCTTCGGAATACTTTCCTGCCAGGCAGATTTTAAGAAAACATTCTGAAAACGAAGGGGCTCATGACGCAACGTATGCGTCTCCCGCCTGGTGGCCCCGACTCGCATGACGCAACGTATGCGTCTTCCGCACGGGACGTGTTAAGCTACTTTTTCATAAAGACGGTTGTCGTAATTCATACCGGGGGGGGGGGGGGGTTTCGAGCCGTCGAGATGGTAACGACACTTTTCGGCCGAAAAAACGACGACTGAGCGACAGTTGTCGCCATTTCGCGTCTGCAGAATCGCGATCGTCGCTATTATCGCATAAAGAGTTAGAGAATCGACCTACTGGGTTCATATCTGAACTATTGGTCTCTCTGTAGGGGCACTGCCCTTTTGGTTTATTATTTTCAATAAAAAACCATTGGAATCGACCAAGAAAGACTTTTTTAACCCCTCTCAAAATTTGGTGGTTTTCGTTTCAAGGTACGTATAATCCGAAAATCGAATTAAAAAAATTCCGTCCTTCAGCCGTATGCGGTATTTTTCTTAGTTACCATGGACCAATTTCGATAAAATTTGGTATATGAGCTCCATTTGGGGTCTAGTTGTGCCGCGAAGCTTTGGTTGATGTCAGTAACTTCTTAGGGGCGAAAATTAAGGGTTGAAATTTCGAAAACGCCCTAGCTCGAAAATTCTCAAAATGGTGTTGTTTTTTCACCAATTTTATTGAATTTTTGGAAATTTTGAGATCACGCGGAGCTTTGTAGGACCAACCGTTCGCTCCCGATAAATCAGAAACACGAGTGTGAATCGCAAAAGAGGCGTAATCTCCTTTCAAATGTCAGCTAATCAAAATGCGACCGTTGTTCGTTTTTTCGAGTTGTACTCAGTTTTGCGTCTTTAGCAACCAGTAATCGAATTTCCTAATAATTAGGGCAACCTCAACCCCCTGTTTCTTCGAACTGAGTGTGAAGCGTTTATTTCTTTCAAATAAACTTGATTGTGAAGTAGGTGTGTGGTAGGTAGGTTGTAACTATGGTAGCTTTGTCATCTAGCGGCTGGGATGTTGAGAGGGAGAGATTGTATCACATGTCAAGTGACCAGGGTAAGAAGCCCGATATCGTTGCCGTCAAGCCCGACCAGTCTTGCATTATCCTGGATGTCCAAGTTGTCAATGGCAGCTTGGACATGGAGCAGACTTGGCGGGCTAAGATATGAAAGTATGATACAAATGATTTACGGCAAGCGGTGGAGCTAAAAAGAGTGGAGCCCAACAACATCAGGGTGATGGCTACAACCTTATCATGGCGCGGGGTGTGGTGCAGGAAAAGTGCCACGGAGTTGCGCGAGTTGGGCATCTCAGTAGGTGTACTCCGTGGTATCACCACCCGTGTCCTGCTCGGCTCATATTTGAACTGGTGGTCGTTTTATAGAGGCACTTCCCTTCATCCTTCTCTCCCACCCCCACCTTCCTCATCTTCCCTCATCCCTAGGGCCGGCGTCAGGTGAGTCCTGGGCGTCCCCCCCATTATATTTGATTAATTTATTTATTTTTATTTATGGCGTGCCCCCTGCGTCTTTCAGGGGAGTTCAATATAAATTTTAAAAAAGTGACAATGGCAAAGCCGTGCTCTGCCGACGAGTGATCTATGTAGATAAATAATGAACCTTTGTGTAATAATCAGCAGCGTTTTAACATGGAACATGTTTTAGCCGTGAGCTAACTGGCAAAAAAATTGTGTAACGAAAATATCTAACGCATTTTAGGTATAATATAACTTTCGTATAATCCAACCCACTGAAATCGTTAACCACTCATTGAAAAGCTATTGATTTATCCAAAATGTTATTCTAACTCTCGTTGCCAATTTTTCCCCCATAAATTTGAACGAAGACAAGCCCTATTTCCGTCAGTGTACAGTATTTTCCAACCAATTTTTCCAAAAATGTGATTTTGTTTTTCATTAGTAGGTTTCAATTATTTTGATGGCTACAGGTTAACATTTCTAAATAAAGCTAATTTTATGTCCTTCATAATCCTCTCTCTTCACTTTTTTCTAAAATTAGTTGTTCGGCGCAATACATCACCTTAACAAAAAACGTTCACTTTTTGAAGAAAATAACTTATTTTTGACCAGACTTACATTTTGATTTATTGTTGGGCAAAAATTCAACATGAGATGGTTTGATTGTATAATGAAATCTGGGGGGCACCCCACATCCTCAGAGAGTCAATGTTGTGATCAAGGATCAAACCAATGAAAATCAGAATGTATTTTTTGGAGATTTCCCGCCTTGGAATGTTGACCTGAGAAATTTTGAACTTCTTAGAGCCACCAGATTCAAATTTAGCTGACCAGGCTGATCAGGGAGGAAAACAGTTTGATATTTAGATTAAACAGGAGCTCTATGGAATTCCAACTTCTTGGGTCAACTAGGAGCGAATTTAGCTCGCCAAGCTGAATTGTAACACTCCATTGGATAAATTATTCTCATCATCAAGGGATCAAATGACGCTCTTACGCGACAGACACTTTCAAACCAAATAACTTCCGCAGAAACACTTTATTTGTTAAAAACCGGAAAAGTTCAATAATGTCACGGTTTTCCCATTCAATTTATGTGTGGAAAACGCTGCAAATTATTACACAATGGTTTATTATTTTTCTATATAGATCACTCGTCTCAAAAGCCACCAACCATCCAACATGAAGAAAAACATCGATCGCATTTCGGTCAGCTAAAATTTGAACGGAGATTAGGCCTCTTTTGCGCTTCACACTCGTGTTGCTGATTTATCGTATTTCCAACCCTTAAATTCTCGTAGGGAGCGAACGTTTTGTCCTACAGAGCTCCGCATGGTCTCAAAAATTCTAAAAATTCTATAGAATCTTAAATTGAAGGAAAAACAATACCTTTATATCGAAATTTTCTGAGTTAGGGCGATTTCAAAATTCGTTTTTGAACCCTTAGAAGTGACCTACATCAACCAAAATCTTCGGGGCACAACTAGACCCCAAATGGAGCCTACATACCAAATTTCATCAAAATCGGTCAATGCTAAGTGGCAAAAGTGCCGCGTACGGCGTACGGCGGACGGACGGCCAAATGTTAATTCGATTTTTGGATTGTAGGTACGTACCTTGAAACGTAAACCATCTAATTTTGAGGGGGTGTTAAAAAAAAAATTTTCTTGGTCGATTCCAAAGATTCATTATTGAAAATAATAAACCAAAATGAATTATTGAAGTAAAAAATGGCTGAAAATACTGCACGAATAGGACTTTCAACGAACAACTTCGATTACTGTTTGGCAATGGTTAATTCCTTGTCAGACTTGTTAGCGTTTTTGCGGGGAGAAAAAAGCTCAAAATCATATTTATTGACAAAAAAATCAATCAATTTATAGACAAAATTCAATTAATGTATAATTTAAAATTGATTGATTGGTTGTGAAAATGGTAATCGAGGATTAATGTTGTATTTTCCTTCTCTTACACAGAAAATCATCCTAAACGAAATATTATTCCGATTTTAATTAAATTGAGAGATATATTGTGATATTTTTACGAAGGTGGGACCTCTATGAAGAGTACGTAAGTTTCCCGGAAATATTGATTTTAAATATTTTCTAATAGATCAACCAAGATTATTATGGAACTATCGAGCAAACTATTGAGGCAGCAAAAGCAGAGCTTGGCCATGAGAGATGTGAGGCGAGTATTGACGTTTCCTACGTGCCAGTCCTACCACCCAAGGTACGGGATTTTTCCATTTCCCCCCACACGGGATCGGGAGGTGAAATACTATTATAAATATTATACTGCCTAAATAATTGCTGCAGAAGACAATGAGGCCTGATCAACAACAACAAGTTTCTACCTGGGTACGACCCAAATACTAAAGTGGATAATTTAAATTAGGTTTCAATTAATGATGTAAATAAAATATTAACGAGGTTTCTAATATTGCATCTGGGTGCTAATCTAGGCCTATCTAAGCTAACATTCACAAGGGTTTATAATTTTCAATAATTTTGTCAACATCGAACACCTTTTATCCTATTGTACTTTTCGCTTCCGAGTTTACCAAGGTAGCGGAAGCTTTGTTTTCACTTTTCAAGGTTGAAAAAAAATGTTCTTCAAAATCAAAATTTCCAGTCGCGTTTTACGTTTCAGACCTTCTTGAACAGTTTTGGTTCCGTGTCTGTATGTCATGAAATTCTTGACATACAATTCATGTCCGATTCGACATGAATTGTACATTCTACAATTCTCATCCGATTTCGATGTAATTTTCAGGGATTGTGCGGGTTGGTGTAGATGGTCCCCTATGAAAATCATCACCCCTGGACTGATAGTAGCCGCTGCGCATGCGCAAAAGTGAAATACTTGCCACAGCCATAACTTCTACATTTTCCAACAATATACAGAGATTGTGCCGGTCAACGTGTAGAGTCGGATCATCATATACAAATCGGGTTATGGATACGAGGAACCTATGTGCCACACACACTTGGCAGATGTTTTTAGGTAATTTATTTAATTAGGTACCTACCAAATCATTATTATGAATTACATTATTAATTCTGGCACGACGTCCCTACTTATGATCTTGAAACATATACGTCGGCATTTTCAAACAGAAAGAAGGAATCTACTAATGATTTAGGCATTATCACTGCTCATCAGTATTATAGTAAAAGTTTATAAATATAATTCCACAACCTGGGTGGGACTGATGAGACACTCGAACCAGTAACAACAAAATTCAAATGGTAGGTGCCTACTCAACTCACCGACTTGAATCTGCAAGGTTTGTGACCTACAATGATGTACCTACCCGCCCCCCGATGGTCAGTTGGCGAAATTGAGAATGCATAATCAGTTAAGCTAAAAAAATTATTTAAAAAAAACAATTATAAATTATTGATCATAAAGGGCCAGTTGATGTTTCTCGTTCCAATTCGTGACTCCCTGCTAGTCCCAAAAAGACCAATTTACCGCCATTTCTAGGCAATTTCAAATTTTTGAACTCGAATACACCAATGATAAGTATGATGATTAAGTATGTTGTTGAGTTTGATTATGTTTCAATGAAAATGCGAAAAATCCCTTTAAAACCCCTATTTTTTGACACCTCAACGTTGTCTAGAAGTTCATTTTCCACACTATTGAAGTGGAGGCCATTGCAATGACTTATTCCCTTCAAACATTCGCTAATGACTAAATTATAAGTAACCATGATTTAGTTCGATTCGAAGATGTGACAACAAAATGTTTTTGTTATTTAATAAATGTTTTGTATATTTTTTGTGGTCCGTTCGTAGATGCGAAAAAAGGAAAACTACAACATAAATGGAGTGAAATCGTATACTTATTTTAATCTCAATCCGTAGTCAAGATATGATTTTTTTTTTTTTTTTTTTTTTTTTTTGTCGTGACTACCAAGGTAGCGGAACCAAAATGAAAATTTCCACTGGCGTTTTAGGCCTTCCTGAACAATTTGGATTCCGTGTCAGTATGTGTTGTCGCGGAATCGCGTTTTCAGTTCATTATTTTCAGAAATTACTGCTACTGCAAATAATATTTCATCATTTGGCAAAAGGTGATATTTTAAGACCCGTAGCGAAGTTAAATAAAACTCAGTCTTCTTGCTAGAAAAGAGCGTTTTAAAATTTTCTAAAAGTTAGAAAATTATAGATAGAGAGGAAATAGAAGCCCAGCGATAGTACGTGGTTAAAGTTTCCACATGTGCCATGAAACCCATGTAATGGGCAAAACTATACGAAGTTATTATCCGATTTCGATCAAATTTTCAGGGATTATGCGGATTGGGGTGTAGACGGTGAACTATTGCGGTAGTGCAAGGTACTCAGAGATTAGCTACGATCCATCGGTTTATTTATACAATCGGGATATGGATAAGGTAGCTACGTTTCTAAAATTTCTAAAAGTGATTTCTACCTTGGTAATAACATACCCAACCTCATGATGTTGGAGAATATTCGATTATTCAGCTGTGATTTCGATGATCCACCACCACCGTACCTAAGTAACCTTATTCGTTAGTTGCCGATGCACTGTTCACTCACAAACACAAAACTCACGAATCGTAGGCGACCATGAATCGCACAGCCTGATCGTTTTAGATCCGAATTAGGGGTGGTAAGTACGGCACATTCGGAATGTAACAAAGATGAAAGCAAAACCCCTGAACTCGGGTTTAAACAATCACAGAAAACTGTTACTTGAATCTAGTGGAGTAAATCCTACTGGGATCTAACTCAAATTTCAACCTATGATCATGACAAGAGGTGCGAGGGAATGAATATTAAAATCATAAGTGAACAAATCAGTTTCTCCAGTTTACATTGAGAAGAGATTCAAACCTCCTGCAGGAACCAAAACTGCTAGATGTAGTGATAACCACTGATACTGGAGTAACCAAGGAATCTTACCATGCCCAGTGTTTAAATCTAGTTTTTTGGATTTCATATTTTTATATTACAGTATTTTACCTTCCAGTTAGTTGTTTATTTTGAATTAAACCTTTTTGCTTCCGAGTCTACCTAGGGAGCGGAAGCGTTGTTTTCACTTTTCAAGGTTGAAAAAAAAGTTTTCCAAAATCAAAATTACCTGGACAGTGTATGTCTGTCTGTCATGAAATACTTGTATTGGACTTAACTATACGAAGTAATTGTCGGATTTCGATTACATTTTCAGGGATTGTCTAGGTTGGCGTGTAGATGGTTTTCTACGAAAATCATCGCCCTCAGATGGACAGTGGCCACTGCGCATGCGCAAACGTGAATTTCCTTGCAACAATCGTAATATCCTCATTTTCCATCCAAATTCGATGGTGCAAGGTACTTGGAGATGAGTGTTATGAGATTAGCTACATTTAGCTAGTGCATCAAATCCTCTATACAATTGGGTTATGGATATGAGGAAGCTATGTACCACACCCACCTGGCAGACTTTTTTCGTGTTTTTAATTTAGTGTCATTCAACTTCCATACATGGTTATTCGAAGAAAGCTTGGAAGATGATCTATGAAAACTACCTCCGAACTCAAGGTATCTAAACATAAACTTTCTATCAGTCAAAATTAATGGGGAGAATCACCATCCAATTCAGCGTGAAAAATTACTAAGGAAATGATTTCGAACTCGTCATCTTGAGGTCGAGGTAATTGTGATACACCCCAAATCGCCCGATTTTCTTGTAAAACACATTGATTTTCATTCAAACTCAATTTT
>CM019181.2:7170385-7194131 GCA_009739505.2 Apolygus lucorum | reverse complement strand
AGAAAACCACCGATTGGCACAAAATATCACAAGTGTAATTTCTTTTCAAGATCAAAAACGCAACAGCTTTTTCAACTAAACAACAAGTCCTACAAAACTAAATTCCTACAAAAAATTATATCCAGGGACTGTAGTTACATCATCTATCATCTGCACCTTTCTTATCTCTGCATTTCTGCCAAGGCATACCTACTGAATGGAATTGGCATCTTCCAACGCTACTTCTTGTTTTGAATAAGTGAAAAGCAAAATAGAGACGAAAGACAGAAAGACGAGAAAATTAAACTTCAAGAGACGAACCACTATCAAACAGAAAGACGAGAAGACGTTAGTAACAGGAAACACATCGGAAAAATATGTTGGAGTTACCGTAAAACCGTCAAACTTTACCCCAAGATTTACTCCAAAACATTTCCAAATACAATTTCTCCCCACTCGAAATGGGTTAAATTGATTTTTTTTTAATAAGTGAATTGATCTTCAGGGCTTCCTGAACATTTTGAGTGGTCGAGCTCATTGATCAGATAATTGTAACCCCCCTATTTAATTGTTTAAATGTTGGAATGCAGTTACTTACGAGTGCGTCTATCTTTACTCCACTCTGAAAAACTCACGGTTATCGCTACAGAAACGGGCAGTGGTGCAATGTTACTAGTCGGGATTGAATTCATTACCCCAGAAATACTTGATAATATCAAGTATTTATAATATTAATATAAATATATTCTGAAAAATTGAACTTTTTAGCTTGAAAAATACAAGTTATACCTAAGAAAAATATAAATTCCAATGATCATTTATTCATCATTTATTTCAACGAATTTGCTTGAAATGCAATATTATTGGTTAAGAGATCACAATTTCAGTCTTCCAGTATAGACAGACTTACGTAGGTAATCGAGCAAAACTTTCTACAAGTAAAGAAATATTGAAGGACAATAAACGATAAAAGAATGACTTAACAAAATCACAGAAAAAGTCTGTTTCACATTCGATAACTTTCGAATGAATTGCAATGGTAAATTTCAAAGTTAACCCACGAGTAAATAATATTGTAAATCACAACTTATGAGACCAAAGCACGTTCATGTTTATATCATAATGCAGCTGTTCAGTTGTAAAGTTTCGGTAGGGGGCGCGTACCAAGCTTTTTCTCATTTCTTCTCCCATCGCTAACTTCTGACATGAGATACACTAGAACCCTTACATTCAACACTGCGAAAATTATAAAACTCAAATATTTTTCGGGACTAAATAAGAAAAATATGAGTGAGGCTACCTTTATCCCAACCTTTATAGTGGAGTAAAGATACACGGTTTTTGGAGTAAAGTTACCCATCAAATTTTTGGTAAACAAAGGCATAACTAAGAAAACACTTTTTTGAGAATTTGATTAGTGTATTTTGTTCAGGATAAGATATTGAAAGTGATATGATGAGGGCTTGCCTGGTAAATCCACTCCAAACACCTGATATGGAAGAAATTTTGGAGCACAAGAAACAGGACAAAAACAGCTGAAATGGAAACTATGACTGATAACAGCTGATAACATGGATAAAGGGCGCCATCGCAAGCCGCATCGATTCTCTGGAATGTGGAGAATAACGAAAACACAATAGCTAACTTTTATCTAAGTCCTACCACGTTTACGTCACAATTGAAGATTCTCACTTTTTGGGGTAAAGTTACCCCTGGTGGGGTAAAGTTTGACGGTTTTACGGTACCGTTATCAGTGCTGGGGGAGGGGGAAGCGTTACGAGCTCTAGTGACCGTCAATAGTACTTCTTAACTCTGTTCGCCACCTAAAGAGGAACACTACTGTCGCAATGAGGAGAAAAGGCGCACGCATCGGCCCATTGAAGTGGGCTTTCCTCCTGTCTTCTTCCATGTCCGTAGGGATCTCAAAACGTTGATCCTCAGACGCCTTTAGGAGTAGATTGTAGATTGTGGATGAATCCGCGGATCAGGGTGATGGGAGCCCAAAGCACTGAAGCCTGGTGGCTTATTGTGCTACTCCGCGGATTCTGTTCCTAGTCAAAGAGTCTTAGCCCTTTAGTAAGGGCTAGTAGCAGTTTGGCTAGATTTGTGCTGGGAAAAGCCTCCATGGGTGTAGGTGACCCGAGGAGGTGAAACCTGCGGTTTGATAGCGCTTCGCAATCGAATATTATGTGGGAGGCTTTTTCTTCAGCCTCTCCACACAGCCTGCAGAGGGTTGTATCCTGGTTTACCCCAATGCGGTTAAGATGGAATCGGAGTGGAGTAAAGCCCGTTACCAGGCCAACCACTAATCTTCCTTTAGGCGTCCATCGGGGGAAAAGGTTAAACGTTATTCTAACGCCCTATTATAGGATTTGACTTGAAATTCCAGAATCTAAAATTGAGGCAAATTCCCCATTGGTCACGGCTGTTCACAGTAACGCTGTTCCGAACATCTGGACACCTCATAATCCTGATATTTTTTCGCTTTTATTAATGTTCCGTCTCTAGGTAGAACCACCATCCCTTATCAGCTACAAAATTGTGCTTACTAAACTCTTGAATACGCCTAGTTCTACTGTTTCTCCACTACTTGTTAATATTTCTAGTCAGAATCGTTAATTTGGTGAATAATCAGAAACATTCTCTTCCTGTGTTTCGTCGTTGTAATTAATCATCTATAACTGCTTGATATAAAATTAATCAATATTGTAAAACGTACAACTAGCACTAATACCAGTTTTTGGATCTTTATGAAGTTTCGATTGATGAACTAACTAGAACCAGTGAAAAGGTTTCCCTAGAGTGGTATAAAAAGTACGTTATAAACCTAAATTCTACTTTATCCTTAAATTAAACACTAATATAATCGCAATCCCAGTGAATACAGTAAATTCAAAGTCCATATCGGTATGTAACAAGGAAATCGAATGTGATTTGTAAGAAATAACTGTTGTACAAGAGAGGATGTACAAGTTCTGAAAATACGGCATAATTTCGTACGGTGTTATTTCAAGACTATTTCCAAAAATATTTGTTAAATCTGATGGATGAAACGGGAAGGGATGAAAACCCGTTAAGAGGCAAACATACTTGGCCTATTGTTCCTGTAGAGTGAAGTTAGAAAAGGACTTAAACGGCGACGTTGAAACGGGATTTCCCAAACTAGAAATAAACAGGCTCTTTCCAGTCTTTAGTATCCACGCGTCTGCTGATTACTACCAAATGAGAACGATCAATGGATTGTAATTTTAATTATGAATGTTCTTCCCTCAGTAATCCGGTGCTGCCTATTCATGCCTTCGTAAAATGTTAGTATAAACGTTATTATTAATTTTAATGTTAAGTGTAACTATTGAATTTTATTGGTTATTTGTCGCTTTGTTTTGTACAGTTGCACCCAATAAAATTACGCTATTTATCTCTACTGCTTTTTTGTTCTTGAAACACGATTTCTTGAAGAATTTTACTTACATTAGTTGGCTCATGAATATCTCTCTCAAGTATTCACAAGATTATGCCGACTGCAAACAAACTTTGAAGTTCTCGCTGTTACAAGAGTTGTCTACTCATGAGTAGAAACTATCGATCCAGGAGCGATGATTTTCATAGGAACCATCTACATGCTGCCCACTAATTCATGAACATTTCATTGAAATCGGACGATAACTTCGTATAGTTTTGCCGATACTGGGATTTCATGACGGACACACAAGAAGGTAAACTGTTCAAAAGGTCTAAAAAGTAAAGCGCGGCTGAAAGTTTTCAAAATAAGTGAAAATTGAAGAAAAGTGACAAAATTGAGTGAAAAAAAGGAGTCTAAATAAGGTTTAAAAAGTGAAAAATGAGTGAAAATTTGGAAAAAAATGAGAGTGAAATTGGAGAAAATGAGTCAAAATTGAGTGAAAAAAGTAAAGTAAATAAAACGTTAATTCAAGTGAGGACTTGTGTAATACATTTGAAAAGGTGTATTCAGAAAAACACAAACGGTTATTCAGAAAAACACAAACGGTGGATACAGCTTTCGTACAAGTACGCAACCACGAGAGACATTTTATGTCTTATGTTTAATAAATTGAGAGCTTTCCAATGAGTGGTGAACGATTTTTGTGGGGTGGAAAATGAGGAAGTAAGTTTTCCCTAGGAACGATTGGTTGTACGTGAAAATCATCAGAAATTTCCGCGTAACGCTCCCCGCGTGACGATTTTTCATTCATGTGCCATAGTAAAGACATAAAATGACAAAAACTCTACAAATTACACAAAGGTTTATTACTTTTCTGATTGATCACTCGCCTGCAAAGAACACAACTTTGCCATTGTCACTACCAACCTACTTTCCCTTCACATTCAAGTTAATTTGATGAAATGAACGCGTCGCTTCACACTCAATTTTTAAAACATTGTTGCTAAGGAAGCAAACTTGAGTACAACTTGAAGAAACGAACATCGATCACATTTTGGTTAGCTAAAATTTCAACGGAGATTAGGCCTCTTGCGATTCACACTCGTGTTTCTGATTTATCGTAAGCCCAACCCTTAAGTTTACATAGGGAGCGAACGGTTTGTCTTACAGAGCTCTGAGTGGTCTCATTCGATTCTAAAAATTCGACACAATCTTAAATTGATGGAAAACAATACATTTATATCAAAATGTTTTGAGACTGACATAAACGAAAAGCTTCCGGGCACAAATGGAGCCCATGTACCAAATTTCATCAAAATCAGTCCATGGGAACTAAGGAAAGTACGGCGGACGAACGAAAAATTATATTCGATTTTGGTTTATTATCTATATACATAAAACGCCAACCGTACGTACGTATGTCGCCCGAACGTGGGGGTCCCGGGTTCGATTTCAGGCCACGACATCAAATTTTTTTACATATCTACAATTTTTCTGCCTGCTTTTAGCAGGCTTTTCAGCTAGTTTTCAATAATAAGCCATTGGAATCGAGCAAGAAAAAAAATTGAGGAAACTATGTGCCACTCCCACTTGGCAGACGTTTTCGGATTTAATAAATTACGGGTTTATATAAATAATGTTGTTGTTGACATTTTATGTCACTGTATTACGTTTTCTTTTCACATAATTACGATTTGTTTTTGCCTGCTTTTAGCAGGCTTTTCAGCTAGTATTCGACTATGAAAACTCACAACAGCCTCATTCGAGTTGGATTTTACACAAAGGGACAAAAAATGAGTGTCAAATCGCGAAAATTATATTAGACTACCTGAAAAGCCTGCTAAAAACAGGCAAAAACAAATCGTTAATAAAACGCGTAATTTGTTAAATTAGAAAAAAAGTTTGTTGTCACGGCTTGGAATCGAACCCGGGTTAAAACCTGAAACGTAACATTCAACAAACATGAATGAGCATAATGAACAGAAAAGAATTAACAAACCTAATTTTCTTTAACGTTTTTCTTTTCTTTAACGAGCCTCCATGTTGCTCTGCAGCAGTGGCTGTCACGTACGATAAAGCAAATCGTTGTGGTGATCCATCACCACAGAGCTCCACCAGATCCATACCTAAGTTGATCCTGAAGAGAAGCCTTCCATGCACAGAGGATCGTATGGAAGTGGAGGGACCGCGACCACTACCAGGCGGCAGCACCATCCAGGCTAGTGCGAAGGAGTAACCAGGTAGGGGAAGGTCGCGTAGGGGGGGACACGGCTGAGGGCAACGCCATCTTGAAGCCCTTAGTCGTGTCTTGATCGAGCACTCACCCAGAAGTATGTACAAGTGTTAGCAAGCTGTGAGGCAGCAGGAATAGTGAAAGGACAGTTTTGATGACAAGTGAAGTCAATTAGAGTCACCGATTGATAATTCGCAACCAGATCCTCGAGCCTGGATACATTGGTGTACGATTGCGCCCTCCCAAGTACTCCACGAAGATTCTGGACGACCGCCGCATTTCCACCTGGACCATCCCCACGAACTCTCTCTCTCATAATAGTCAAAACCGGTAAACTAATTCATTTTTGTATTAATTGTTGCTTTGGAGTTCCTCCTAGGTATAAATTTCTTGTATTTTGATGTCCAAAAGGGACTTTTGGTTGATGTTATCGATCTCGTGGTGTTTCGTAACACCGTGTTCTTGTTCTCGATCTCGTGGTGTTTGGTAACAACCCACCACGTGGACAGTTATAGGTTAACCCCATCAGGGACCTATCTTTATTACTTACATTGATAATTCTGAAGTTAAAGTCATTGAGACTAAGTCGTTTTATGCCATTTATTGATTGTTCAAAGTATTTTTCGTTTAAATAGAGATTTTTACCTTGTGTTCCTGAACTGGCGTTCTGACTTTTGAATACTTACCTGAGCAGTTTCCTGGAGCGTAATAGGATCAGAAATTACGTCTATTAATAAAATACTTACCTGAATAACTTACCTTGATTGAAGTAAAAGTAGAGTCACTCGTAGATTGCAGAACATGAATTCACTTACCTGAGTCTTGAAGAACCTGAAACAAAAGAAAAGAGTTAATGTTGATCAACAGAGCAAATTATACACAATAACGCAATAAGGAGTCAAATTATACTTACCTGGTAAACTTCAGACGAAGAATATTGTTTTTCGGTGTTTCCAAAGGGACTCACCTAGTCAACGAACATCAACGCCTTCCGCTACCAACTGTTACCCATTGATCCGAAACACGGTAAGTGCACTAGAGAACATACTAGTCCATAAGCGCAAGATCTTTGTAATATCAGTTTTCATTCAAAGATAATCCATCGGCCATCGCTAGGAAAACTAGGTATTACAAATTGGTGGCCCGCGGTGTGATTTTGATAGGTACCAA
The DNA here is from genome assembly GCA_009739505.2 of Apolygus lucorum. Classification (NCBI taxonomy): domain Eukaryota; kingdom Metazoa; phylum Arthropoda; class Insecta; order Hemiptera; family Miridae; genus Apolygus; species Apolygus lucorum. The sequence continues at coordinate 7,187,346 of CM019181.2, read as the reverse complement.
ACTATCACGAACCTTCAGTTCGCCTTGCGCTGACTAGTAGAAAAATTGCCCAGGAGACTGATCAGAGGTGTTATAGGAATATCAATTGAATTGTTTATTCAGAATTTATTTTGTTGAACATTGACAAAGAAAATTACGAGCGTAGGACATTGTTTTTCTGTAAAAACAAAGAATACGGCCGTAGACATAAAACCACTCGTGAGCAGAGGAACAGGAGTGTGAGCGAACTAGCGAGATATCAGGTTGTCCTAGCGACGTTCTCCCGTGTAAATCTTGGGCGGACCGCTGCGTTCCGGGTCCTCTCTGATCGGACGATCCGGGTCGATTTTCTCGTTGGTTCTGAGTTCTGGATACGAACCGTATCGGAACGACTCTCGGGCGGGTCATTGGGTTTCGGGTCGACGATCCGTAACATCAAGTTTCGAGCCAGCGGGTTCCGTAACGTCAACACGTTCCGAGAACCGTTGTTCCCGAGTCAAGGGAACGGTTCGAAGTACCTGTTACCGAAACTCGAACGAGTACAGAAACTCGTTCTTGGATCGGAACAGCCACCCAACGTTCTGTTACCGGTTCCGAACCACTGTTCCGAACCCGTGAACTCTCGCGGAACACCCGTTCTCGCGCAGTTACCTACCTTGAAAAATAATAACCGATAGTGACAAAGTGAAAACTTTTACCATTCTTTTTTTTTGTATAAATATTTTCACACCTGAATTCCGAGATGACTGACGGAGGAGACGACGCGGAAATTGGACGCGAAATGATGGACGCTGTCACCTCCGCGATGGCGCAGATGGGACACTTTTTCGCCACACAGCGAGGAGTTCCGAAACCCGAAGAGCAGGGTACCGGACTTCCGAGGTCGCTGTTCATGGAAGTGGACGTGTGGAACCCCGATGAATCCGGATGCATTTCCGCACAACAATTCTTCTCGGAGGTGGAACAAGCCACTACCGCACTGACACAGGTGCAGAAGGTACAGTTCCTGAGGGCGCGACTGAAAGGAGGGGTAAAGCGGTTCCTGATTGAAGCGACGGGTGAACAACCCTATGACCGCTTAAAGGCCAAAATTCTCCGCTGGTATGGAAAGGAAAACCCCGAACAAGCAAATGTCAAGCTGTGGACGACAAAGAGACAGGTGGGAGAACCTCTTCGAAAATATGCGGAGCGACTGTTGAACCTGGCATCGTGCGCTGTAGAAGCGGAGGAAAACCTTCCTCCAGCACGAAGACGGGCGTGGATCCAGCAGAAAACTCTGCGAGCGTTCATCCGGGGGGTGGACAAGGATATCAGTTTGTTCTTGCGAGGAGGAACCACCGAGACTCTGGAGGAGGCCGTCGAGCGGGCCGAGGAGTGGGAGGAGACCGCCTGCGAGGATCGTGAACCTGAGCTCAGGTGGGACGTGGCCGGAATATTGAATCAAGAGCCCCGAAAATGCTACGGATGCGGAGAGGTGGGACACTTCGCAGCTAGGTGCCCAAACCGCAGTGGTCCTAGCGGAGTTCGAACGCCGCCATTGACACCCATGCAGGGAGAAGGATCCCGAAGGAGATTCCCTCCAAGGGAACCGGCTCCCCCAAAGCTGCGTCCTTTCTGCCACTATTGCGGTCAGTGGGGCCACTACACTGCATATTGTCCCACGATGGTCGTCGCGGACTACTTGTGCGATTTCTGCGGCTCCAAGGACCACTATGAGGCCGAGTGTGCCAGGAGGGAGCAGATAATGGCCAGATTCCCATTTCCGGTGCCCACTTCAGCGACAGCAGCGGCCATTGCCGCACCAACACCAAGTGAACCTGAAAAGGAGAAGCGAGACGACGAATTGGTCGCATTCCAGACAAGCCGTAAACTTACCATAAGGCCGGTGATATACGTTCCCGTCCGACTGGGAGACACCGATCGCAAAATGGTGCTGGATACTGGAGCCACGGTTTCGGCGCTTTCCGAACCTATTCCCGGGGTGGAGATCCAACCGACCACAGAGGAATTGTGGGGAGCTGACGGACAGACGATGTTGCTTCGAGGAGTACAGACGACTCCAGTGACGATCGGACCGGTCACTACTATGCATGACTTCTTCATATTCGACCGGCCGGACTCTGGACTCAGTCTTTTGGGGTTGGACCTCTTGGAGAAGTTCCCCATCAGGATCCGAACCGACATAGGGGCGGCGGAGATGGACCACCCTCAGACTGGCGAACGTCTGACTATCGGAACCTTGATCCGAGACCCCAGTACCGTGAAAAGCCTGGAGCGGCTAGCGGCGGGTCGGCGAGTAGAGAAAAGGAAAGACCAAATGGACGATGTCCAGCAGAAGCCAAATGTACCGAAGGATTGTCCCTTGGAAATCCCCAGGGAGCCTGAAAACGAGCACCACCTAACGGACGAGGAGCTCACTCACACAGATGATAGTGGACGACTTCCGGACAAGGAAGAAGGAAGGGCTGCAGATCCCGACGAGCTGCAGCAGCAAGAGTACCATCAAGTCGCTTGTTTGGTCGACTTCACACAGGCACAGCTTGTGGAGCTGCGGGAGGAGAACCAGCAGCTGACGAATGGGCCAGCAAACCACGGGCTCACCTCACCAGTTTCTCAAGGAAACAAGGGCGAGGAAATGCCACCTGCGACCGAACGACCATGCTCCGGATCTCAGGCGGAGCAGGAACCTGTGGCAGAGACGGTCCACGAGGTCCCAGCAAGCGAAGCCACGAATGACGAGACCACAAGAGATGCGACCAGACGCGGGACGGTTGCTGTCCCATCGACCGCTATCACTCGATTGGTGAGAGTGTTGCGGCGAATCTCAAGACTGGCCAGGAAACGACTGCAACGGGCTTGGCGCCTGCGTGGGCGAGGAATCAGCCAGTCACGGCGTCACCCTGGATCCCACAATGGACCTGGAGGTGGCGCTAGACCAATGGCGGCCCCGCCTGACAGGGGAAAGGCCTTCTGGAGTTTCTGGAATGGGCCGCGAACGAAAATGAAGACGCGGAGGAACGCGGACGGTGGAGTAGAGGACTCGCCGGAGTTGGTGACCCGTTTTCACCTGTGCCGGTTGGAGGCCACAACCGCCGATCCGGTGACTGGCGTAACCAGTACCCCAGTCACACCCGAAGAAATGGTCCCCGAGGAGAGGACGGACGAGAAGGACACTGAAGGGACTTCCGACATGGATGCCGACTCAACTGTACGACGACCAAGAGGAACGACGCCAGGGGAGGCGAGTCAAGCCGAAGCTGAGACCAGCGACCCCCAGGCCTCATCCCAGCCGGTTGAGCCAGAGTACCAGCCGCACCGGATACCTTACCTGGGCTGTGTGCGGATGTGCCATGGAGCGGAGTAGGTCCGAGTCCTGCATGTACCTGTAAATAAATGAAACAAAAGTTAATTACAAAAAGAGAAAAGATAATACAGTTAGTTAGTTAGTTATTAGTAAAGAATAAATATGTAAATGATAAACAATAAATGATTAAAAGTTAAAAGAAACTTACCTGGAGATGTTTATCCGGAATACCTTTGACCCATGTTGAGAGGGAGGGGAGCCACGACGTTGGTCGGACCGATTCGGGCCGATATGGGGAGAACTCCGGGTTTGGGCGGTCGCCATTGTTCGACGGGATCTTGTTGCCCGAGGGAGGTCGTTGGGAGAGCAGGAAGTCTAGGGACAACCTGAGGATGAGAGGAAAGGATGCGAGTTTCAAAGAGTTTGACAAAAGTGGTGACTACGGCCATATTCTGTTGCAGGAGGAACTGACTAGGCTGCCATGACTGCGACCGGAGTGGATAGGGTGATAGGACAACTGGAGGGAGGAGCCGAAGACCGAGATGGAACTGTGGAAGCGATGATCGTCATCGGAGGGACTGTCGGACTGCTCGAGGGAAAGCCGCGACAGCTGGCAATCGTCATGAATTGCATAACCCAGCTGGCGGACTGTCTACGAACCACAACCTTGTCAGAGTCTCAGCCTCCACCAGCCGTCATAAGGGAAGTCGCCATACTCAGACACCAAATGCAGACGTTGCGGGAGAGGCTGGGCGCAGAGGAGGATGGAGACGACACCTGGACGGAGGGCGAATCCCACCCGATTGAAAAGCCGTTACCACTGACACACCAGACGTCGACACCCGAGCTCTCAGGAAAGGAGTCGGAAATGGATTGCGAGGACGAGGGAAAGAGCTTGGGACCCAAAGAGGACACCGCCCCACCGTTCTCACCAATATCACAAAAGGACCAGACCAGCGCAATGGACTTGACGCCGAGGCTCGTTTTGAGCGACTGCCCCATCTGCGGAAAGCCAGACAGAGTAATAACCGGATTTCGCTGCCAAAGCTGTAAGACGTTCTGGAACCGACTAGTGACGAGGTGCAAGAAGTTTCCGATGGGCCATCCAGATCACCCGATGCCATGTAAACTCCGGGAACACCGAAAGGCCAGACCTGCAGATTGTACAGGATGCCGCCGATGGCGTTATGAGCAGGCGCTGATAGAGTCGCGCCCCAACCTGCCTCTGCCTCTGCCCCCAGTGACCCCGGAGGGACGGAAGAAAGCCGATGAGGACATCGGCCTCTTGAGAAGGGAGGAGTGTGGTGATCCATCACCACAGAGCTCCACCAGATCCATACCTAAGTTGATCCTGAAGAGAAGCCTTCCATGCACAGAGGATCGTATGGAAGTGGAGGGACCGCGACCACTACCAGGCGGCAGCACCATCCAGGCTAGTGCGAAGGAGTAACCAGGTAGGGGAAGGTCGCGTGGGGGGGGACACGGCTGAGGGCAACGCCATCTTGAAGCCCTTAGTCGTGTCTTGATCGAGCGCTCACCCAGAAGTATGTACAAGTGTTAGCAAGCTGTGAGGCAGCAGGAATAGTGAAAGGACAGTTTTGATGACAAGTGAAGTCAATTAGAGTCACCGATTGATAATTCGCAACCAGATCCTCGAGCCTGGATACATTGGTGTACGATTGCGCCCTCCCAAGTACTCCACGAAGATTCTGGACGACCGCCGCATTTCCACCTGGACCATCCCCACGAACTCTCTCTCTCATAATAGTCAAAACCGGTAAACTAATTCATTTTGTATTAATTGTTGCTTTGGAGTTCCTCCTAGGTATAAATTTCTTGTATTTTGATGTCCAAAAGGGACTTTTGGTTGATGTTATCGATCTCGTGGTGTTTCGTAACACCGTGTTCTTGTTCTCGATCTCGTGGTGTTTGGTAACAACCCACCACGTGGACAGGTATAGGTTAACCCCATCAGGGACCTATCTTTATTACTTACATTGATAATTCTGAAGTTAAAGTCATTGAGACTAAGTCGTTTTATGCCATTTATTGATTGTTCAAAGTATTTTTCGTTTAAATAGAGATTTTTACCTTGTGTTCCTGAACTGGCGTTCTGACTTTTGAATACTTACCTGAGCAGTTTCCTGGAGCGTAATAGGATCAGAAATTACGTCTATTAATAAAATACTTACCTGAATAACTTACCTTGATTGAAGTAAAAGTAGAGTCACTCGTAGATTGCAGAACATGAATTCACTTACCTGAGTCTTGAAGAACCTGAAACAAAAGAAAAGAGTTAATGTTGATCAACAGAGCAAATTATACACAATAACGCAATAAGGAGTCAAATTATACTTACCTGGTAAACTTCAGACGAAGAATATTGTTTTTCGGTGTTTCCAAAGGGACTCACCTAGTCAACGAACATCAACGCCTTCCGCTACCAACTGTTACCCATTGATCCGAAACACGGTAAGTGCACTAGAGAACATACTAGTCCATAAGCGCAAGATCTTTGTAATATCAGTTTTCATTCAAAGATAATCCATCGGCCATCGCTAGGAAAACTAGGTATTACATCGTAACTAACGGAAGCAATCAGAGACTTTAGAGTAAGGCGAATCAACAGAAACCTCCAAAATTGGCATTTGGAGGAGCGATGGATAGAATGTCTTCGTCAAGTTGCACGGAGAAGGTATTTCCTGAAACACCGGGGTTTTCCGCCTTCTATGAGGGTGGAGGCGGCACGGAGTAGGTTTTCCCCGATTTGGGCGGGTGGGCGACATAAGTACATACAGGGTTTGTTCGGTGAGGCAGTCCAGGGCTGACCACGCCCACTTTTGGCCGTTCGGAGAGGACCAGTGTAGTCCCGGACGAGAGATTTGCCGTTCGGAGAGGCAGTCCAGGGTCGTCCGAACTTACTCCAGGTGTTCGTTCGTAGTGCAGTTTTAGAACTTGTCCAGAACTGGAGGAGTTCTGAAAAATGGCCGCCCAGAATTTCGAACTGTGTTCTCGGATTTTCTACACTGCGAACGCTTCCATGATTCGGAACTGCTGTACCTAATCTGTTATCGCCTAACCTTCTCCTTCATTGTGATAAAACGCTGCAAATTATTACACAGTGGTTTTTTTTTCTATAATAGATCACTCGCTTGCAACGAAGACAGCTGACATGAATCTCATTTCGAAGAAATAAACATTCTGATTTATTTAAAGTTCAACCTTCCTCATATGGACCAAACTGTTGATCCCACAAAACTATGGGTGGTCTCATTCCATTCTAAAAATTCAATTTTATTAAATATAAAGTATAAAATATTAAATATAATATATTAAATAGGTAGGTACTTAATAGATATACAATATTAAATATAAAATACAATTTTGTGGAAGAACAATTATTAAGTATTACTTAAATTTAACTCTATTTTATATTAAATAGGTACGAAATAAAATAAAATTTTGTGGAAAAACAATACCATTACATCGGCAGTTTTCAAACAAGAAGGACAAATGCTACCTACCTAAGGACATACGGAAAAATTTATTTTTATTTATTTACTGTAGGTTACGTATTTACTGTAGGTACCTACCTTGAAACCTAAACCATCAAATTTTGAAGGAGGGGTGTAATTTTTTCTTGTTCTATTCTAAAGGGTATTTTTAAAATAATAAACCAAAATCAATTCGGAGTTATTTGCTATGAATGAATCTGAAAAAACTGGCTTTTTACCAAAATTAAAATAAGAAAGGTAGTTACTACTTTTTTGGTTTTAATTCATTTTTGAGAAATGGAATAAATTATTTATTTTGAATTGTATCTCCGTTATTTATTCTAACTACAGAGCTTAGGTTGATGTCAAACAGTAGCAAATTTAATCTACATCAAAAAGTTACTTGGCATAAATGATTGAAATCATAATAAAAACAAATAATATAATAGTTTTAAAAAACCGACAAAAGTGGAACAATTTAATGGTTTTCAGCGCACTTCGTCAGTAACAGAGGGTTTTAACGTTGCAAATACGTACTATAAAAATTCGAAAAAATGCCTGATGAGCCACGTTCCCGCCTCTTATTAAGGTTCCTTGACACCCTCACCAGAGAGCTCCTTTGTAGGTGTCCGGAGTTCTGATAACGAGTTCGAGAAAAAAATCCGGAACGCCAGAACCGAGTTCCGAACTAGTCCGGAACTGTGTCCGAAAGTCACTGCGAACAGCGAACTCAGTTCCAGAACTCGGAATTCGTGCACTGCGAACGCGTAAAGCCCTACTGCGCATGCCCGAACTGTTCTAGAACTGTCCCGGACTGCACTACGAACGAAGCTCAGATTTCAGCGAGAGTAAACAGTCCGGCGCATGCGCATTGCACTTTTTTCTCCTGCTCCTCACCTCTCGGGTTCCTCCGCTCCTCCTCTCCGCTCCTCATCTTTCGAGAATTCAGAAGTTTTTTGATAATCCAATTATGATGTCGGCTGATTCTTCTGATTGCGAAAGTGACGTGATGAGTGTGGTTTATTTTTTTGGACGATGATGTCGAAGACATTTTCATTATCGAATTGATTTATCGGAGATTGAGGCTGAAGAACCAAAGCTACATTCAACAAGTTGTGTTGGAATTTGATGATCAACACTTCGTAGAGTAGCTGGTACGAACACTCCCTCGATTTTCTGCTCAAGCAGGTTTGTCATCTTTCAGTTTTCCTAGTGTCGATACATACTTACATCAAACTATAAAAATATTCATTCTGTTCTTCATTATTTCATAATATTGTCCACTTATACTGCCGTCCAACGGAGAAAGGCAGTAACTTCGGAATGAGACAATTTGAGAAAATTAGGGTTTTGCGTTTCTCGCCATAAAATCCTTAGTTTTCATCAAAATTTGAAAATTTTTTCCCCCAATTCTTGTTGAAACTTTCCTCTTACTAACAAAATCACTTCTATGGGAAAACATAATCAAATATATGTCTCAAATCAATGAACTGTTTTCTTCAGTTGTACTAACCTTGATATTACCTTGGCGGTACAACAGTAATCTAACTTTGCTGCTCTTAATCGTTGCATTACGTCACGCGCTGTGTTTTATTGTTGTCTGAACATAGATTCTCATATCTGCAGTTTCTACGTACTGTTTTCTTCCGTTGGATCCTCCTGTTACTGTATTTCTTTTTTGCATGAACGAATATTATCAAGGTACGGAACCAACGGAAAAAAAACAGTTTTGTTAGTGAACAATAATTTATTGTTTTAAAATTTAATTTATTGTTACTTATAGAAGAATATCTTATTGTTCATAAGTTTATTCAACTATTTATTAGTATTTATACTCTCCAGGCTGAAGACGCATACACATACTTGTTATTAAAAATTAGTTACGAAATTGACACAAAATAAATACTATGTTGAATTTTTAAGACGTCCCACAGTAAGACTTGGGCTTCCTTATGCGATTGATCTGGGGTAAAGTTGGACAACACTCCACAGAAGAAAAAAACGCTGCAAATTATTACACAATGGTTTATTATTTTTATTTTCCTATATAGATCACTCTTCTGCAAAGCCACCAACCATCCAACATGAAGAAAAACATCGATCGCACTTCGTTCAGCTATAATTTGAACGGAGATTAGGCCTCTTTTGCGATTCACACTCGTGTTTCTGATTTATCGTACGTTCAACCCTTAAATTCTCATAGGGAGCGAACGGTTTGTCCAACAGAGCTCCGCGTGGTCTCAAGAAATTCTATAGAATCTTAAATTAAAGGAAAAACAATACCTTTATATAAAAATTTTTTGAGTTAGGGCGTTTTCAAAATTTATTTTTTGACCCTTAGAAGTGACCTACTTCAACCAAAATCTTCGGTGCACAATTAGACCTCAAAAGGAGCCTACATACCTACCAAATTTCATCAAAATCGGTCAATGCTAAGTGGGGAAAGTGCGGCGTACGGCGGACAGACGGCCAAATTTTTATTCGATTTTTGGATTCTACGTACCTTGAAACTTAAACCAACAAATTTTGAGGGGTGTTAAAAAATTTTTTCCTTGGTCGATTCCAAAGGTTCATTATTGAAGATAATAAAACAAAATACCCACAATTACGTTTTAGACCATTCTGAATCCAAATCCGCGAATAAGCCATAGGTGTGTCTCTGTGTGTGTGGGACAAAATATTGTGTCGTCTGCACAGACATTAGTTTCCAACCAATTTTCGTGGTTCTTTTTTTGTTCGACTCGGTAAACTATCTTGTTATGCACTATGTTGCCGGAATTTCGGATTTTGCTTTTTAAGAGGGGGAAAGGGGGGGTTAATGCTCAAAAAACGTGCGTTTGCTGGCATAATCTAGTAAACTCTGCCCAGGCTTCAATGTCCAACCGATTTTTGTGGTTCTTTTTTATTCGACGCGGAAATCTATCTAGTTGTTCACTACGACGCAGGAATTTCGAATTTTGCCTTTTAAGGGGGGAAAAGGGGGGGTTAATGCTAAAAAAAAAAAACGTGCGTTTGCGGGCATAATCTTGTTAACTCTGCCCAGGATTCAATTTCCAACCGATTTTTGTGGTTCTTTTTTTATTCGACGCGGAAATCTATCTAATTGTGCACTACTTCGCCGGAATTTCGAAATTTGCCTTTTGAGGAGGGAAAGGGGGGGTTAATTCTCAAAAAACGCGCGTTTGCGGGCATAATCTTGTAAACTCAATTTCCAGTTGATTTGCTTGTTTCTTTTTTTAGTTCGACTCAAAAATCTCCCAAATTGCATTCAATTTCACCAGAGTATCAAAATTTGCAAGGGGAGGGTGCGAGTGGGGGGATGATATTCACAAAATATCCGATTTTTTAATGTTTTGGTTCCTTTACTGCTTACTAATTGTACTCAAGCTTTGAAATTGAGGAAAAATTCTCATTAAATACCTCCGGATTTTCATAAATTATTCTCTGTACCACCATGGAAGTGTATTTGCTCTGAACATAACTTTAAACAACTAAAACCGCTGGAATAAACGAGAAAAACTGAAAAATCAGCAGACGTATCACATACACTGTAAAATAACTTAGCAATAAGTAGGCCCGCGAAACAACGATAAAAAACAGCGACAGAGCGCTACCAGTGGGGCGGTAAGTGAAGTTCAGACGGCTTTGACGCCAATGCAACGGAAGAAAGCAGTAACCCTCGCGCAGCTTGGGGAAGGATGTGTGGATCAGGCCAAAGTACAACGGTAAAAGGCAGTCTAATAGTGTGGCTGTTGTACGTGAGACACTTACGCCTTCCCAAAAGCAATGGAAGAGAACAGCTTGGTCTACATTACTGCATCTAAGCGTTGCATGATATGATACTGCTTTCTACTGTTGTACCAATGTGTAAAATCTAAAAGCAGCCTACATTGTTTTCCGAATTACGTCTTTATTTTTCAAAAAATACTTCTTTTTACTGTTGCATTGGATTGAGATTTGAAAGACGAATCCAACGATATAAAACATTCCATTTGTCGAAAAATTCGTGTTACTGCCTTTCTCCGTTGGACGGCAGTATAGGTCCATACGGAAAGCTGAGTGCCCAACATCGGAGTTCTGATATTTTTGTGGCCTACCTACCTACCTACTGTGGGCACCAAACTGCGTCGTTCTGGAATGTTGCTGACCGCTTCGACCTAAATATCTCTTAGCACATGTGGAATAAGAAAAGTGGAATTGAAAACTAGTATTGTAAAGTAACAGTAATTATATTAACCTCTATTCATAAAACAATTAAAGACCCGGAACTTTGAAATTGAGTATGAGTAGCTTGGGAAATACGATTTTGGTAAAGAAGCATAAATCTGTATATACGTTCAATTTATTTTCGTAATTTCGTTACCATTGTTCTGTCTCCATTTGAAATTATACCTGTTGAGTTTGAAAATCATTTCTATTTTTACTTCCATGTAGAAGTACTCTGCCATGGATGTAGGCGATCCTTTGTGTTTTACTTCCACCTTCCACGACTGCGTGTTAGCGTTACCGTTAAGTTTGTTTTGTTCTAGATTCTTCTGTGACTTTTGATCGGAACGTGTTCTCCTTCTTTAGATTCCTACATTTTCACGCAGTGTTTTTACGATTTATCAGCCCATTTTAGTTCCATTAAATTGCGATTAATCCGTTACTCGTGCAGTTCTTCTTCTTTATTTTGTGCTGGCCTTCCTCAGAAGCCTTCCTGACCCGTTTTTAGTCAAGATTGACAGTTTTACTTGACATTGTGGCATCCCCTTGTGTCGGAAAGAAAGGTTTTTATCATGACTGAGGAAGTGAAGAAAGAATACTCTATCTTGTGCGCGAGTAGGAAGCAGTTGAGGAGACTTGCTACGAATTCTCATGCTTCTGTGATGGAACTATTTAAAATGGACAAACGTGGAAAAGTGACAGAAATTCCGAGTGAGGATGAATTTGACGCCAAGTTCATCATTGCAGCTGACAGGTTTGACCGTCTATTTCAAGTGGATTCTCAGGTGAGTGAACTTATTTTCCAGTTGAATTTAACTGAAAGGGAGTTAGATGCCGACTTTGACTCAACAGCAGAGTATAGAGACAAATGGCTTGACCTTAATCAACGGAAATTGAAGCTATACAAAGTTGAACCACCACCTAGTGAAAACGGTTCCCAGAATACAGTGCTTACAAAGAAATCACGTAGTCTAAAGTTGTTCAAGCTTGAACCTAAGAAGTATGATGGTAGTCTACAAGGTTGGATTGGTTTTTGGGCTATGTTTAGGACCATTCATGAGGATAAGGATCTGGATCCTGAAGAGAAATTCTTGTACCTACTACAGTTGACCAAGGAAGGTTCTCCTGCTAGGGAATTGTTGGATAGCTTCCCGCCTTCTGCTCAGAATTATCCCAAAGCTATGGAGACACTCACCAATCGTTTTGGCCGTACTGATATGTTAGTTGAACTCTATGTACGCGAACTTTTGAAATTAGTCCTAGTACAAGCCACTGGTAGTGCTAAGCTTTCGCTAAGCAGCTTGTACGATCGTTTAGAGACTCAGTTACGTGCCCTTGAATCATTAGGTGTAGTGAAGGATAATTTCTCGAATATGTTTACTGCCGCTGGTGGAATCTTCTCTTCCAGATACTGTCCTGAGACATTGGGAACGTGAACGTACTTCCAAAGCATTTCAAGAGGATACACCAGGCTTCCAGGGACGCCTGGATGAACTGTTGATGTTTCTTCGCAAAGAAGTCGAAAGTGAGGAACGATTAGCGCTGGCCAGGGGTACTTTTTCTGCTGCGGATTCACCCAATGTAAGCCACCCAAAGACGAGATCTATCAAGAAGGATTCAAGTAAGGAAAATTCCACTGTTTCTACACCTACTGCTGCAGGCTTAGTGAATCTTAAGGCTTCTCCAAACGAAAAAGTGAGTTGTATTTTTTGTTCCAATGCTCATGCCTCAGAGAATTGTTTGAAGGCTCATGACCTTAGCTCTGATGACATCAAGCAGAAAATACAGCAGAATGGGCATTGTTTTCTTTGTTTCCGAAAGGGGCATAGTAGAAATAAATGCAAGGCTTTTGTCAAATGTGTGATTTGTGGTTCAAAACACAATCCACTTCTCTGTCCTGAAAGAAAACTTAATAGTAAATTACCCAGCTCTGAACTCATTGAAGTTGATAACAACATGTCAGCAACCAACTATTCACCTGTTCTCCTCCAGACTCTGAAAGTTAAATTGAGGGGTGATAATGGAACTTGCGCTCGGGTGCTCATTGATTGTGGGTCTCAAAGGTCCTATGCTACTCGTCGCATCGTTGATCTAGTTGGATACAAGCCGCATAGGCAGGAGACATTGGTGCATGCTCTCTTCGGTGGTAGTTCTTCGACTCCACAGGTGCATCATTGCTATAAAATTCGGCTCTCCAGTCTATCTGATAATTACCACTGCAATTTTGATGTCCTTGACACCCAGACTATCTGTCAGGCTATTCCCGGCCCTCCTCATGGACCTTGGCTTTGTGAATTGAAGCAGAGGGGTATCCAGCTTTCTGATCAGGGAGAGGGGCCAGTGGATGTTTTGATAGGCGCTGATTTTGCCGGGAAAATATGGACTGGTCGCAGGATTGTTCTTAAATGTGGTCTGGTGGCCATGGAGACCGTTTTAGGTTGGACCCTTATGGGTAAGTTGACTGATACAGAATCCCATTATCAGTCAAATATTTCTATGCTATGTACAGATGCGACTGCTACTGATCTCTGGAGGGTGGATATTCTTGGTATTGAGGATCCAGTCGAGAAGTCCTCACGCCACCAGAGAGATCTTGCAGCCAAGGAGCATTTTTTGAAGACAGTCAAGGTATTGGATGATGGGCGTTATGAGGTGCAACTGCCATGGGTCGAGGACCATGCACCAATACCCATCAATTTTGAAATTGCTACCAAGCGACTGGAATCAACTGTGAGGAAACTTCAAAGCACAGGCTCTGTGGAGGACTATGACAGCGTTTTTTGTGAATGGCTTCAGGATGGCGTCATAAGAGAGGGTGCCATTTTGTGAATGGAAGGCTGGGCACTATCTCCCACATCGACCTGTGATCAAGGAAGGAAGTACAACTCGTATACGTCCTGTTTTCGATGCGTCCTGTCGTACTAAGGGGTTCCCTTCTCTCAATCAGTGTCTGGAGACAGGAATGAATCTTATTGAACAAATACCTTCTATTTTGTTGAGGTTCCGAGTGAACAAGATCGGCATCATTGCTGATATAAAGAAGGCATTTTTGCAATTGTCGGTTGCTCCAACTGACAGAGATTTTCTGCGATTTTTATGGATAAAAGAAGACGGCAATATTCAGATTTTTAGGCACAAGCGAGTTGTTTTGGTGTGTCAAGCAGTCCGTTTCTTCTTGGAGTGGTTATAGAACATCATTTGGAGAAATTTGAAGAATTCTCCAAGTTGGGCATTAAACAATATTCTCTTGATATATTTCCCCAGTTACGCCAAAGTTTTTATGTTGACAATGTTGTGAGCAGTCTCTCTAGTCTGGATGAGGTATCGGATTTCATCGAACAATCCACATCAATATTTAAGGAAGGTTGTTTTGAATTGCGAGGTTGGGAGTATAGTGACCCGAATCTTCAGGAGGCACCTGCACCCCAGTGTTGGGTTTGGTTTGGGATAAGAAAGCTGACACATTGGCGATCAATGTTGGTGCTTTCCATGAGTTTCAGACAGACAAGGTGACTCGGCGAACAATTCTATCGGCTACCCAACGCATATTCGATCCATTGGTGTGACTTCTCCAGCAACACTGGTTCCAAAACTATTAGTTCAACGCACATGGAAGGATGGTGGAGACTGGGATTCTGAAGTGGATTCTGATATCAGGAGTCAGTTTGTCCAGTGGATTGAGGAGGTGAGGTTTCTTCAAGTCATCAGGCTGGAACGGTGTCTGAGTCACTACAAGGCAGAGGGTGCTAAGTTGTCATTGCACACGTTTTGTGATGCTAGCCAGTCAGCTTATGCTACAGTAGTTTTCCTGCGTGTTGAATGGAGGGAAGATGTTTTTGTCCATCTCGTTGGTGCACGTTCACGAGTGGCTCCTATCAAGAAAACTACAATTCCTCGACTTGAATTGTTGGCAGCGACTCTAGGGGCTAGATCAGCAAGTAGTGTCCAGAATGAGCTCTCTGTTCCTGATTTGTTTTATTGGAGTGACTCTTCAACTGTGATAGCATGGATTCGTCGACAGGAACCGTGGAATGTTTTTGTGTTCAACAGGGTGGCGGAGATTCGTAAAATATCTGAAAGCAACAGCTGGTATCATGTCCCTGGTATCTATAACCCAGCTGATTTATTGAGTCGGGGCTGCAGTCCTAAGCAGTTAGCAGAATCTTCATGGTGGGAGGGTCCATCATGGTTAAGGCTACCTTCAAGTGAATGGCCAATGCATGTGCCTGATTCGTTCAATGAAGAGGAGGTTATGTTGGAAGGAAGAAGTCAGCAGTTGCTGCTCTTGTTCAGGACTCTTCTCCATTGCATTCAGAGATATTGTCTCGCAGATTCACTCGGTTCTACCAGATTGTCCGAGTTGTTGGATGGATTGTCCGATATTTGTTCAACAGATTTTCCAGGAAGTCCAAGTTTCTGGACCTTTAACTGTCTTGGAACTTTCGCGAGCGGAGAAAGTTGTTCTGAGGGTCATACAGGATGAGTCGTTTGATGGTGTAAAAGATCGAAAATTGCTCAAATTGAAACCTCAGTTGGATTCTGTAGGTTTAATCAGACTACGAACCAAAATTTGGGCACGTAAGGATTCAGAAGATTTTCGAGCGCCATATATTCTACCTCCTAATCACATATTGGTTGACCGACTCATGATGGACACTCATATTCGCAATGGACATGTTATTGGTCAGGGACTTCTCAATGTGCTTCGTGAGAGATATTGGATCCTCCGTGGTCGGCAGGCTGTGAAACGGATTGCCTCTAGTTGTGTGAACTGCCAACGTGTGATTGCTAAATCTTTTGATGTTGAAACACCCCCTTTACCAGAAAGTCGTGTAAGAGATGCACATGTATTTGAAGTCACAGGTACTGACTTTGCAGGTCCTCTGTACCTGAAAAATGGTGAAAAGGTATGGGTTGCTATCTTCACATGTGCCATTTATCGTGCTGTCTATTTTGATGTGGGTGACTTCCCTTTCAACAGAAGCATTCATGCTCGCATTTCGCAGATTCATTTCTCGTGTGGGTAGACCAACACTGGTCTATAGTGACAATGGAACAAATTTTAGAGGGTTGTCAAATACTTTATGTGCCATTAATTGGAATGAAGTGGCAGCTGTTGGATCTATTGATAGAATTGAATGGAGGTTTAATCCACCCAGCGCTCCCTGGTGGGGTGGATTTTGGGAGAGGATAGTTGGAATCATGAAGGTGCACCTGAAGAAAATATTGGGGAGAGCTTCTCTGACATTAGATGAGCTAACCACGGTTGTCTGTGAATGTGCAGCATTCATCAACTCTCGCCCAATCACCTATGTTTCCGATAGTCCTAGTGATCCTGTGCCCATTACTCCTCAAATGTTTCTCAGTGATCTCAGAGAAACGGGTGTTCCAGACTTTGAACACATTGATTCTTCTAGTGTTGAAAGAAGATTCCGGCGGCGCAATGAAACCAAGCAAAACCTACACTTGCGGTTCAGGACTGAGTACCTTGGTCAGCTAAAACTCTCCACGAACTCTTTCAAGAAAACTCGTAAGCCTATGGTGGGAGAGTTGGTGCTTGTTGGATCTGATAACAAGAAACGGATAGATTGGCCTCTTGCTATAGTGGAGGAGTTGATCGAAGGCCCGATGGTAACTGCCGAGTAGTCAAGTTGAGAACTACAGATGGTATCTTGACTCGTGCAATCCAGAAGATATACCCTCCTGGAGATCCCACTAGGGAGGACGTGCAAGATTCTGATGAGGTGGAAGAGGTGAACTCTGATGGTCCCGACGATGACGTTCAACCTAATCTAGAGGATGGCCCTAGTGAAGTCCAAGTGAAAACGTCTGATAGTTCTCTTCCAAAGAAGATTGTTCGTGAAGTGAAGACCCGATGTGGTCGTAAAGTGAAATTACCAGTTAAATTCTGTGATTGATTTAATTTGTATGTCTTGCATGTGTTTATTTGAAATATTGAATTTTTGAAATGATGTAGT
>CM019181.2:7152808-7170285 GCA_009739505.2 Apolygus lucorum | reverse complement strand
ACTAAACGCTTCACACTCGATTCAAAAATAGGGAGCTTCATATGGAAATTTGATTACTGGTTGATTAGGCCTGTTTTGCAATTCATACTCGTGGTTTCTGATTTATCGTAAGCCCGATTTATGTAGGCAGCGATCAGATTGTCCTACAGTTGGTCCAGTTGGTCTCAAAAATTTTTCCAATTCAATAGGTACTATTTTAAATTGGTGTAAAACAGCACCTTTATTCCGAGAGTTTTCGAGCTAGGGCACTCTTGAAAATTTCAACCCTCAATTTTCACCCCTTAGAAGTGACCGACATCAACCAAAAAGCATTGTTTTCACTTTTCAGGTTTTACATTTTATTCCTTCCTGAACTTTTTTTGGTTCCTTATCTGTCTGTCCGTGTATGTAGTGAACATTTCAGGGATTGTTCACATTGGCATGTGGATTCTTATGAAAAGGAAGCATGTATATGTGGATTGGAGTGTACATAGTCACCTACGAAAATCATTGCCGCCAGACTGATAGTAGCCACTGCGCGAACGTGAATTTCCTTTCATCAGCCATAATTTCTTCGTTACGGGTTTTTTCTATTATTTTACTCATAGAAATTTCTAAATGAATGTAATTCTATAGCCTATAGACGTACTTAAGAATTCTTTTTTTTTCTCCTATTTTTTAAAATAAATACCTGCATTATATAATGTAAGTATTTTTAAAATGTGCTTATTAAATTAAAAAAAAAAAATCAGTTATCGTCAAGGGTACGGCTTCAGAATCACTCAAGATACACAGGTCACACAGCAGTCGCAAGAATAAAGACATGAAACTCGTAACATATCAGCGGAATAAACTCAGACGTTTCCTCTCTGTTTTTTGCAAAAACGAATTCAGCGTAATATGCTCCGACGTTGGCTTCCTGAGGAAGAGCTTCCTTGCCGTATTTTACTGTTATCAAGTTAGTGTCCGCGATATCTCACACAATTTCAGCTTTCACCTTGATTAACTGCCTACGCGCCTTCTTCCCTTCCAGTAGATCCAGCTGCCAGCTCCGCAGCCAGCTTTCTTGCAGTAGATGTACGCTAAGTAATTGTTGAAGCATCTGGTCTTACATTTTCTGTTGTATGATCTCCAGTCATTATTTATAGAACCATAAAAATGTGATTTGGAACATAGGTAAACATCATCACATGAACATAAACATTTTCTCTTCTCAGAATTCTTCGAGTCAAGTCATTTCCCTCCAAATGGTTTCAGGAGTCTGAATCGCACAGTTTTATTATTTTATTATTACACAATGGTTTATTATTTTTCTCTATTGATCACTCGTCTGCAAAGCCACCAACCATCCAACATGAAGAAAAACATCGATACCTTTAAACGTCCATGAACACTCCCCACCCATAAGCAAGCAACGAAAACAGAAAAATGCATTCCTAACGGGACATCCTGTGAGCCACTCAGCTTTGTTATAAACATCAGTACGGAATTTTCTGGTGCCAACAATATTCTTCCTTGTATTTACTGATTGGGCAATGTTGAGTACAGGTTTATCCCTTCCTAAACTTTAATATGTGTACGATTGTTTATATCGATTTTAAGAATCGATTGTCTGACTCTCGATACACAAGGATCGAGTCTCGTGGTTTGGTTCGGGTGTGTTGTTCTCGGGAGCTCGTAGCTCCGACTTGTATAGCATTGAATAAATTCAACTATTCTACACAACTGTGTTCGACAATCTCTTCAATACCTCATTGGCGCCGAGAATGGGATTTTTTCTCGATCGTTTTGTGTATTGAAGAAGAAGAGACAACCGTTTTTCGTTCGGATTCTCTGCCGTCGCTCTTCTGCCTCAACGCCGCAGTTTCTCTCGAGGTATCGTTCACCAGATTTTTAGCAAACATTCGTTTTGTTTGCATGACTTTACACATTGGAACTGTGTTGTGATTTTGACATTAATTCGTACTCGCGCTCGTACTTTTCTTGGGTTTTCACCGTTCGTTCCCGCCATCCACTTAGCCTCGCTTCAATTTCGAATTTCAACAACTGAACAACAGTTCCCAGTAACGAGAAGCATTCCGAATTGTTATTCGCCTTCGTATCTGCGATCAAAAAAAGAGAATCTGATTTTTCCCGACAAAATGGCTAACTCCGCCTTGGCATTGAAGCGTTTTGATTCGGAAACGTTGATGGCCTACGCCAACAGGGCCGAAATTTTTTTCAAACGGATTAAGGTTGAGACTGACCAGGACAAATGTTACGATTTTCTCACCGGTCTGGATTCCGCTAACTATGATAAAGTGTCTAAAGCTATTCTACCTAAAACTCTGGCTGATTGTACTTGGAAGGAACTACGTGATGCCGTGTCTGCCTTGGAGGGTGATGATGTGAACAATAACAGGTTCAAATTTTTGACTACTTGTAGGCCTTCAGATATGTCAATACAGGAGTTCGCCAATTTCCTCAGGGATTTAGGAGGTAGGTGCCATTGGGCACCCGAAGGCCTAGAAATTTGCCTCCAAAACCGGTTCATGCAGAGTTTCTCAGAACCTCATGTTATTGCGGCTCTCTTGGCATTGAAACCGGATGCCAAGTACTCTGAAATGGTGTCAGCTGCTATTGTGGCCCAGACCATCTTTGATAATACCATGAGGCGTACGGCACCTGCATCTTCTTCATCGTTGGTTGCACCTATAACTGTGAGACAACAAAAAGGGAAAGTCCGTCCAAAACAGATTTCATCAAGTCGTCAAAAGTATCCTAGGTGTCCTGACTGCTTTGTTGATCATCAGCCAGAGTCTTGCAAGTTTCAATCATCCATTTGCAACCGCTGTTACATCAAAGGACATCTAGCAAGCGTGTGTCGAGCTGCTTCACCTGCTGAAGGACCGAAACCTATGCGAGGAAACCAGACAGCCACCAATTCATTGAAAAAAACTTGGCACTCTAAGCAACAGGCTGCTGCACTGGAAGAAGACCAATCATGTGTGGGTAATTATGTGGTTTCAGCAGTTAATACAGATCCTCTGTTAGCATTATGTTACATTGGCTCCTCCAAGGTCCCAACTTATTTCCTCATAGATACAGGTGCAGCTGTCAGCTGTGTGGATCAATCCCTGATTTCCTCTGATACCAAACTTTCTCCTTACCTTGGGAAGGTTAATGCTGCCAACGGAAATGCACTTTTAGTTAAGGGTGTTTTGATCACTACCTTCAGGTATGAAAATGTGGAAAATGAGGTGCATCTGTTGGTGGTGGAAAATCTCAGACCTAAGGCAATATTGGGTAGAGACGTGCTCTCGCTAATCTTCCCTGAATGGAAGCCTTCCCTTGTGGGCATAAGTGTGGGGTCAATAGGAATGGAGATTCCACTCGAATTTCCCAAGATCTTCCCTAGAGCTTTCTGTCTGAAAGATAATGATCAACCTATTTCAAAGTTTCAAGTCCATATTAATCTCAAGCCTGGAGCTGTCCCAGTCTTTCAACAACCTTACAACGTACCATTAGCCTTGCGTCCTCAGGTAGAACAACACCTCAGTGAGCTGGTGAACAGAGGTGTCCTTTATCCGGTTACAGAGACTGACTGGGCTTCCCCCTTGGTAGTAGTAAAAAAAAAGAGTGGTGATCTAAGACTTTGCGTAGATCTCAAGCGAACATTGAATCCAAACATCCGTGCGGATTTTTACCCAACCCCCCGACCTGAAGAAATTTTCCATGAATTCTTAGGATGTCAAATATTTTGTAAACTAGACCTATCCAATGCCTATCTGCAATTGGAAGTGCATAAATCTAGTCAGCACCTGTTAACTATAAATTCCCATGCTGGGCTTTTTCGGTACTCTCGTTTGGTTTTTGGTTTAACCTCAGCACCAGCCCTGTTTCAATCCTTCATGGATAAAATACTTGCTGGTATTCCATTTTGCCGAGCATATCTCGATGATACTTTGATTGGTGGGAGGACCAGGGCAGAATGTGAAGCAAATGTGAGAGAAGTGCTCACACGTCTAGAATCGCATAATGTGAAGTTAAATCCCAGTAAGTCAATTTGGTTTGCTACCTCTTTACCATTTCTCGGATTTATTATTTCTGGTAAGGGTCGGTCTCCTGACCCTGAGAAGGTTAAGGCAATTGCAGAGATGCGCTGCCCTTCTAACATCTCGGAGCTCAGAGGTTTTTTAGGATTGGTGAATTTCTATAGGAATTTCATCCCCCATCTGGCAAATTCTCTGGAACCACTGCACCAGTTACTACGAAAGGGTGCTCATTGGGCTTGGTCTTTGGATTGTTCACGGGTTTTTGACGAGGTGAAGGAAGCCCTTGCCAAGGCCACAACGCTTACATATTATGATCCTGACAAGGAATTGGTCCTAACCACTGATGCAAGCCAGTATGGGGTTGGGGCAGTGTTGAGTCAACGCATTGGTGATCAGTTGGTGCCATTGGCTTTTGAGTCGGCCACCATGACACAAGCTCAAAGGGGATACAGTCAAATCCATAAAGAAGCTCTTGCCATCATATTTGGTCTTCAGAAATTCCATAAATATCTCATGGGCCGATTATTTGTCATTGAGACTGATCATCAGCCCCTCAAAACTATACTTGCTCCAGACAAGAATATTCCTGCTATTGCTGCCGCACGTCTTGTGCGCTGGGCTGAAATTCTGGGAGCATACAATTATTCAATTGCTTATAAGCCGGGGACCCCATACTTATAAGCCGGGTAAACATTTACCCCAGGCTGATGCCCTTTCACGGCTTCCCTTGAACCAGTCCCCAGAGGTTGTTGATGTGGGGTTCGTTGAAGCAACTACCCCAATTCTGAGTTCAGAAGAAATTAAGATCTGTAATGCTCAATGTCCAGTTTTCCAGTCAGTACGTAAACTCATAAGAACCAACTGGACCTCAAAACCATCAGATCCTGAACTATGTAAATATTTCACTGTTCGTCAAGAATTGGAATACAATGATGGTTTCCTGCTCCATAAGGGCAGAGTCGTGATACCATCAAAGCTCCGTTCTGAGGTTCTTAAGGCGTTACATTCGGGGCACGTTGGTATTTCACGTATGAGGGCTGCTGCTAAACCAATTCTATGGTGGCCAGGTTTGGATGCCGAGATTGTAAGAGAATGTAATTTGTGTGAGACATGCAATACCCATCAACCCCGTAAACCAGATGCAGCTTGTCGTATGGACCGACCTCCAGTCTCAAAACCCTGGGCCAGAGTCCATATAGACTTATGTAAATTCGAAAAGCACACACTTTGTGTCCTTGTTGATTCTTTTTCAAATTGGATTCATGCAAATGTACTTCACCCTCCTAATGCCAGTAACCTTATCACATTCCTGAAATCATTTATGGCTATTTTTGGAATCCCAGAAGAATTGGTCTCTGACAATGGTCCCCCCTTCAGCTCAAGTGAGTTTAGGGAATTCCTTAAAAAGTGGGATATCAGGTATGCTCCAACTGCACCATATAACCCACCAAGCAATGGACGTGCAGAAAGAGCTATTGCCAGTTTGAAGCAGGGCCTCAGAAAGCAGTCCCAAGACAATCCATCTATTTCTTTCCAGGACTGTCTCGTTCATGTTTTAGCAACACAACATGCTACACCCTCTACTTCTGGAGAATCTCCTATGAATATGATATTTCGGTATCCTCCAACCTTGCCCATTAACAAGTTGTGTGCTAAACCTAGGAATCTGGTGGATTTGAAGATGGTCTCGAGTTTTCTTACTAGTGACCCTGTGTGGGTCATGTTACATCCACATATTAAACATCCAACATGGCAGAGGGGGGTCATTTCATCGGTTGTGTCCTCATCAATTAGAATGGTGAAACTACAACTGGGCTCAGAACATCGTGTTCATGTTGCACAGCTACGCAAACGTGATACCAGGTGTACTGTTACCCACACATCCGACACAGTAGCAGTTTTTCCCACTCTTACACCCTCTGAGGAAGGAAGTAGTGGAAGTTCCACTCAAGGGATTGCTCCAGAAGCCACTCACTATCTCCCACCTTGGCCAAATTACCCTTTGGTTCCAGTCGATAGGGCAAATCATGATTCCCCACTTGTTGGAACTCCCCGGCCATCCAGAATTCCTCGTCTAATAGGATCAACTTCTCTAGGGGTTCATCTCGCTAGTACAAAAAGTAATCCACCAGCAGTTGAGTTTTCACCATCCACCATGTCCCATTCAACTACAGCTGGTGGCAGTGGAATTCCACCTGGGGACTCTCCAAATCCATCAACCAGGTGTGGACGTTTGATCAGAAAGCCACTTTGGCACAAAGATTTTGTAGCATGATTGTTATCCCAAAAATTCTTTTCCAGGATGATGAAGTTCACGAAGTCATGGGTTCCTTGACCTTGGGCTAAGTCTGAAAATTCGTTTGGGAAATCTACTAATGGAGCCTTTGTATGTACATCTTTTAACATCATTAAGTTTAGTGTTAATGGATTTAGATTTTTGTTTGCCTGATTCATTTTCTTTTTCATTGTTGTGTAGAAGTTTCGAATATCTTGAGAAGTATGTATTTCAAATGTTTTCGATTTTTTTTTTTTTTTTTTTTCTCTAGCTCTTAGATGAGTTTTTTTGATTCAGTTTTTTTTAAAAAATGATTGACTTGTGTGTTTTTTTTTGTTTTAAACAGTTTTGTTTCTAGTATTGTGTCGGAATTTACGTTCTATTTCTAGTGCGTTATATGTGATGTATTCCGTGAATTTTTTGTTGTTGTTTTTTTTTCCTCATGTGAGAGGGAGCGTAATATGTGTACGATTGTTTATATCGATTTTAAGAATCGATTGTCTGACTCTCGATACACAAGGATCGAGTCTCGTGGTTTGGTTCGGGTGTGTTGTTCTCGGGAGCTCGTAGCTCCGACTTGTATAGCATTGAATAAATTCAACTATTCTACACAACTGTGTTCGTCAATCTCTTCAATACCTCAAACTTTTAATCAAAAATCCTATCATCGTAGGAAAAAGTCGAAAATTTCGACTGGATACTGACCACAGTGTTCATTGGAGTACCTACCCTAACAGTAGAACCTCAATGCAATGTAAAAACTAAATGTTAAAATGTAACAAAAACAAAAAGGAAATCAGAAAATTAGGGTGGTTGAAATTAGAAAAGTAAAACTTATCTGTTATCCGTAGCAAAAGGATGAACTGTAGCTGTAGCGCGAGCACAAAAAGGAAAAACACAGTTTCAAATGAACTGAGTTTGAACTTCGACTTTATGAAGCAAGATAAGAAACTGATAAGGAGAGAAGTTGAATGTTTGACATGGACCCAGTATCCCATGGGATACTCCACGATGTTTGAGCATCCATGTGAATTGAATCGAAATGTGTCTCGATCAGAGAGAATAATAAATCGATTTTGTCTTCCCGGCAGTGGCCGAGAAAGGGGTGGGGGGCCTGTATATTCACACTATTGCGCATGCGCAGACGGGGCAAAACTGAAAATAAAAAACAATCACTATGGAAACACTGGGGTCTCGCCCCAGATCATGGACCTAGTATCCCAGATCTTGGAAATTCGGGAATTGGCAATCGATTCTAGGTTACCTATCGATTCCATCCTACTTCTTCTTCTTTTCTCTAGTCACAGTGAAGACTAGCTCTATGGCCTCGGGTGACTACTTCCATTCTACTACATCTTTCAATTTCTAACATGGAAGTTTGACATAACTACTTGTCAGTTATGAAAGATCCATTAGAACAGTGACCACGCGGCTAGGCCACGGTCAGAGGAAGAGCAGACAGACAGATCAAAGATCCATTTATACACCATGCTTCCATGAAATATCAGTGAGTTTTGAGGGAAAAAAACTGTCTACTGGGGAATTTTTTCTACTCTGGGGAACACTTTTTAAAGGGAGTTTTTTCAACTTTGAGGTAAAGATGTAGCTTACAGAGAGAGAAATTATGCCGGGGCTAGACCCTGAGTGGCCTTATGGACGCCACGCCCCTGCTTCTAACTGTCTTGATGTGACTATCTTTCCAGACACAGCGGCTTCATTCAGGAGGGAAAGTGTGTGTCAACGCCATCTAGCGGATCTGGGGGCTAACTAGGCCATATCGCTCTCACCTGTAAGCCGCTCTCCTACCACTTCTACCTTCTATGCCAAGCTCTCGAGTTGTATCTGCTTGGGATTGGATCACCCCAATAATATTTCGGTTTATTCTCCCAATTTTTCTGGAAATCCTTTTTCCTCCCAATTAGAACTTGATGCCTAATTTTTGTGCCAAATAAACAATCGCAGAACATTGTAAACGTTAAGCCACCAAGAAAATTCCCATAGAAATTACCGAGACTCGTTTTCAGAGATTTTTATGACAATTTCATTACTGTTTGGAACATTGTTATTGCACATTTTGTATCAGTTTCTCGTGAAATTCATCCGAAAGTGTGAGAATACTCGTAGATCCATAGCGAGTGAACAGAGCACACGGCAAATAATTACTTTTGTAATAGCGCAGAAATTGTTGTACAAAATTGGTTGATACAATAAAAGGGTGAACGTAAAGTAACCAAACCGAAGACCCTTCATGTGTCCAAGTTTACATTTCATCGCATTTATTGGATTATCGCCGTCAAAATAAACACAAAAACGGCGAACTGTATTTGCACAATTCCGTCACCCCTGCAGCATCATCGTCATCCCTGCCGTACATTCACCCTCCAAAACCTGAATTTCCCCACAACAATGGAATCTCTATTTATGATTTTCAAGGTGTCCAGCGAATCCCCGAAGAAATTTTTTTGAGTTTTCCAGGTTTTTCAAGGTCAATATTTGTCTTTTTCCGGGGTTACAAATGAACTAAAATATGAATGAATGTGATCATAATTTCACAAAAAGCACTAGAAAACGTCTGGCGAGTGGGTGTGGCACATGGCTACCTCGTATCAATAAAAAGATTGTATAGATGATCCGATGGATTCTAGCTAATCTCAAATTATCAATCTCAAAGTACCTCGCAATACCCTCCCAGGGGCTTTACTGCTGTTGTGGATTTTACAATAACGCATGCGCAGAGGTACTATCAATAATGGGGTAGTTGCATGAAATTTTTTTGTATTTTTTCTGTGTAGAGAATCTCTATTGAAGTACGAATCTGCAAATAAAACTCCCAGAAACGCTTCCTAAAATTTAGAGATTTTTTTTAAGAACGGGATTCTCGGATTCAGGCGGGAAAACCTACACACGGCTTGGACGCTGCGGGGTGGGGGCTACGTCACGGGTGTGAAGGGGGCCAAGAGACCCTACACCACTGTTACCCTGACGCAAGGTTGGGGGTACTGTGGGGGGTCCTTTGATAGCAACCCTCTGTTTGTTTACGTTCGTTTGAGGTGCTTTCATACTGAATTTTGCTAGCTGCGCAATCGAAACATGTTGCATCTAAGATTTCGTTTCCTTCTGGCATTCCCTCCACTGTAACTGAAACCTTATATGGTTGTGAAGAAACGCGGTGTTCTGGTGATACTCGAGCCTTTAGGTAATTGAGGTAATTCTCGAGCGAGAATTTACAAACACTCATTGGTACTACGTTGTACAGGATAATGACACTACGATGAAACTTCCAATAAATGAGCTACTGCAACCATTTTGATGAAGAAGTACTACACTCAAGAAAACAACTGATCTTTTACTTTCTACATAAGTGTCAACTTACCTTCATTCTTGGCTCCTCTTATTTCGGCGCTGACGAACGTTTTATTGACGTAAAAATCGTGCTTCATGCCAATATACGAATACGGAATATTTTCCAGGAAAGCCACCTCGAAACTCTAATCGATGGCTCTCCTTTTTGGCATATAGACATTTTATTTCAATACTTTGGCACATTAACGAAAACAGTTACGGTTGGTTTTCTGATGATTTCTACTTACAGCCAAGTTGTTCCTATTGAACTTTATCTTCGTCATTCGTGTTCGTAGAAAAATCGTTCACCATTCGTTGGAAAGCCCTAAATATTTGCATAAATTATATGCTGCCAAAACCGCTGTACTTACGGAAGAAACTGAGATATACCTACCCCTGAGTTAAAAGAACTATCAACAACATTCGAAAGCTGATTGGGTAGGTAGCGGGAAAAAGTGAAGACATGTGTTGCAGACTCGTATGCAAGCGTTTATTAAAAGCTTCTTGAAACTTTACAGAGAACATTATCTTTTCCAAACCAATCAACTAATAAATTATGGTAGGTAAATACCGGTATAAACTATGGTACGAACTCAGACTGCACTCAACTCAGACCGCACCACCAGAAATGTGTCCACTGATAACTAGATAACATGACCGTAAAAGTAACGCGAGGTTTTAACAACAAGAAAAATAACCAAAATATGCTTCAAAACTTTCAATTTAAACGATTAATTCAAACATTTAAAGCTTGAAAAATATATTTCGAAGTTTTTTTAACCATCACCATTATTTTGCAAGTATATTTCAATGTTTCTGACTCGAATTGTCCTCGATTGCAGTGATCTCAACGCACTCTATTGTGAGATTCTCGTTTAGGAATGACGTAAGAGGAGTGGCCCGCCAACGCTAAAAAGCACGGTACTTCTTTATTGAAATACGGCTAAACTAAATGGAATTTCTAACTGAAAACAGGTACAGATACGTTTTTAACACCTTGAACGCGGATCGCGTCTATGTCACGCAAATCCCGGGGTCTGTGTGGCTGGCCGCGTCTATGTCACGCAAACACCTCTCGCAAAACAGGTTCAAGAATATCTGCTCCTGTTCTTTCGTTCACAGTTTCCACTCTTTTCTAGCATTTTTTCGTGATAGATGAACATATTATGAGTTGAACGGTTCAATCCGGAGCTGAATCGGTCGAGGTTGAAGGTAATTGAGCAGTTATCAAAGTGACACCTTATCTTTGTGTGCGCCTCCGGTAATTTTTTTATGTTTTCACATTTTTCATCCATTTTCACGGAATAATTCACTCTTTTTAAGGTTGATCGACATTGTTTAATTGTTGGTTGTGTCAATAATCAGCTCAATCCTCTCATAAGTTTCATACTTTCAGTTCGTTATCGTGAAAAAGACACAGTGGTTCGACTCCGATTTTTTGTGTGTTTCACTCGGTTTTTCTGTTTTGAATCTTTGCCAGACAACTCTACAAAGCTCCCAAAAAAGAGAAGACTTGTTCTCTTTCCAGGTATGGAATAACTAGGTATTATATTGTCGTACATGATTGATTCCTACCCATTCTATGCACCATCAACCTATCTCCCTTGCAAAGGCCGCCAGAATTCGAGTCCAGTGGACGGGCGGCCTGAGCCAACCCACTCACATAGGGGTTGATTTCCCATTCAAACTGGAGCAACTTGACACCACCGCTGGCTGCGTCACGTTGACGCCGAGAATAAATTCTCAAAATTCTCAACTTTTTTTATGTCAAAATTTTTGGAAAAATGTACTTTTTAATATATGTTGCTGCTTCAGCGTTTCGTCGAAAAAAAATTTCTCCGCCCCAGGGGACCAACGCGTTTTTTTTCCCGCGTGCAAGGTGTTAAGTGCGCTAAATTCGAATCTGAAGTCAAAAACACGAAATTCCGACCCATGCAACTACCCCATTCAGGGACACCCCCAAACGCACCCCGCACGCAAATCCGCAGAATCTCTGAAAAATGTCAACCTAGGAACGTGAAAACAAGGCTTCCGCTTCCGCTACCTTGGTAGACTGGGGAGAGAAATCTCAAGAAAATGAATAAGGTGGGTAACCAAAATCAGACTAGTAAGTTGAGGAGAAACGTAGGTGCGCGGTGCGGATAAGCATTCATTAGCTACAAGCAAATTTTCGAGAAGAAAAGGAAGCAATTGTAGCGGCATTATAAATACATTTCAATAACAAAAATATTTTTGAAAGTTTTATTTTTATGGAACTATATTTGAAATAATATTAAAATTTAGAAAATGTTCTACATTTAAAACATCTAATTGAAAAAACGTCTGCTAAGTGGGTGTGGCACATAGCTTCCTCGTATCCATAACCCGATTGTATAGATGATCCGATGCGTAGGTAGTATTTAATCTCATAACATCAATCTCTAAGTACCTTCCACTGTCCTCATAAGGGACCATCTACACACCAATCTGAATAACCAAAACAAGTTAATCTGTAACAGCCCTGAAAATTTCATTGAAATCGGATGGAAAATGTAGAAGTTATGGCAGTTACAAGGAATTCACGTTTGCGCATGCGCAATGGCTACTATCAGTCCGAAGGTGGTGATTTTCATAGGGGACCATCTACAACTTAATCCGCATAATCCCTGGAAATTTCATCGAAATCGGGTAGAAAAAGTGGAAGTTATGGCCGTTACAAGCAAATTCACGTTTGCGCATGCGCAGTGGCTACTATCAGTCCGAAGGTAGTGATTTTCATAGGGGACTATCTAAATACTAATCTGAAATATCCCTGAAAATTTCATTGAAATCGGATGGAAAATGCAGAAGTTATGGTCGTTACAAGGAATTCATGTTTGCGCATGCGCAGTCGCTTCTATCAGTCCGAGGATGATGATTTTCATAGGGGACCGTCTACACACCAACCCGCACAATCCCTGAAAATTTCATTGAAATCGGACAATAACTCCGTACAGTTATGCGCGTTACAAGGAAATCATGACAGACACACAGACACACAGACACTGAACCAAAATTGTTCAGAAAGGTCTAAAACGCAAAACGCGAGTGAACATTTTTATTTTGGAGAACATTTTTTTTTCGTCCTTGAAAAGTGAAAACAAAGCTTCCGCTACCTTGGTAGACTCGGAAGCAATACTACTAAAACCGGTCTTAAGGGGTCTCAGTCGGTCGCCGTTCGTTCCTAGTTCCGGGTTAGTATTTCCCTAAATTACAGGCGCTTGAACTTTAAAACTTGTACCTACCTAAATTTGAAATTTTTAGGTAGGTATTTTGTAGGTTTTTTTATTTTTATTTTTAATTTCTCTGGCAATTATTGTTCGATTTTGATGCACTAAGCGGCAATCTCTAGGCTGATGCACTAAGAATTTAGGAAATCCCTGATAATTTCAAATTTAGGTACAACTTGAAAGTTCGAGCGCCTGTAATTTAGGGAAATACTGACCCGGAAATAGGAACGAACGGCGACCGGCTGAAGCCCTTAAGCTTTTTTCCCTCTGACTTTCAGAGTTCCCTACAAACATGATCGGCGTTAAGGGTTTTCCCAGCGTTTTTCGAGAGAAAATTGAAATTCCCTGAGTTTTTCAGCAGAGTAAAATCCCCCGAGTATTCCAGGTTTCCCTGGTATTCCTTGTCGATGGACGCACTAGATTTCATGCCAACTTCAAAACAGTGACCCCTAGGTTTGTGTATCACTCTACTTTTAAATTCAACTAGGAAATGCATAATTCACTTAACGAATTACAAAGTTCTCATAGCTTGTGTCCGTGAAGTTACTTCTGCTGGTAAGATAGGGGAGATTCTTCGAAAGACACTTCTTATAGGTCGAATATTCTTTGAAGTACAGTCAATAGCGAGATTCAAAGAGTTGAAGAAAACCCGATAGTTCTTCCAAACCAACCAACCGAGCTCTTTGAGGATATCCGGTTATAATGGTATATACCTCCTATTATTTCGCTCACATAGAGGAAGTATATCGGTAAACATTTTCGCTCCAAAAAGGACGAGGGAAAAATGGGAAGACTTGGCAGAAAGACAATGTTCTCTCCGGCAACCCGCGGTGCCAAAGGATGGTCACCCCCTCCCTTCCATCCGACAAATACATAAATATTTCACCCATGTCCCGATTACGAGCCCTTTATAACGGACGATTAGTGTTATATATTCCCTTTAAACGACCCCGTTCCTCTCCTTAGCGTGTCTGATAAAATGCCAACAGGAATGACGCATTTTGCAGAATCGACTATTAATTTTTTTGTTCCTCGTTACCAATGGAAGAGAAGCGCGGCATTCGTGCAGCAAGCAAAGAAAATTTGAATGTTACAAAATTAAAATTTCGCTTGACTTTTCGAGGAACGGAGTTAGGAATTTCTCTATTAGGGGAGGACAGTTAGGATTCTAAGATAACCGAGGTTCTCAGAAAAGATGCTCCTCTCATCAGTCCGTCCGAGGAAAATTGCATGGACAAAAGCTAGTTTCTGCAATAATCTACGTCATTGTACCTGCAGGTTTTCTTCTTATAAATTAAAATTATCATTTTATTTCTGTGTTGTATCTGGACGGATTTGGTTCAAATTTGGTACGTGGGCTCCATTTGGGGTCTAGTTGTGCCGCAAAGCTATTGGTTGATGGCAGTCACTTCTGAAAATTAAGGGTTGAAATTTTCAAGAGTGCTCTAGCTCAAAAACTCTCGAAATAAAGGTATCGTTTTTTCACCAATTTTAAATAGTATTGATTTTTAAAGAATTTTTGAGACCACCCGGAGCTCTGTAGGACAAACCGTTCGGTCCCTACGAGTACTTGAAGGTTTTCCTTCGATAAAACAGAATCATGAGTGTGAATCGCAAAAGAGGTCTAATCTCCATTCAAATTTTATCGGACTAAAATGCGATCGCTGTTCATTTCTTCGATTTGTATACAGTTTTGCCTTCTGCGTAACCAGTAATCAAATTTCCATATGAAGCTTTCTATTTTTCCAATCGAGTGTGAAGCGTTTAGTTCTTTCTAATAAACTTGATTGTGAAGGTGTGAAGCCAGTATGGTGTGGTAGGTAGTACCTAGCTGGTAGGTAAAAAAAAGTTGGTAGGTAAAAAAAATGTTGGTGGGTAAAAAACGCTGCAAATCGTTGCTCAAAGGCTTCTTCACTCTTCAGATCACTGATCAGCTGAGTGAGCTCCGAACCCATTTTCAATCCTATTGAATGGAAGTGCTCTTCCAGGCGTCTCCAGCATTCGAGGAGATCTTCTTCACTCTTCAGATCACTGATCAGCTGAGTGAGCTCCAAAACCATTTTTACTCCTATTGAATGGAAGTGCTCTTCCAGGCGTCTCCAGCATTCGAGAAGATCTTCTTCACTCTTCAGATCACTGATCAGCTGAGTGAGCTCCAAAACCATTTTTACTCCTATTGAATGGAAGTGCTCTTCCAGGCGTCACCAGCATTCGAGGAGATCTTCTTCACTCTTCAGATCACTGATCAGCTGAGTGAGCTCCGAAGCCATTTTCAATCCTATTGAACGCAGGAAGCTGAAATTTGAGAGGGTAGGTCAAGGGAGAATACAGATGGTGGTAGGTGCTATTGATGGAGCACCAGTGATCTATACAGAAGGGTGATCTATACAGAAAATAATAAACCTTTGAGCAATGATTTGCAGCGTTTTTTAAGACTTTTTGAGACCACCCGGAGCTCTGCAGGACAAATCGTTCGCTCCCTACAAGTACTTAACTTACTTTCCTTCGATAAAACAGAATCACGGGTGTGAATCACAAAACGCTGCAAATTATTACACAATGGTTTATCATTTTTCTATATAAATCACTCGTCTATAAAGCCACCAACCATCCAACATGAAGAAAAACATCGATCGCATTTCGGTCAGCTTTAATTTGAACGGAGATTAGGCCTCACACTCGTGTTTCTGATTTATCGCATGTTTATTATTTTTATGGTTTATTATTTCATTATTATTATTTTAATGGTTTATTATTGCTTCCGAGTCTACCAAGGTAGCGGAAGCTTTGTTTTCACTTTTCAAGGACGAAAAAAAAAAGTTCTCCAAAATCAAAATTTTCACTCGCGTTTTGCGTTTTAGACCTTTCTGAACAATTTTGGTTCCGTGTCTGTCTGTCTGTGTTTCTGTCTGTCTGTGTGTCTGTGTGTCTGTCATGAATTCCTTGTAACGCGCATAACTATACGAAGTTATTGTCCGATTTCGATGAAATTTTCAGGGATTGTGCGGGTTGGTGTGTAGACAGTCCCTTATGAAAATCATCATTCTCGGACTGACATAAGCGACTGCGCATGCGCAAACGTGAATTCCTTGTAACGGCCATAACTTTTACATTATTCATCCGATTTCGATGAAATTCTCAGGGATTGTGCGAATTAGGTTTTAGATGGTCCCCTATGAAAATCATCACCCCCCGGATTGATAGTAGCCGATGCGCATGCGCGAACGTGAATTGCTTGTAACAGACATAACTTCCACAATTTCTACCCGATTTTGATGACATTTTCAGGGATTACGCGGATTAGGTTGTAGATGGTCCCCAATGAAAATCAAGGCATTAAAATTTACAGTAGCCTCTGCGCATGCGCCAACGTAAAATCCTTGTAACAGCCGTAACAGTGGCGTGTGAGCTGAGGATCTCAAACCCCATTCAACCATCCCCTTGATAGGTCAGTCAGCAATGCTCTGGATTCCCACTCAGGAGTCCCAGGTTCGAATCCTAGTCGAGTTCTAAATTTTTTGATCCAATCACTACCGCACTTACATTTTTCGTCCGAATTTGATGAAATTTTCTAGGATTGTCCAGATTAGCGTGTAGATGGTCCCCTATGAGGGTAGTGAAAGGTACTTAGAGATTGGTGTTTTCAGATTAACTACTATGCATCGGATCATCTATACAGTCGGGTTATGGATACGAGGAAGCTATGTGCCACACCCACTTGGCAGATGTTTTTTTCTATATAATCGTCTATAAAGCCACCAACCATCCGGAGATTAGACCTCTTCTGCGATTCACACTCGTGTTTCTGATTTATCGTACGTTTATTATTTATGGTTTATTATTTTAATGGTTTATTATTTTTCTATTTAATCGTCTATAAGCCACCAACCATCCTGTTATGTCTGCGTGTCGGCGAGTGAAGGAGCTGACCTTCTCGCTGCGGCGTTTGTTTCTTCTTTAACTCCTACTCAACTAAGAGAGTGTTCCCTAGCCTAACATGAAGTGCTGTCGCATCGGCGGTTCATAACCACACCGAGGTGCTAAGCACTGTGAAGGCGGCTAGCCCGTCAGTCTCGGCGGTTTCATAACCACACCGACGGAAAGACGGGATATTTACCTAGTGAGCCTAGTACTTCGAGGAGATTCCTGTTTGAGGAGAAGGTTTGAGAGCGAAATGATAAAGGCGATAGACTTGACTAGATTGGCATAAGGGTGTATCCCTGAGTGAGCTTATATACTCATTTCGTTAGCTCGGGAGAGAGAGAGGTGGAAGGGTGACGTCATGTCGGTGTCTCCCCCGTACCTCGTCTCTCCCGGTGGGTGGTGACTCACTCAGGGATCCTCCCGTCGGCTTCTTTATTTAAGAACTACGTATTGCTGATATGTGGGTCATAACATAGGTCCCCCTAGTTCTTAACATACAGAAGGCGATGATATATTTGAACATTTGTTGAGTATTTTGTGCGTTTTCAGAAAATTAAAAAATACATATGTACGAGCACAATTTTGAGGTGTCTTCGTCCGCAAGGTTGAGCTGTGTAGAGGTAGAAGGAGCAGATATTGGGTAGTTGAAATTGTGAGACGAGAACGAGTGCCGTT